>CM062804.1:782404618-782829618 GCA_031772625.1 Pinus tabuliformis | reverse complement strand
ACCAGCAAACAAGCTATTTTGCTCACAAGATAAATAAAATTAAAATCAAATTTACATTCCTTAGTCTAACTGTCCCATAATTTATTTAAGACTAATTCTTAAATTAATTACAAAATGGGCTCTAAACAATTTGCAAACAAACTGCAAATTTGAAATATTATTTATATATATTTATATAAAATTTCATGTGAGCCTCCATAATTAAATATAACTTCAAAATAACAAAAATAAAAAATGAACCAATATGGATTTCAACCTATTGTCATTACATTGGATATTCATTAGTAAATGAACTAATGTTCATTTCAGCATTACGGGAATTATTTGCAAGCAAATCCAATTAATAACAATTTATAAATTTATAATTGATGTAATTATAGGCCCTCCTTTCACGAATAACAATAGATCATAATGCCAACGAATAACAATAGATCATAATGCCAACATTTGACCTGAGCATGTTTTTCTATCCAACAAAATCTTTACAGAAAACCAAAACAGTCAAATTTGTCCAAGATTTCCTAATCAAGGATTTTTGCATTCTAATTCTGAATGTTACTATTTATTATGTGAAAGAGTGCATAAAGTGGGTTCAAACTGTAATATCATTCAGGCAACCAAAACATCACTGCTTTGTCCAAAGTTAAAGCCCCCTTATGTATAACCCTAATTCGACTAAAAGAACACTATGCAAGCAGCAAACTTAAGCCGAATATTTGAAAAAAGATGAAAATGAAGGATTGTATCATAACTAAAGTAACAAGAGAGTTCCAGCAGTAGCACAATTATAATACAATATAATTAGCACATCTCTAGACAAACAAGGTTAGAAGTAGTTACTTGAGGATTCTGCAAATTAAAAATTTATAAGATTCCTATCGGCAGTCCCAACAACCATAAGAGGATGCCGAACACAGTGATTAAGCTTACACTTGGTAGAAGTGAACAATGACAAAATTCCATCACAACTAGCAGCCGTAAGAAATATTGTCCTCACAGAATAGAATGTCAAAAGATGCCCAATTAACGTCTTTCATCCAGCCCACAACCCAGGTTGAAATATGCTTTTACGAAAGGGTAAATAAAGTGAATTTTTCTTTAAACTTTTTGGACAGGATTAATCTATGAGGTAATTCTTTTCACTACGACCTCCTATGTCCAAATACAAAAAGAAATCCATAACTGAAATACGTCGTAAGAGCTGTGAAATAAGGGATGGTAACCATGTTGACGATAAATAGAATACCGCAACTTAAGCCCCTTCAATCAATTTCTATTGTCTGTACGAACCGAGGTTCTCTTCCCTGCGCTGCAAAAAGACAGCCCAACGAATCTGCCCAAATGGTCCGCAAACCCCCAACTGATCAAAAATTCCCAACCAGATTGGAGAGAATCTAGGTGGAAATCGCCAAATTTTACAGTCTTAAAGCAGTGAAGGGATAATAAATGCAAGAAGTTGATGATGAATTTTGCAGCAGTTGTCTCGTATCTGGAGGATCGAGGAAATGAGAGAGCCAACGAAGGCGCTGGAGGACTCTTCCAGCCTCAGGCTCTCCAATCAACCACGATGGAAGCATTACCAATATTAAGTAAAATAGTAAATGGCGGTTCGATGTTTAAACACAAACAAACCCCATAATTAATGAGAAGACTAAGCACATTCGATGTGGGAATGAAAAGGAAGAGCTCGAAGGGCACTCGAGGGATATGTACATATAAGAAATGCACACATAGGGTTTCTAAATAGTGCAAAGCCGGAACCCTCTGCGCATATACTGAAAATGATTGTTATGCTTAATAGGCCATGCCCAGAAATAAGAATTCGTTTCTTGGCCAACATACAACAAGCCAGAGGTAAAAGTGCTCCGATACCAAATGTTAGATAAATCATAAACTTATACAGCGATTCTGCATGCGGAAAGAACTGAAAAGAATCATTGAAACTTAATGCCCAGGGATACGAATTACCTCCAGCCATTGGTGATGTTTTGATGCAGGCCACAGTCCGCTTGCTTCTTCTTCAGCACTCCAGCTTCAATCCAAGCAAAAGAAAAACATACAAAAATTATGAAGGCACTTCCAAGCTCTGCTATCTCAGCTAGATGGTGTAAAACTGAAGGGGATTGAGAGTTGAGCTTGGGGAGCAAAACAGATGAACCTATAGCTAAGCTTCCATCAAGCTTCTAATAGCTATGTGTTAGATGTCCACAAATCAAGGCAGAGAACTCGAATCAAAGTAATGGACCACTTTAGTAGCTCCTAATAATAAATTTAGTAATTGCAGTTGATTTTCTTAACTTAAGGAAACTACTGCAGTTGGTTTCCATAAGTTAAGGAAAGACTGCAATTCCATAATTGTAGGCAGCAATTGTGTAAAATTAATGGAGCTAACAAGAAATTAAATATTAATTTAATTAGTTTTATCTATCAAATTTCCAAAATATTCCAGAAGACTGAGAGAAACCAACTGTTGATTTAACTCATTTCATTCTAGAATCTTGAGGGAAATCAACGGTTCAGCTTTCCATGATATTCCAAAATCCTCAATAGAAAATTGCCAAGTCATGTTCATTGATAATGTGGGTCTTTGCGAGTGTTACAGCGGATTCCTGTGTGGTGGAGATGGTATTACTGGGGCTGCCCCTTCGCATGGACACTCTACGGACTGGCGGTATCTCAGTTTAGCGATATTTCAGATGAAGTGGTAATGGCAGATGGCCAGATGCAACAAGTGAACAAATTTTTAAGTAGTTACTTTGGATATAACCGCGATTTTTTGGGACTGGTTGCAGTTGCTACAATGACAATCGCAATTTTGTTTGCTGCGATCTTTGCACTGAGCATTAGTACAATTAATTTCCAAAAAAAATTAGAAAAACGATTTATTTATTTTTCCTCTATTTTTTTTTAAGAGAAAAAATGCTTAAACAAATAGTACATTTGTCATGGATCTTGATTTTCAGTGTTGTTCTTCAGCATACAACAAACCCAAAAAAGTGAAAATTGTGTCATTTTCCAATAACTATCTTCTAGTTCTAAATACTTAAGTTTTGTACATCAATGTCAGTCTTACATAGACTATATACCACTTGAAAATATAAAAGGCAAACACAAAATGTATACATCTTCTTACAAAAAAATGTGCCCCATGCGTTCAAGTGTTACCCAATAGTGTCTTCTAACTCTTCGAGAAGTTAATGCTTCTCGCATTTGTCTTAACCCCTTGTTGAAATACTGAGGAAAAAAACTTACGTAGATTTTTGCGAGTGCCTCCTTTGGATAGTAAATCAGCTCTCGAGTTTCTCTCAAAATGTGATCAATGTTGATGTGTTGGAAAGTGCTTAGCATTGTCTTGATGCATTTCATCTAGTTTTTTAAAATCGGAGGGTTGAATTTATTCTATCCCTTAGTCGATAATTCCTTTTGCATCCCCAAAGACCTCTAGGCTCTCCAATCCCAACCATTTTGCTGCTATCAACACTCCCCATAGCGCAACTATCTTTTCCTTATTACAATCCCCATAGCGCAACTATCTTTGCCTTATTGTTTGTGCCCTGGCCCCCTCCCCACCAAAAGTCATAGCAGTTTCCCACTCAGTGACAATGGAAACCCCACATCCACATTTCCTCCTACATCACGCTCCATCGAAGAAACCCACTGGGAATTTATGCCATATATCTTCCCAAATGATACTTTTGTGCTTGTTTACAATATTAGTTGGACCAAGCTCCAAGAAGTAGGCACCAGTTTTGATTACGTCCTCTCTTACTATCAGATTCATCTTCTCAAAAATGAGTGCATTTATGCTCCGCCATATGGTCCAGATGAGATACAGTGGGAGGAAAGAAAATCTATCATGAATTTTGAACCACTTCCATAAGAAGCTTCTTAATGGTGAGGAATGCTTCATTGGCATGATACCAAAACTGTCCAATACCCCCTCCAAACAACCAACGCGTATGGGAAATGGATAAATAAATGAACATTATCCTCACAAATTCTCTTACAAAGGAGGCATATCCTCGGCCCTAGGTGTCCTCTGTTAAGTAAATTATTCCATGTCAACTCTATGTCCTTTATAGCCAACCAGTTGAAGCACTTGATCTTATTGGGGATATTCCCTTTCCATATTTTCTGTATCCAGCAATTCCCCTGATTCCCCATCTCCTCCCTAGGGATTCCATTGTATATTCCTTTTACCAAAGGGTTCCCCTTTTTAATGCTACCCCCCCATAACATATGATCCTATTGATCATTTAGAGAGATGCTCGCTTTCCTCAGGTTGGTAATATATTCTTCCCATTCACCGGCATCCGCCTCCGTTAGTTGAATATCCCTGGCACTTTTCCATGATTGGCGGTCAATGCATAATAAATCATGCATGAAAATGTGCTTTAGATAGATTAACTCTTTGTTATGCAGGAAATCAAGAACTCGAGATGCTAGAGTGTGGTTTCACCCCATACCTTTAATTGCATCGAGTCCAATCGTGATGATTGACCCATCCCCTACCTCCCATCGTACCGATTACATCATCCACTGAATGTTTTTCATCATACTCTTCCAAATGTATGCTGAATTAGTCTTCCTCTTGGCCCCTCCCGAAATCCAACCAATGAATGATTGCCCATACATGTACTTTTCAATGATGATCTTTGACCAAATACTTAATCCCAAAGCTGCCCTCCACATGTTCTTTATGATCAAGGAACTATTGAAGGTTGGTGGATGTATAATGCTCCATCCCTTCTCGTCAATGGGTCTAGCAATTTGCAACCATTTAACAAGATGATACTTCCCCCGAGATAATTTTCCATCCTGAATGAAATGACCCATAATAGATTCGATACTTTTTATTATCTTCCTTGGCAGTAGAAAAAGGTGCATCCAGTATACTGCATGGTTTTCAAGAACAACTTTTAACAATATCATCCTTCCTCATATAGACAACCATCTATTAGTCCATCCATCAAGCTTCTTTTGGAACATAAATACTAACCACTCCTAGCCCTTGTTGCAGTAATTGTTGGGCTTTAGGATGAAATGTAGATATGTGCACCCATCATCCAAATGTATCACCCCCACACCCAAGTGAAATCTAATGTCCTCCATCACTGAATCTGTGTTCACATTATGGGTGAGAAGTGATTTCAGACCATTCATGGAGAATCCTGAAGCCCTTCGAAATGAAGAAATGATGCAATGGATAGCAGTTTGTTTAGTTAAGGTAGTAGGACCACCGAATAGGAGGTCATCGGTGAACATTAAGTGTGTATTGTGAATCCATTTTTATACTCTAATACCTTAGATTTCCCCTACCGCTTTTGCATCCCTCACTTTCCTGCTAAGACTGTCGATGACCATGAGGGACAACATAGGTGAGAGGGCACATCCTTTCCTCAAGCCCCTCTGAGCCAAGAAGAATTTGGATGGTATACCATTTATAATAACTACAAAATTCGTAGTCTTAATGCACACCATAATCCACCTGGTGATCTGATTGGATAGTAATTTGATCATAATGATTCTGAGGAATTCCCAATCTACACAGTTGCACACCTTGATCGAATCTACCTTAACAATATAAGACTTTAGGTTCCTGGATTTCATGGTATGCATAACCTCCTGAGCTATCGCAATAGCATCATGAATCTGACTTCCCTTGATGAACCTGAACTGCTCCTCTGTGATAAGTTTTGAGAAAATCGGCTTCAGTCTTCTAGCAATCACTTTAGATATCAGTTTGTACACAGTATTGCATAGTGATATCGGGCAGAAATCCGTAAATGAGTGGGGGATTTTCCTATTAGATATGAGAGAGATCAAAGTTCCATTAGTAGCCCCAGGAACGAAGCCATTTATCCTTTACTCACCAGTCACTGCCAACAGATCGGGTATCATCAAATTTGAAAAATGGATAAACACTTCCACCCCCCAACCGTCCGGTGCTGGGCTTTTCTCCCTCGCAAATTCTTTCATAATATCGACTAGTTCCTCCTTAGTGATCGACCTGCATAGTATTTCATTATCCTTACCCGATAAAAACTCCAACCTATGATATATTTATTCAGTCTGTGCCTAGAAGTCAAAATCCTTATCCTTATATCGATTCTGGAAATGTCACATTGTCTCCAACTCCATTGAAGCTTGCAAGGAGATAATATTTCCTTCCTCATTCTGAATTATTTTGATGAAATTAATGCTCTTCCTTTAATTAAACTATCTATTGAAAAACTTCGAGTTATTATCTCCCTCTTGTACCTAAATCGCCCTGCTCTTCATTCGGATGTCCTCCTCCCTTTTCAACAGCACCGCATGTTTAATACCCTCCATCTCAATAATCCTATACTTGTATGATGAAAAGAAGTAAAGGGGGTTGGTGGGGCCATTCATCAATTAGATAGATACATCAATGGCCTTGAGAGTCTTATCCTCTTCTCTTTTCATCCCCGCAATCCACTCATGGGATTCTTGTTTCAACTGTGAGAGCTTATTTGAAATTACAAACATGCAGTCCATTGGCCCTGAATACAATGGCCTATTCCACACCGAATGAACAATTTGTTCAATGTCCTTCATCTGCAACCACCTCGGATTAAATTTCAAAGGGTAAGCTTTGTTATCAAAATCCCCTCCAGGCTAACATAATTGGTTTATGATCTGATGTGCTGTCTGTGAGAATCGAAGATTCCATTTAGAAAGGTGGAGGAACAATGATTGGCATACTATGAATTGGTCAATCCTTTTTTCAATTCCTTCTCCTCCAGTATGTCCATTCCTCCATGTAGGGCCAAAGGGGTATGGTACAACATCTACCAAAGCATCATCCCTCATCCATTCCTTGAAATAAGATGACAATCCATCCTCTCTAACCTTGTTCCCCCATATCTCTGTTGGCCCCATGGAGAATTTCAGATCTCCAGCGGTAATGATCGAGCTCAACCCAAAAATTCCAGATTTAGTCACTCTGTCCCAATATTTTTTGTGATCAATGTATAATGCATATATATTCGTGATCTTTATCTGCCTATTCATCCCTTTCTTATATCCAGACATAATAAAACCTGCACACGAATTGTATGCCACCAGATCAAATATGTTGGGATTCCACATTACGCCCAATCCCCCTGAATGTCCATTGGCATCAGTTTCACATGCCAACCAATGGGGACAGACAACAAGCATGGCTTCCACAATAAAAACAAATAAGCATTTTTTACAATCCATGAGATTTTCAATAAATAAATCACAGAGAGATAGCTGCACAAAACAACCAGCGTTGGTATAAATAAATCACTTCAATCACTAATTTCTATTCAAAACATAATTTTAATGTAAAATATAAAATAATGTTCCAAAGTATACCAATTTACTATATAAGCTAATTTAATTATAGTTTAATGAATTTTAAAATTCTAACCAAAAATAATAAAAATTTAGTGTTTAAACAATATTTATATAGTAAATTATATGCCAATAAAAATACAAACTCATATCACAAAGCAAAAAACTAAGTTGCACTAAATTTAGGTGCCCCACTTTCCAAACCCCTTATTGATAAAAATAATAAAAAAATATTTTTTAAACAAATATTTAGAAAATAAATTATATTACAATAAAAATATAATACTCATATCACAAAGTACAAAACTAAGTTGCAACAAGCATGAATGCGCCATTCTCCAAACTCCTTATTAATAACATTTTTATCACAAAACCCTAAAACTCATCTAAAACCTATTTTAATATGATTGAATATAGCTAAACCATATTTTAATATGACTAAAACACATTTCAATGTAAATGTTACATGTATTTTTTTCTTGCAAAAAGAACTAGTATTTTCATTCTTGATTGAAAAGAAAATACATTTTGTATCTATACACTAAAGACATGTGTATTCATCAAGGATCTACACAGATCATTTTGTGCAAAAAAAAAATATTTACATATGCTTAATAGCATTGGGAAAGTGTGGCCAAAAGCCATATAAAGGAACAAAAAACAAAAAACTGAAAAGAAAAGATAAAATATAAATGGGAAGATCAAGTAATGGAGACACTTGGCTTCCCTTCATTCCTTTCTTTTTTAGACCTTAAGCCATTCCATATCTTTGTGATCCAGAGGAACCAAGTTACTTACAAAAACCTCGAAAGGATGCTCTTCGTCTGAATCTAATATTTCTAATATGTGGACATGTTTTGTGTACATCTTTCCATCCTCTTTGTTCGTCGTATCTATTTGATGCTCTAATGGACGCTGAAGACAAACTAGTACAACATCCTTCTGAATGTCAACCCCTAACTATGCCTCGATGTCCCCATTCATTTTAACATCTGATTGAACTTGCTGAGTCTTTTTTTTCTTCCTCTTCATTATTTCGATGGGGAAGCTTGGAAAAATGCCATCCTTTTGGCCTATTTATTTGTCTCCTTTTCTATTTTGGAGTCTTCTTATCCTGTGGGCATGTGTTCCATAAGTGACTCATTCGAAAACATACTCAACATGAGAATGTCACATTCTCATAATTTAGAATTTGGGACTAGTGAAAGTCTCCATGTTTCATTGTTATGTCATTTGGTAGCCCCTAACTAAGGTGTATCTCCACAAATTATGGCGAAGGTGAAGTGGCCATTCTCTGTCCAAATTCATTTTCTAAAATCTTCCTAATGTATTTCCTATGTCTTCAAGAAATTGTGATGCCAGAAAGGAAGTGAGAGGTTTGGATGCCCTATCCAAACTGACATGGTTGTGACCACCATAGTTGTAGCATCAAAATTAAGGAAACCGACTCTACCTAAAAACCATGGTCATTTATTTTGAACAAAATCCAAATCCTTTTGAGCTTCAAATTGGACTATGAAGAATCCTTTAGAACATAGAAATATGTATCAATTTCATGTCAAAGAGGTGAACACCGAGTGAAATAAATAATTAGGTTTAGTTCAGTGGCCATTGAATTTACAAATAATGGCATTAGACTAAATTCGAAATAAAGGGAACGAAACTTTGAGTTATTGATCTCCATAGATGGAGCTTGCTCCATTTTTTCCACTATGTAGGGTCCTGGAATATTTTGCCTCAAATATGCATCGGTAGTATCCTTCCCTTGTACTTCATCCTTAAAGAATGATAGAGTTTCATTTGGTGTCCTAGCACTATGAACACCCCCATTTGAGATCAGAATTATAGTTGATTCTTTTTGTGAGATTGTAGTATTTTATCTATGTAGAATGTTATTGGACCTTCCCACCAAATTGCAGACATTAAAACAATAACGATATTCCCCATTTTAGTTCAACAGTCTACAATACAGAGGAGACTAGATCTGTATTTCTAATGCAAAATGATTTTTTAATACAAATATCAAAATTTTCATTCTCTATACACCTTGTCTAAAGAAAAGGGGAAACACCATAGGAGGGTGGGATGTAGAGTAAAACTTGTCGCAACTTTAGCAGTGGCCCCAATAACATAGGATTCAAAAGAATAGGGTATATCAAAGAAGTATAACAATGTAGAGGAAAATATCTAGTGATAGAGTAAGAGGATGTCTATTTACTTGTAGGATATATTTTCTTTATCCACTCTAAGAAAGAAGGTCCTCGATTAATTACATCAGTGCTTCTCCTTAGGTCGATTTTGAGTCCAGGTGCAAATTTTATGTGAGCCAATTAGGAGAATACTTGCGTAGCTCTGAGTCACCAATATGAAATTTTTCTTCTTTGGCCCTCTTCATTGAGAAATAGACATCACATTGATAGGGAAAAACTAGAAACCTCCATACTCATCATTATATGATTCAAGAGACTCACGCTTCCCATGCTTGGATAGTTCAAGGGCACCAGGGGTAAAACCATACAAAGCGAAAACATATTGTTAGTAGTTGCTTCCCAATAGAAAATTTTGTGAGAACACTGATTGCATTGATCTCAAGACTAACAGATCCTAGACCAGATATGTTGCATCTGGATTCTTTGAAAAAAATATGTCCATCTCGTAACAATAACCAGGCCATGCCTCCTCAATATTATATCCAAGCCTTCCCTTGATGACTCCATCATAATAGCATATTTCTGATTCTCCATTATGTGGCAAGTCTACATAAGAAAGTGCCAACTCGAGCTGAGCGAGGATGACTGAGTAGCATGTCCAGAATGAAGAAACATAGAAGCATTTGAATGGTCATAATTTTTCTAGATTTTTTCACCTTCAAAAAAAAACCCTCATTTCAATATTATATGTTTTTACAATGTTGTCTAACTATTATGCATTTTGGAGCTTTCAGAAATTTTTAGTTAAATTGTGATCATTTATTGTTTAAAATGATTTTTTGTTTGTATATATGGGTTAAGCACCTTGAGAAACCCTTCAGACACTCGAGTTATAAAGTTCACAACTGAAACTTGTGATTCCAACAAATCCTTTCCGAATTCTAAGAAAATTCAACTAAAAAATATGTTTGGAATGAATCCAAAGTATATAAGAAGTAGAGTATGATTTTTTATACAACTTAAACACATTTCTTTCAACAATTGTACAGTGCATTTAAGAATAAGGATGGTGCACTTGAGTTTGTACAACATGTTTCTAAACATTGTTTTGTGCTTGGGACTCATAATAAATTATTTTTATTGATTAAAAAATAATTTTGTCCTTTTCCAATGTCTTTTATGTTTCTCATTCATCTTAGAAAAAACTATGAGAAAAAATCATTAAAAAACATAAACTAACAACACATATAAATTTCACATAGGATTTATTTTAGAAAACACCAACAGGGGAAACCTTAACCATGAAGCTTCGATTACCATTTGGGAAAATCTAACTGAGTTATCGACCAAGTGAGCCTTATCTCTCTTGCTTTTGGCACCTTACAAGAAGGATTCCAATAAGGTTATAGGGTTCATTAAATGTGATATGATGGGTTGCCAAGACCACATGCAAAAAAACCATGATTGTAGAATAAACTCCTTTGACTCATTATCAAGTCAAGTTTAATCTAACATTCCACCATTTAAACTTTGGCTTGGAGAAATTATTTGGATCCAATCTAGAATATTTGCATGCGCTCAACTATTATTTCACTAGGAGTTTGCATGCCTCACAAGGTCTTATTGCCTTATACTCATTTACACGTAGTTAAAAAATTTCCATCTTGAAAGTTCCTTTTTTTTTGGTCCCATCAATTATGTCGCAATCCTCTTTCCTTTGACCTCACACCCAGTTCTCTCCTTGTGAAACAAAAATCCTTCTTCATAGGGAAATCTAGCTTGATTTAATCTTCAGTTCTGGTTCTTGTGGTTGGTCTCTACATATTCTAAACCTTCTACGAGAGACTTGTTCTCTCATTTTCTCAAAAACTACTTCTTCAACAACTTATTCAAAGTGGATCATTATATTTTTTTTCATCCATCTCGTTGCATTTGATGCATTCAGAGTGGCAAAAAATGGAGGAATGAGCTCATGGGACCGTTTTTACCGGTGGGACCCAGTTTGGAAAAATAAGGTCTGAAACGTTCAGGGAGCATTTTGAGGCATAAAATGACGTTTTCTTGGGGTAAAACTTTGCTTCTCTAATGTATCACTTTTTCATGATATTCTACACATATAAATATTTTCAACGATGCAAGAAGCGCGTCAATCAGAGTCTGTATGCAAACGTTATGCCACTCAAAAGTTGACCTTCATGTTTTCACACCTATAATTCTGGAGGATGCTATGTCAGCCCCCATTATTCATGGAAAATAGGATATCCACGTTTTTTTTATGTAAAATACTCAAGAAGGGTCTATATTATAACTCTAGTTAAGAATTGATGTAGTCAAAATTAACGACTAGTAGGTTTGTGTTATAACCGGGCCATTAGGAGGAAGAGGCATTCCATTCTTTCGAGAGCACACAAAGAGGATCTATGCACTATAGCAGCCTACGGGCTACAACAAATACATCTTTGTACCTACAACCATATTTCTATACAGAGAAAGAGACTGGAGCAACCTCACCTTCCAGCTAGGTTTTCTCCAGAAAGGGTTTTCCATAGAGAATATCTTGTGTCTTATGTGTGTGTGTGAGCTTATTTTGTTGTTATCTAATTTTCTACATAATTTCCATTCACATGCATGCACTAATTACAATTAAATCTATAGGTCTAGAATTTTAATAAAACTGTAATAGTGTAAAATTCAATATTTTAATATATTATTATCAGATCTATTGTGATGAAATATTTAGTGGAAATTCACGACAGTTTTCGAATAAACATCCATTTCACATGGAACTCCATATTTCTTTAGAATTGAAATTATACCACTCCCCTTAGAGAGTTTAGGTTAACCCTAACTTTTATACCAATGTTAAAGATAAAATGTGAGAGATAAACATTATTAGAGAGAAACAGTAAATTAGCATCACAAAAATCACACACTTGATTTATCTTGGAAGACGATGAATAGGGAAAATCATTTTGTAGGAAATCAATTATTCTTGGCCAAAACAAACCTAACAATAGTTTTAATAAGATATTTATAAACTTAATTACATACAATATTATAGGAAACATACCCTAGATCACTAGAACCATGTGCCTGGAAACCATGAATGTAGACTAATCAACTTTGATTGTATAACAAAGTCAAACTTACCTAATAATCCTTCCCTTAAATTTGAATGGAGGAAATTCTTTGGATCCAATATAGAAAGCCCACATGCCCTCCCTATCCTTTTACCATTGGTGTGCATGCCTCACCAAATCTTATAGTACTATGCCCATTTACATGTCATTAAAAATTTTCATCTCCAAAGTAATTTACTTCTCACATTCTAAAACTTGATGCTCTCATCGTGCCACCAAAATCCTTGGCATAGACAACTCTATCTTGACCTTAGTCTCTAGTTCTAGTTGTTGTGACTGCTCTTTGCATACTCAAAACATTTTGTGAAAGACTTGTTTTTTGACACTTTCAAAACTGCTCCTTTTGGAAAAAAATTGTTGGAATGGTAGTTTTGTAATTTGACAATTATGTCATGGGGCACTCCATACTTCTTTAGCACTATGATTAGACCACTCTCCTCGTTGAGTGTAGATTAAACCTTATTTTGATACCATTTTTGGAAATAAACTACGAGAGATAAATAATTAATAAACATAAATTAGTAACACAGACATAAACCACACAGATGATTTATCTTGAAGAAGCATAACTAGGGGAAAACCAGCCATGAAGCTTGAATTACTATTTTTCTAAATATGGTCAATATATCAACACCGTGAACCCTAATTCACTCACTTCTTGCATCTTAAAATGGATGATTTCAAGTCTATTTATAGGATTCATTTTATCAATACCATGTGCGTAAAAGCCATGACTATAAACTAAACTTATTTCACTCATTTTGAAGTCAATTTTAACTTAACAATTTAAATATTATTGGGAATCATATATTTTTAAATCTATATTCTAAATCATAGTGTTAAAAGTTAAAAATTAAATAATTTGTTTCAAAGTTTTAATATGTGATACACCCACCCACCCCCTGGGTTATTCTCGGGGAGTGGAAGGTGTCACATAAAAATTAACCCAATCTCCAAGGCATGTTATGAAGATGAGATCACAAAAAATCTGTTTTTCCAATTTTCTTCAAACTAAAAGAAAATTTCAATATCACATTCGAATCATTAAGAGACTTCTGGTGATATAATTTTTATCTCAATTTGACTCGTGGATTGAAAGTTTTGCCCATTTGAATATTTTCTCATTAATATTTCCAAATCATCATTTACCGCCACATGGTGCTTCAAAGTGGCATATGTGGCCCTACTATGTCACTAATATACCAACGTGGCTCCTACTACACTAGTATGCCCAACACCAAGTTGAGAAGTAATTCCCATTCAAATTTGGCATGTCAAGACAATAAATTTTATGTTATTTTCCACGTAGATTGTTGTCTAGATCTATCTATCAACTATGCCTATCACTAGCACATCATTGCATTAAGGCAAGAGGTGAACATCACGAACTAGACAAAAGGCACAAAGGATGTCACTTAATAGGAATTTTCTCATCCCATAAGCTTGAATTGACATCACACCTTTTGTTACCTCCGACACGGCATGACCCATGGTGGCATGTGGAGTACTGGAAAGCCATAGTCACATTTGTTTTCTCCTTCACCTCTTTTTTGCATCATGATAATGTCACCCTACCACATGGCATCCTTTCATGGTGCCACATGTCCTCCAAAAATTGACTCTTGGCCCTCCAAAAAGGGTTCTCTTGCTTCCTAGATATCACGCCGCCTAGGTGTGACATCAACATAAATCCACATAACCTTCCACTTGGAATCCACATAGCATTACCTAGACTACATGGCACCTTCCACTCAACTTCTGCCAACGTCCCATAGGCCCCAACCCCTTTCTATTTATCCATTATTTTATGTTATACTAGCCTTAGACATATTCAAGTGCACATGACTTTGTGCTTTGGGAAACCATCCAGACCCATAGACCTGAACACATATTTACCCTTTTAAATTAAATTAATATTTCCCCACCATATGAGTTCTTTAACATCTGACCTTGTGAAAAATTTTATGAAGTGATCCCCATCTCAGATATTTTCCACTCTTAGTAGAAATATGGATCTCGGCCATTCTCAAAAGCATAAAAGTGATAGTTAACCAGATTTCTAGATATTTGGATGCATTTTCCACAAGAAAAGGGAATCATGGTGTGACATGAAGTTTCTCATTGGATGAAAGGACTATCCTCGTCCTACATCAACCGAAATTGTCCCAAACCAATGTTATTTTTGATAATTTAATTCAAATGCTTATTTAGCTAAAATGCAATCCTCTAGCTTCAATATATAGAGATGGAGTGACTCTAAGGACTCTCGACCACTTTTGACTAGAAACCTATAACATTGACTCTACAAAGCCAAGGATATAAATTATTTACATTAATTGAATCTTAGATATCCCTTGCTTAAGAAAGATCCTCATGCAACACATAGAATATAAAATAACAAAATGAAATCAAATATTAAGTAACAAAATTAAATATTTCAAATTATAAGCATGTTAACCATCATAATAGTTATATCTACATGTCATCATGTAACTAGACATCCAGGACAACCATATCATCCACATAAAGCTATTATTTCAACTTAGCCAAAAGAACATTCAAGGCATATTTCCCTTCAAAGACATGCAACAGTTTCCAATGACCATTTAGGAGTTAACATAGAGCCATACTTTAACCAATAACAAAAAAATCATGTAATCATTCACATTCAAATAAACAATAGTCATAACACTTATTTGAATGGATATAAATGGCTAGAAACAAAATTTGGGACTTCAACTCTCCACCTAACCATAGGCTAACCGCACCACAATCTTTCTTGTAGCTATCCACCCCTCAGCCAGATCCATGATCCAATGAATTACTTCTTAGGAATTCTAATCAATTTCAATTGGGGTATTTATAAATTTTCTAGGAGTATGATTTTTATTTATAAGTGGTTTATCAACTCCGTTTTCAAGGAAAAAACTGCGGGACTTGTAGCACTTTGTCTAGGTGGTTTATCACCTTGCTTTGCAAGCATTGAGTGGTTTTCAGCCCTTTTCATCTACCACCCTAGTGTATTTCCACCCTACCTAGTTATTTGATAACCTTATAGCAAGCACCTAAGTGTTTTATCAGCTTACTTGGCAAGAACTAAGTGATCTATTAGCTTCCACAACAAGCACTCAATGGTTTATAATTACTTTTTAGAAAACACTCATCACCCAATTTCTCCTCTAAGTCTCCCATTCATATTTCAAGCTTGGACACCATAGTCCAATGATTTCCATGCATCAATTCTGGGAATTACATGCCATCAGTGTGAATAGACTTTCTCATGCGTGTAGCCCTTACTCCTGCATTTATCCTTGTCCTTTCTCCAAAGCATTTTTTCATTCTCTCTTTATCCTCTATTCTCCTCTTCTCATCCTTGGTTTTTCTTGTCATCCTTTCTTTTCTTCCAAGTTCTTTGTGATGCCCTCACATAGGACTACTCGTTTCAGCTTCCCTTCATGTCATGGAAGTAGGGATCGTGGGAATATCCTATTCCTTTTCATGTTTTCCCAATTGTTTGGTGGTGGGAACTTAACCAAGCTAGCCTACACCACTATCATCCTTCCCTTAGATCATGGTTCCATATTTCTCATTCATCAATTCTACAAAAATATCAAAACTTATTTAAAGCCATAGTCATAATTTATTACAAAAAAAAGGGTTAACTTAGGGGTGCTATAAACCCCACCCCCTTAAAGGAATATTGTCCTTGATGTTTTTTGTAGCTAGAAAGAAAAGGAAAAAAAAAATGATCTTTATATAACAACTCTTACATCCACTTATTCATCAAACAAAAATGGATACAATACCTTGATTTATTTTTCCATCTTCCAGGTGGCTTCATTGGGTCCAACGTGCTTCCATTACACCATGAGCTTCTCTATTACTCAATTCTGGAGCACGTTGTACCTCTAGTCACTACAAAAAAATAAGAAATTTACGTTAGATTTAGCGCTAGGTTTTAGTGTAATTTTTTTACAATTGGGAAGAGTAACTTGGTTCTAAATCTGGATATATTGTACATTTTTTAAAGCGTCCATTTTTGCGCCTAATTTTGAATAATTTTTCATGTTAGACTTTGCATCTTCTTTTACACTAGATTATGCATCATTTTTTGTGTCAAATTTAGCACCAAGATTTGCATTTTGTTGTATGAAATATTTTGCTTCTAGTTTTGTGCCAATTTTGCATCTTTTTTACATCGTTTTTTTGTTCCTATTTTGTGCTATTCTTTTCTTCCATTTTTGCACCATCATTTTCATCACATTTACACTGTCTTTTGCATCCAAATTAGCACCTTTTCTTGCATCTGTTTTGTGTTGATTTTTGCATCTAGTCTTATACCAGGGGTTACATCTTGTCTTACACTAGTTTTTTCTTTTAATTTTGTGCCTATTTTTGTATCTAGTTTTGCACCTGCTTTGGTGCCTATCTTTGCACCATATGTTCAATTTGATTTAGCACCAAGTTTTTCATCCATTTTGTGCCCATTTTTGGATATTTTTTTGGACCATTTTTTATGCCCATTTTTGCGTTCGGTTTGTCTCCCTTTTTAACATCCCATATTGTACCATATTTTGCATCATTTTATACGTCCAGTTTTACATTGTTTTTAATAGAATTTCTTGCATTAATTTTCCATTGTTTTTAACATAATTCCTTGCATCTAATTTTACACCCTTTTGACCATCTAAATGTACATATATATTTGATCCTATGTTAAGTCATGTGTTGTGTTCACGTTCACATCCCATTTTGTGTCTAATGTTACATTCAATTTTTAGTCATTTTTTATGTGTGCTTTTGCATTTATTTTTGCACCAAGTTTTGCATCCCTTTTTGTTGACACCTATTCATCAGGATTGGGTGAATAAGTGTAACTGATGTAAATAAATAATGGAAAATATGAAGAGTCACCAGGAGATGAAATGAATAGTCTCTCCCTCATGTATTTAATAAATACCAACCTGAATGAATATAATAAATTGATTCGAGGAGTTACTGCCTGGTCTGACATGGTATCAGAGCCAACACCAATGTTGGATTCCCACTACTTTGTAACTCCCTATTCTGCCTATGATATTCTGAATCCTATTCAGACTGACTAGCCTGGCAGCTCTGACACTTCCACTGGCCTGAACGCATTATTCACTATTACTCACCTGCATACAAAATGTTGCTTCTATTGCTACTCTCTGTACATCAATTACTTGCTGTTATTCACTATTATTCACCTGCATACAAAACACTACTCTCTGCATACAAAACACTGCTCTCTGTCTATTATCCACCTGCATACGAAACACTACTCTCTGTCCATTATTCTGACATAGTCTCTGGCATTGCGCGCATTTCTTTTGAAGATTTATCTCCTGTCTTACCACTGCCCCATACCTCCCCTTTGTTGTGCCTCCATCGTACGCACCACAAACACAACATTATTAATAACGTTGTATAATACTACGCTGTGCTCATGAGACCGCGCATGACACCCACTCCAACCATTAGATAAGGAACTAGGGAATTCGTTGCCGATATTTGGTTCCTTCCTGTGCTCATATCATTTGTCATCAAACAAATGATAGAGAACACTCAGACCAAAATAGAGATCTCGTCCTGGTGATGGCGCCGCTCGTTCTGGTGAATGGTGGAAGCTGTTACAACTATGGAGAGTCTGGCCACCTTGCTAGAGACTACACCAACGGTGGTGGTGCTGGTGCTGGTGGCGACGGCGGCAGTGGAGGGGGAAGTTGTTATCAGTGCGGTGAGTTCGGTCATTTTGCTTGAGATTTCCCTAGCCATGAAGGTTAGGCATATCAGAAGCCTGCCATTCCTCTCTTCTCATTCTACTTCAACGTTTTGAATGTTATGCCCGCTGTAGCTACACACGCCTTCCCCAAGATTTCATGGTTTGTGGGCTTTTGTTGTTGTAATCTTGCTCCAGTTTTCGTGGTTTGTGGCTTTTGTTGTTGTATTGGCCAGAAGGATTCATGGTGAAAGGGCCTAAGCTTCCGTTCTCTGAAATATGTGTGCCATTTAAGATCACCATTTTTTGATATATAATTGCCTCCTATGTACTTATTAGATTGCTGCTTTGAATATGTACTGATTTGTTAAGTGAGTTATGCAACTCTGATTTCTGGTCGCAGTACATTCTAAATGAACCAGCATATCACATATTTCCTTGGTGATGAAACTTCATATGGTGGATTTAAGACTGTTGGTTTTAATACATTGTTGTTTTAATATCGCCCCTCCTCCATATATACCTTGCCCATACATTGAATACTCCCTCCACCACATAACTCTGATATATTATCCCTTATTATTTTTTTTCAAAGTTAAATAGAGTTTGCCACCAGAAGTACAATTTTTTTTTACAGTATATTACCAGAAGTATTTTTTTACAACACACAAATTTTACAATGCATTCAATCATATCTATTCTGGGAATAGTTCTCACTGGCAAGGAGAACTATCCTGATTGGTCCTGGATGATTAAAAACACCCTCATTTTCAATGAGTTGTGGAAAGGAGTGTGTGTTGGAGACAGAGACAAAGAGCCATAATAGCCTACCTCTGACAAAGAGTTTGCCATTTGGGAAAATAAGAACAGCAAATCCTATGCATTAATTGCAGTATCAGTAAGTGAAGAGGTGAGTTGCCATATTTCGCCATTTTCAACTGCTTTCGAAGCCTTACAAAAGTTGAAAGAACCCTATGACTCACACTCTACACTTGAATTTGTTCAACTCATGATTAAACTCTTCACTCTTGAATTACAAAATAATAATCCTTTTGCTCTTGCATACGAAGTAAAATATATAATGCATGATATCAAAGCCACTAAGGTTGAATTGGATATTCCTCTAATCGCTTTTCTCGAGGCACTTTATCCTACTTGCTCCAATTATCTTGAGTCATTGCAAGCAAATGGAAATCTCAAAGATATTACCTTTGTCTCTCTTGTGAAAAAAAATTTTGAAAGAGAGAAAGCTTTTGGAAAGAAGACAACCCCTGAATCTTCTGAAGAGGCTATGTGCCTTGCTCATAAAGAAAAGAATCTTGCCCAATATTCTTCCAGAGGAAGAGGTGGTCGAAGAGGAAAAGGAAGATATTTCAGAGGCAGGGGGGGCAAACACTCTCAAGGAGAAAATTCAGATTTTCACTGCATACGCTGCAAAAGAAATGGATCACATGATGCCTATACATGCCAGTTACCTTGGGACAAAATTGAGTAGCAAAGAAACCAATAGAAAGGTAAAACTAGTGACACAGGCAAAGGTAAAGCACCTAAATCTGCTCATTATTTTGTGGCACAATGTAATATTGGAGTAAATGAATACTTATTTAATGCTTCACTTGCTTCTTGGAAAAATGATTGGTTGCTTGAGTTAGGAGCAACTTGCCACATGACTCATAGAAAAGATTTTTTTGAAGAATTTACTGACAATGTTGATGGAGCAATATACTTTGCAGACCAGTCAAAACTCAAGCCATCAGGGCTTGGCACAATCAGGCTCAAATTGCCTGGTCTTTGAGACTTTCTTCTGCAACATGTTCTATATATCCCACAACTAAAGAGAAACTTGTTGTCCTTGGTCCACATCCGCCAACAAGGTCACTCCATTCATATGTTTGATGGCAAGCTTCAGGTGAGAAAAGCATTTGACCACTCACTTGTCATGAGGGGGATAGAAGAAGAAAGGCTTCTCAAGCTGTGTTGAAGCCCCGGAAATTGGGTCTACAATAAGGGGGATACCCACCCGGTCTGGACCTTGAAAGAAGCTCCTTTTCCATTTGGGATGGTGGGTCCGACTGGGGATAATGGGACCAGTTTCCCAATTTGTTTGTGATGATGATAAGAATTGATGTTTTCTTTTCTAAAACATTTCTACCTAGAATTCTTTTAATCTAAGTCCAATCTAAAACATGCAATTATATTCTAATGAATAGAAACATCTAATTCTAAACTAACTTGGGATTAACCTTTCACTTATCCGATCTAAAATAATTTTTAACAGCAATCGGTAATAAAGATCATTTAATTGCTACAAGAAAATAATTCATTAAAAATGAATTGTTTCATATAAGAAATTAGCCGAAACAATTGTGAGAAAAATATCACATAATAAGTCATTCATACATTAAGCATAAACAGAATAGTCATCACCATACAAAAGTGCCAAATGATAACTCAAACATTCAAGCTTTCATATATAAACAACTGAACATAAAATATTACTTTGACACATAAGCGGAAATCATTAAGAGATAAAAGTACCATTGATAACAAGTCCTACTCATGAGCTTCAGCAATGTAGATTTATCTCCTCCTAATTCAATATCTACTAAGAGTACATAAATGCATTTCAGTAGCAGACATTAAACACAGATATCAATAAATCTCGTTCCATTCATTCATCAAAACCTCCTCTGAGGGTGTAGAAGTGCATGTTCTGAGGAAACGCTTTTGACAAATTTCTGGACCCCTCTCTAAATGCATGAGAGGGGTTAAAATACTGCTATCTAAATACTAAAAATAGTTTATTACAAAAATATAGGAGGAGGCTTAAATGACCGTCCTCAACTAAGGCAAAAATAGATAAAAAATAAAACTAAAACTGTATCTGGAAATTAACTATCTATGCATCTATTCTCTGAGATCGCAAGCATTCAGCATTGGCTTTAGGAGCGTTGGTTGGCCGACCTCCAATTTTAGTTTTCCTGCGAAAATAGAATCGGCAAGTGTTGGCGCTATCTTTTCAATGCCATTTGTAAGGCATTTCAGAATCATACATTGACTGTGCAGTTTAACCAAGTATTGCCAGTAAGTGTCGCAATTCAACTGCATTAACTTCTTTATTGACTCTGCCTTTTCTTCAGCCTTTTGTCTCCAGTTTGTCCGCAGTTGCTGTGCCTTTGGGAGAAATCCCAGAGCGGTTTCTGATATCAGGTTTTCTCTATGTAGATTTTCATTGACACATTCAATGACATTACTTGCTGCTATCGCTGCTTCTTCCGCTTCCTGTTCTTCCTTTTTAATTTGTGCATCCCACTTATTGAACAACATTTCTTTGTGGGATTCATTGATTCTAAGTAAGCCTTCTTTCTTCCCTTCCTCCGATTCCTGCCAAATCAAATAATTAGAAATTTTCTTATCAATTAAATCATAATGGAGTCATAAATCCACGCCTTGACTTGTAATTTTATCACTCACCTTGCAATGGGAGCTCCATTGTGATATTCTTTGGCAGAGTGCCTCTTGCTGTTGCAAGAGTTGGTCATTCAAGGCAAGGGCTTTTGAGACAAACTCTGTGATTTTGGGGTCGTCTTTATGCATTTCTAGCATAGCCTGTAATTGATGTTCCTTGTCAGCCAAATTCTTCTGATACCCCAGCTGCATCTGTTGAAAGTCCTGTTGTAATTTTTCTAATTTCTCCTCCGCTTCTCAGTTGGCACTGGCCTACTGTAACTGCTGTTGCAAAACTTGGATTCGTTCCTCTCTATCCTTAAGTATTAGTTGTACCTTGGACGCTTTATCGATAGTAGCAGAAGCATAGGCTCCTGCAATTTGGGATAACTTAGCCAAATTTTTAGTAGGGTCAGTGGTAGGGTCTCACCAAAGGACATCTAGCTACTCTGCCTCAGGTGAGAGCACGCTGTCCAATTTCCATTTTTTCTTTGTCTTCTTACCACTTCTTTGTGCTGCAGACTATAAAATACATCTAGAGGAGGAATCTCCTCTATCTTCAGCATGATTTCAGACGATGGGGTCATGGGAATATGCTTCGTTTCTGGAGCATTGCTGACTGTTTCAATGACCATATCTGTCATTGTTTGCACTATATTCTCAGCTGTCTTCATGTTCTGCTCCTCAGTATTGATCAATTCATTAAATGTTTCCCACTATTTATCCAACTTACTTCTCACTGGCTTTGGTGGCTGGATAAGGGGAGGGGGAACCTTCACTTGTGGTGTCAGCAAAACTTGTTGCAATGGGTGCTCTTTAGATTGGGCAGTATTCCTTACTGACGTTTCACTTTTATTATGGTCACTCTCGGACTGTTTAGAGCATTCTAGTGATTCTTTCCCAGACTTAAACCTGGACTTGTCTCTACCCAAGCTTCCACTTAAATTATTGCTGGGAGTTGGCTCCCTTATTGGTTCTAAGTGCAACTTATCCAAGGGGATGTTTGCTAATATCCTCTCTTTGTAGAGTTTGAATTCCTGGAATTCTGTTGGGGGAAATTGAATTTGAGCCATATGCAAAATGTCTTTCAGTGTGCTCTTCTGCTAGAAGATGTCATCAAAGAGATCATCTTCTTTTGTGAATACCTATATCTTGACAGCCATAGTAAAATTCTTAATTACATCAAAGGGATCGAATTGTCTCCCTGGAAATTTAAACAGTCGTAGACTCAGCATGTTGTCTAATTCTCTGAATGAATGACCTAAATCAAATAGTGAAAAGGCCCCACAAGCCACAGGGAATTGCGATCAGATGGCCTTCTTCTTGTCTTTCAATTCTTTGCTCATTCCTCCAATCCCATAGTTTGGTAGGCAATTTCACGAGCCAATAACTTATCAGGAACATACATGGGTAGCACATGAGGGGAAGCACTACTTCCAAATACTCTGATGTAAGTGAAAAAATATTCTCCAAACCATCTTTCGACAGGGAGAATATCAACTTCTGCTTTGAGGGAAAATCTTGGGGCGTCCTTATTATACAACATTCTGTGAAGAGATAACATAACTCCATGACAAATTATGTAAAAATACGGGATAATCTTGGAATCCCACAATTCATTATGGTAAATGTGAATAGGCAAGGGATTCTATATAGTCGACTTCCAACCCATTAAAGGAAATTTGGAAACAGAACAGATTGCATCCATAACATAAACAACTAAAAAAAGAGGAGGATAAATCCTCTGAGAGGGAGTTCTTTTAGATCGGTAGTTCCAAATAGCTGAGGCTAAACTATCAAACAATATCTGGGCCCAATCCATAATAGTGGCATTAGTGGCCACATCTAAAAGGGGTAGCCACTCGGATGAAAACTTGTTGATATCAGGCCTTCCAAATAGCCTACATAGCATAGCAGTAGCAAAACAATACAGGGAGGAGAGGGAATCAGTACTGTACATACCATGTTTGTCCTTTCTCAATGGCTCTTCCTTTGCCGACCAATTCTTGGTGCACTCCGCCAAGTCTTCGTTTTCTTTGGCGAATTTCTCCATTAACTACTTGTTGTAGCTTGCCTGCAGCCCTGGTAAATGATACATAAGTCTTAAATCCTATGGAGTGAACAACCCAATAAGCTCCTGGCTCCGAGACTTGAATTGCTTGTCTATTATATCAGCACTGTCCGATACCCACTTGACCATGTTTGTATATGGGAGTATCTTAGGCCTTGCCGCTGTGCGGTGTAGAAATGAGCATGCAAGTTCAGTGATTGATGCTTCAGATGACTCACGTGAGTCTGCTGTCACTGTGACTTCCATAACTCTGGGGCTTTCTTCTTCCAGCGGATTGTACATGCCTTCCCAAGTGGATATGCTAGATTCTCTAGTACAAGTGGTGTGAGTGAATAAGGGCACCATCTCTGTTTTCTCAGGAACCGAAGCTTTTCCCTTCTTTCCCATTACGTTCTGCACACTGCTGTGTATATTATTCTGCTTGCCGCTCCTGCAAGTTTACAAGTAAGGAAAGAATAATGGTAAGTGATAAGGTGACAGGAAAGCTCTTAATTCCAAAATCATATAAAATATATCACCCTACGTGAAACAACCTTTCGATCATATCTAAATCTTATCTCATAAATGACCATCAATAAAACACTAAGTTGACATTAATGCACATAACTCAATATTGGATTACAAGGAATATTTCATTAAACAATGAGCCTTGCCGAGCTACGATAAGGTGATTTTACGATTTGCTTCACAATATCACAGATCGCAATATCGCAGATCGTTGTATCACTAATCCTTTTTGTTAACAATCATTTAGTTCTTTATGCGACCGCGAGATGCGATTTGCGAGATGCTTTATTGCATATCGTAGGATTGAGATGTTTTATCTTAGGTGGTACTTGCGGCATATGAAAGCTGTGATGTGCAATGAGTCTTTAAGGCATGCTATGATCTCACATCGTCACGTTTTCGTAATTTCAAAAGTTTGTTTAAATGATGTCCTCCATTACCCTTTTGCGATGCGACATTTTATTGTTAAGAGAACAATTTTATTCGAAACTTATCATAAAACTTAAATTTTTGGGTTTTGCGGATGTTTCCCTAAGTTTAAGATAGTGTGTTTTATTCAAAGAGAATTATAAGTGCTAGTTTTTATTTTTTTTAGAAGGGTCCCTATTTATTTAGTTTTACTACTAATACTAAATAAAAGAGGGGGGTTGTTGTTGGCCACAACAATTGGCGATTCACTAGGAAGAACCAATTATCTCTGATTATCTTTTGATTTTTCTAAAACTTCCAAAACAGAAAATTTTCCTGGAAAATAAAAATTTATTATAGAAATATAAAGTGCATCATGCTCTTAGCCATTAATGGTAGTTTGTTTCTTCCGTGCTAATTCTGATTATTTTCTTCCCAAAGCTAGTCATTGTATTTACATCAGCCACTACTTGGTTTATAATGACGAAAACAAAGACATCTCTGTAGATCAGTTTTAAGTATGCTCATTTTTCATAGGTAGAGCCTCTGCTGCCAGCAGGCGTTCATAGCCTCAACAGGGTTACCTGTTACCCAGAAATGATCTTGTATCCTACTTCGAGAAGTACACAATTTTCAAAGATAAATCTAGATAAACACTTATTGCTTTTGTTTCCTTTTAATTCTTAAAGAACAATGTCTTGGTTTGGTAGCCAAATTTTGATAGTGTCATTCACTTGATTTATAACTTTGTTGAACAAGCTGGCTTGTGATGAGACCCATTGTCTTTTGATTTGAACATCTTGAGTCATTGCCCTGTTTTGGTATGCAGTTTTGGCAATGTCAGCAAGTTATAATCTCTATGATCATGATAAGTCGGCTCGTGATGAGACCTCTTATTTTTTAAGTCTATAGTGTATCATTGGATTACTCCTTGAAAGTCATAATTCCCTAGGTGGGGAGGACATCATTGGCTCCTTAAGAATAGCTCTGGATGACAATTATAGAGTTTTTTTAAGACAACTTTTCTACAGAGGACCTTCATTTTTTTATTGATGCTTTTCATGACTGATATAAAACAAACTCCCACTAAAGGTTGTTTTTATCAAAATTCATAAGGCTGAAACTAGTAAAATTTTCATGCTTGTAGCATTGGACTGTATCTTTTAGTAATAATGATCGATTTTACAAATCAGTTCTATTTATACAAGTGAAAAAACAAAATTTCAAAGAAACACCTATGTTTTTCGTGAAATCCAGAGGTAACCATTTACAACCTATTTTATTATCAAAATAAAGTTATAAATAATAATTTACAAAAATAGAAGAGGTCATCTTCTATGGAAAGTATTTTTTAAGGATCTACCCATTAACAAGTAAAGTTTCTCTTTTCCCTACTAAATATTGCAACATGAAAGTCGATGGACCTATAATTTCAACAATTTGGAATGGTCCAAGCCACATTTGTTGGAATTTAGAATGTTTTCCTTTTTCTTCGTGAGCCTTATCACATTTCAATACTAAATATCCAATTTCAAAATCCTTCCTGGATACCATGTTTGAATCGAATTAAGCTTTTACTAATGCTTGATGATGAGCATGTGTAATTTTAGCTTGTTCTCGTTGCTCTTCTAGCTTTAGAATCTGCAGTTGTCTTAGTTGTAAGGATGAAGTTGGTGTTTTGTCAATAAATTGAACTAAGACTAAAGAAGGAATTGCTAGATGAGTTGGGAGAACTACTTCGTTCCCATAAACTAAATTAAAGGGAGAAGTGCCAATGGAAGCCTTTTGAGTTATTCGGTCTGCCCACAGAGCATACATCAAATATTTGTGCCAATTTTTATGATTCTGATCAATGTTTCGCTTAATGATTTTGATTAAGTTTTTATTTGTTGATTCGGCAAACCCGTTCCCTTGTGGGTAATAATTGGCAGAATATTTAAGCTTAAAACCTCTTTTAAGTGCAAATTCAGTCATAGCATTGCTAGAAAAATATGATGCATTGTCAAACATTAAAGCATAGGGTAAACCAAACCTGGTAATTATGAACTAATCTATGAAATCGATGTTATGTTCAGCATTAGCTGTCTTGAGAGGAACTGCTTCTACCCATTTAGTGAAATAATCTGTAGCTGTAAGGATGTACCTATGCTATTTAGAAAAGTGAGGAACGATCTCACCTATTATATCCAATCCCCATTGATCAAATGGTTGATCGATATTGACTAGTTGCAATGGCAATGATGGTTTCTTCTGTCTTCCAGCAACAGTTTGACAAATTTGACATTTCCTTACGTAGCTATGCACATCTTTAAATAATGTAGGCCAATAGTATCCTGCACACAAAATTTTATGTGCTGTTGCATCTCTCGCATAATGTCCACCTGCTGGTCCATCATGGAGTTCCTGCAACACTTTTTCAGCTTCATATTTCTCAAGACATCGAAGGAGAACAGAATCATAATTCATCCTGAAAAGCACATTGTTTACGAGTTGATACTGCTTGGCTTTCAATCTTAGGGCTATTTTATTTGTATAATTAAGATTTGAAGGAGCATATCCATTTTTTAGATAAAACATGATATCAGCATATCTCGATTCAATATCGTTTAGTCTTACCTCATACATATGTACCTCTTGATTTGGAGATGCTATTTCAGAAATAAGCGATGCTCCAGCCAACATCTTGCAAAAGCCTTGACCTTTTACAATATTTGCTGGCTTGATCTCAGCGTCGTATTCTTGTAAGGCAGTGACCCAATTGGCTCTCTTTTCACCCACGTCTTTTTGCACTAAGAGATTTCTTACTGCTGGAAATGGCACTATGATCATTGTATGGGTTGGGTCTAAGATATTTGATCGCTTTGAAAAAATCATAACCTTGTTTCTCAACGTCCGAATAATTTAATTCAGCCCCTTGCAAATTTGAACTCAAGAAGGCAATTGGGGCTTCCGCTTTGTCTTGATTGGCTTGAGTGAGTGTTGTAGCATATGACTTCTCAGAGGCAAATGTATACAAAATAAAAGGATCGGAAAAATTTGGAGTTGCTAGGGATGGGGCATTAACAATCGCATGCTTAATCAGATTGAACACTTCATATTCTTCTTGGCCCCATTTAAAAAGTGAATTTTTCTTGATCATGGCTTGTCATGGTGACACAATTCTCTAGAAGTCTGGAACAAATCTTTTAACAAAATTAATCTGGCCAAGGAAGGATTGCATGGATCTCTTATTATGTGGTAAGGATATTTCAGAAATTTCTTTAATTCTATCTGGGTCAATATGGATTCCAGATTTTGACACTATAAATCCAAGAAGTTTTCCTTCACTTAATGCAAAAAAAGACTTTTTTCGATTAAGTGAAATCCCATACCTTTGACAACATTGAAAGATCTGCTTTAAGTCTCTGAGGTGATTACCATGTTTTTTAGAATATATTGTTATGTCATCAAAGTAAATCACGACTGATTTGTTTACTAATCCCTTAAATGCGATATCCATGGCCCTTTGAAATGTGGCGCTAGCGTTAATCAGCCCAAAAGGCATCTTTTGATATGCATAAGTACCCCATTTGGTTCTGAATGTGGTTTTTAACTGATCGTCGGGATGGACCAAAACTTGGTTGTAGCCAGAGAAACCATCTAAGAAGGACATTAATTCTGATCCTCCAATCGCTTACAATATTTGTTCCATAGGAGGCAGAGGAAAATTATCCTTTTGGCAGACTTTGTTTAGATTTCGAAAGTCAATTCAAATTCGAATGTCTCCATTTTTCTTTCTGACTGGAACCAAATTGGAAACCCATCTAGAATGTCGAACAGGAAAAATAATTTTGGCTTTCAATAATTTATTGAGCTCAGATTTAATCTGACTTTCCAGATTAGGATGGATATTCCTCAGCTTTTTCTGGATAGGTTTTTCATCAGCAATCATTGGGATAGTATGTTCAATGATTGAAGTGTCGTAAGTCTTAAGGTCATTGTAATTCCACACAAAGACACTTTTATACTGTTTCAGGAGCCGAAGAAAGGCTAATTTTTCTTCTCGGACTAGGCCAAGACCTAGATTGATATTCTATGGCTTGGTATCTATTCCTAGATTTCTAATTCATAGTTCAGAGTTGAACTCTGGAGTTTTGAGTCGGTAGAACTTTTAAATCTGTCTTTCAAATCATATAGGTCTTCCAATTTGACTACAGATTTTGGTATGACATTGTTAGTGCTCTCTTGTTGTAACTACTTGTCATGTTCGTCCTCATCAATTATCTAATTAGTGTAAGATCCTTCTGATGTCAGGAAACTTACAATATCACGATCGTCGTTAAAAATTCTCCAGTTGGTAACATTATCAGGGATAGAGGGCCTAAAGATCAATTCGGTTGAGAATCTGTCTGGGCTATAGTCTTCTTAGGGAATGAGCTTGGAAGCTACATTAGCCAGGAGGTCAGCACTAGCATTTTGGAGTCTAGGAATGGATGAAATATTGAATGCTATAAAATGTTCAGTTAGATCTTGCACTAAATATTGATAATGGTTTAAATGATATGATAGAAAATGTATAGTATTTCATACCTGTTTAATAACAATCTCAGAGTCTCCAAAGACTTCTAGATACTTGATATCTAGTTCGATTGCCTTGTACAACCCTTGTACTAGAGCTTCGTATTCTGCAGTGTTGTTTGTGCAGTCAAAATCAAGTCTACAAGTTAGCATGGTTTTATTCCCTCTTGGACTAACTAATACACATCCTGTTCCTGCTCCATCATTAGACTTAGAACCATCAAAAAATAATTTCCAAAACAAAGAGTTATTTACAGGACTATCTACAAAATTAATGCATTTAGAACTATGTGTTTGAGAAAAGTTTTCTACTTCAGACAAAATAGAATGTTCTAGGTAAGGCGAAGTATGAGCATTAAAATTTCCTAAGAAAGAGTCAACAGAATAGTTGCCAATTATATTGTTGTTGTATGCTATAGGTTCATTTTCTCCTTCCAATTCCATCACTATGTATTTTTGGTGTCTTTCTCGCTCAACCTTTATCTAATTTGGTTTACCATTGTAAGGGAGCCACATGTGTGACCAATCAGTCACAAAGTATCCATCAAGCTTTTTAGACCAATCCCTACTAAGAATTAAACCATAAAATTCAAGAATGTCTACAACTAAAATATCACTGACTTGACATACATTTGGATTAGATGACAGCCTTATGGTAACTTGATTTAGTTCACCAATTACTTCAACCTGCGATCGGTCCAGCTGAACTATGCGTACTGCAGATTTTTGAGGTTGGACATTTAACTTTGCACATATTGTTTTAGGCAAAATCTTAGATGAAGCTCTTGAATCTACCAAACAATTATGTGAGTTTTTATTGAAAATTTTGAGAAGCATGAGAGATTACAGTGGCAAGAAGAGGTGCAATAGGTATTGCATGTAATTCTTCCAAAAGTAGTTTCTGTTGATGTTTTAATTTTCTCAGTTCATGAAAAGTAATGTTAGTCCCAATCTTCTTCATGTCTTCAATGATATTATATTCCATCTCATCAGAAACAATCAGTCTTTTAGATGGAATTGATGAATCGGATTGGACCAGGCTTGTTTGAGTTGCTTTGGGTGATGATTTCTTACCTGCGACTTTATCTTTGGATATTGAGCTTGCGCTCCTCTCTTTAGAACTAGGTTGTGGAGGATTGAGTTGATTTCTACTTCTGGTACTGACTGGTGATGCCTCTTGATCCTCTTCATCTGGAAGAATGAAGTCCCACATTCCCTGTAGCTCTACAACTTCATCTTCATCAATAGCTTCTTCATTAGAAACTTCCTCTTCTTCTCCTTTAGATTCTGCATTTGTTATAGCATTGGGAGGCTTTGAATCAGTTGAATGATTTTTTCTATAAGGTTTATAGGGTTTCTTAGAGGAGGTTTTTGCTACTTGTCTTTTAATGTCAACCATTTCGTTAGACATGGTTTTTAAAACTTTTTGCAATCCTTCTAAATCAAATGGGTCTTTTAATTGATTTTTCTTAGGATCATCTCTAAAAGTAACCTTCTTAGATTTTCTTTCATCGAAAGCATTTTTCTTTTCTGAAGCTAAGATACGTTTTTCTACCACTATCGCTTCCTTCATGTTTTCAGCCAATGTTGTCTTGGCAGCCCTATCAACAAATATTACTATGTTTGATGGTAAACCGGATATGCACCATTCACTTCGGACCTTTTCACTAGGCTTGGAAGCGGTCGGAATTTTATTCAAAAGCTTGTTGAAATGCAAGTTAAAATCTTTAATAGGTTCTCTTGATTCAGTCTTTAGATTCGATAGATCATTGATCAATGTTGCCATAGACCTATCATCGTCGAACTTTGTCAATAATTGCTCTTGGAAAATGTCCCAACTAGTAATGGACCCTGATGGTAATGAAAAATACCAGGATCCGGCTGCTACTTGTAAAGTATAAGGAAAAAGTCTAACAATAGCATCTTCATTTGTAACTCCATTTAAATTTATTGATAACATAAAGTTGTTTATGTGTTCTTCTGCTAGCATGCCTGCTTCAGGATTAAACTTGGGCAACCATTTTTCAGGATGGGCCAGTAATTGACTCAAGGGTGCAGGCATTGAGACTACCCCTGGATTATTCCATGGGTTTTGAGCCATCGTTGAACTACTAACAGAGGAAAGCATAGATGAAGTTCCTTGTGGTAGGGATGAGGATGTTAAAGTTCCAGTACATTGATGGACAACAACTTGAAGTGGAGGAGTGGATGGTTGACTTTGCAATGGAGAAGTTGGAATGGATGTTGATGATGAAAGAGTCTCACTATCAGACCCTTGTGGTGATTTCCTTGCTCTTTTCCTTTTAGGTAGAGGTAATTCCGCTAGTTCGATACCAAACTTTTCACTCTGTAATCTGGTAAGAGAATGAGAAGGATTGTATTGCGAAGTCACACTACTTTGAGATAATTCACACTTTTGCAGTGACATGGAAAATCCTTGAAGTTTATGAATCAAAGACTCAACTTCAGGAGGTTCGATAGTAGATCTATCTGAAATGTTTGGGTTTGTGGCGGTGGTTGTTGTTTTCTCAACTTCTCGCTTAAGATTAAAAGACTCAGAATGCGATGGAGAAGTCGGAGGAGATGTTGAGGGCGATTTACTCCCAGAATGGTATTTAGATTTAGATTTACTAGCCATTCACAGTTCGAGCCCTCCTTCTAGTGCCAAATATGTTGAAGCCCCAAAAATCTGGTATACAAAAAGGGGGATACCCACCCGGTCTGGACCTTGAAAGCAGCTCCTTTTCCATTTGGGATCGTGGGTCTGACTAGAGATAATGGGACCGGTTTCCCAATTTGTTTGTGATGATGATAAGAATGGATGTTTTCTTTTCTAAAAGATTTCTACCTAGAATGCTTTTAATCTAATTCTAATCTAAAACATGTAATTATATTCTAATGAACAGAGACATCTAATTCTAAACTAACCTGGGATTAACCTTTCACTTATGCGATCTAAAATAATTTCTAACAGCAATCGGTAATAAAGATCATTCAATTGCTACAAGAAAAGAATTCATTAAAAATGAATTGTTTCATATAAGAAATTAGCCGAAACAATTGTGAGAAACATATCACATTATAAGTCATTCATACATTAAGCATAAACAGAATAGTCATCATCGTACAAAAGTTCCAAATGACAACTCAAACATTCAAGCTTTCATATATAAGCAACTGAACATAAAATATTACTATAACACATAAGCAGAAATCATTAAGAGATAAAAGTACCATTGATAACAAGTCCTACTCATGAGCTTCAGCAATATAGATTTATCTCTTCCTAATTCAATATCTACTAAGAGTACAGAAATGCATTTCAGTAGCAGACATTAAACACAGATATCAATAAATCTCATTCCATTCATTCATCAAAACCTCTTCTGAGGGTGCAGAAGTGCATGTTCTGAGGAAATGTTTTTGACAAATTTCTAGACCCCTCTCTAAATGCATGAGAGGGGTTAAAATACTACTAACTAAATACTAAAAATAGTTTATTACAGAAATATAGGAGGAGGTTTAAATGACCATCCTCATCTAAGGCAAAAATAAATCAAAAATAAAAATAAATCTGTATCTGGAAATTAAATATCTATGCATCTGTTCTCTGAGATCGCAAGCATTCAGGATCGGCTTTGGGAGTGTCGGCTGGCCGACCTCCAATTTTAGTTGTCCTGCAAAAATAGAATCGGCAAGTGCTGGCGCTATCTTTTCGGCGACATTTGTAAGGCATTTCAGAGTCATACATTGACTGTATGATTTAACCAAGTACTACCAGTAAGCGTCCCAATTCAACTTGGTTAAATTCTTGATCGACTCTGCCTTTTCTTCAACTTTTTGTCTCTAGTTTGTCTACAATTGTTGTGCCTTTGGGAGAAATCCCAAAGCGGTTTTTGATATCAGGTTTGCTCTATGCAGATTTTCATTGACACAGTCAATGAAATTACTCGCTGCTGTCGTTGCTTCTTTCACTACCTATTCTGCCTTTTTAATTTGTGCATCCCACTTATTTAACAACATTTCTTTGTGGGCTTCATTGATTCTGAGCAAGCCTGCTTTCTTCCCTTCCTCCGATTCTTGCCAAATCAAATAATCAAAAATTTTCTTATCAATTAAATCATAATCGAGTCAGAAATCCACAACTTGACTTGTAATTTTATCGCTAATCTCACAATGGGAGCTCCATTGTAGTATTCTTTGGCAGAGTGCCTCTTGCTGTTGCAAAGGTTGGTCATTGAAGGCAAGGGATTCTGATACAAACTCTATGATTTTGGGGTCATCTTTATGCATTTCTATCATAGCTTGTAATTGATGTTCCTTGTCGGCCAAATTGCTCTGATACCCCAGTTGCATCTGTTGAAAGTCCTGTTGTAATTTTTCTAATTTCTCCTCTGCTTCTCAGTTGGCACTGGCCTGCTGTAACTATTGTTGCAAAACTTGGATTTGTTCCTCTCTATCCTTAAGTAATAGCTATACCTCGGACGCTTTATCGATAGTAGTAGAAGCATAGGCTCCTGCGATCTGGGATAACTTAGTCAAATTTTCAGTAGGGTCAGTGGTAGGGTCTCACCAAAGGACATCTAGCTGCTCTGCCTCAGGTGAGAGCATGCTGTCTAATTTCTGTTTCTTTATTTGTCTTCTTACCACTGCTTTGTGTTGCAGACTATAAAATACATCTAGAGGAGGAATCTCCTCTGTCTTCAGCATGATTTCAGACAATGGGGTCATGGGAATATGCTCCGTTTCTGGAGCAGTGCTGACTTTTTCATTGACCATATCTGTCATTGTCTGCACTATATTCTCAGGTGTCTTCATGTTTTTCTCCTCGGTATTGATCAATTCATTAAATGTTTCCCACTCTTTATCCAACTCATTTCTCACTGGCTTTGGTGGTTGGATGAGGGGAGGGGGAACCTTCACCTGTGGTGTTGAAAAATCTTGTTGCTCTGGGTGCTCTTTAGATTGGGCAATATCCCTAACTGACCCTTCACTTTTATTATAGTCGGTCTCGGACCGTTTAGAGCGTTCTGGTGATTCTTTCCCAGACTTAGACCTGGACTTGTATGTACCTGAGCTTCCACTTAAACTGATGCTGGGAGTTGGCTCCCTTATTGGTTCTAAGCACAACTTATCCAAGGGGATGTTTGCTAATCTCCTCTCTCTGTAGAGTTTGAATTCTTGGAATTCTATTGGGGGGAATTGAACTTGAGCCATATGCAAAATGTCTTTCAGTGTGCTCTTCTGCTAGAAGATGTCATCAAAGAGATCATCTTCTTTGGTGAATACCTTTATCTTGACAGCCGTAGTAAAATTCTTAATTACATCAAAGGGATTGAATTGTCTCCCTAGAAATTTAAATAGTCGTAGACTTAGCATGTTGTCTACTTCTCTGAATGCATGACCTAAATCAAACAGTGAAAAGGCCCCACAGGCCACAGGGAATTGCGGCCAGACGACCTTCTTCTTGTCTTTCAATTCTTTGCTCATTCCTCCAATCCCGCAGGTTTGGTAGGCAATTTCACGGGCCAATAACTTATTAGGAACATACAAGGGTAGCACATGAGGGGAAGCAATGCTTCCGAATACTCTGATGTAAGTGAAAAACTCTTCTCCAAACCATCTTCCGATAGGGAGAATATCAAGTTTTTCTTTTGGGGAAATCTTGGGGCGTCCTTATTATACAACATTCTGTGAAGAGTTAACATAACTCCATTACAAATTCTGTAAAAATGCGGGATAAACTTGGAATCCCACAATTCCTTATGGTAAATGTGAATGGGCAAGGGATTCTGTATAGTCCACTTCCAACCCATTAAAGGAAATCTGGAAACATAACAGATTGCATCCATAACATAAGCAGTTAAAAAGATAGGAGGATAAATCCTCTGAGAGGGAGTTCTTTTAGACCGGTAGTTCCAAATAGCGGATGCTAAATTATTAAATAATATCTGGGCCCAATCCATAATATTGGCGTTAGTGGCCACATCTAATAGGGGTAGCCACTCGGATGAAAACTTGTTGATATCAGGCCTTCCAAATAGCCTACATAGCATAGCAGCAGCAAAACAATACGTGGAGGAGAGGGAACCAATACTGTACATACCACGTTTGTCCTTTTTCAATGGCTCTTCCTTTGCCGACCAGTTCTTGGTGTACTCCGCCAAGTCTTCTTTTTCTTTGCTGAATTTCTCCACGAACTACTTGTTGTAGCTTGCCTGCGGCTCTGGTAAATGATACATAAGTCTTAAATCTTGTGGAGTGAATGACCAAATAAGCTCCTGGCTCCGAGACTTGAATTCTCTGTCTGTTATATCAGCACTGTCCAATACCCACTTGCCATGTTTGTATGTGGAAGTATCTTAGGCCTTGTCGCTATGTGGTGTAGAAATGAGCATGCAAGTTCAGTAATTGATGCTTCAGATGACCTGGATGAGTCTGCTGTCACTGTAACTTCCATAACTCTGGGCTTTTCTTCTTACAGCTGACTGTACATGCCTTCCCAAGTGGATATGCTGGATTCTCTAGTACAAGCAGTGTCTGTGAATAAGGGCGTCATCTCTGTTTTCTCAGCAACCAGAGCTTTTCCCTTCTTTCCCATTACGTTCTACACACTGTTGTGTATATTATTCTACTTGTCGCTCTTGTAAGTTTACAAGTAAGGAAAGAATAATGGTAAGTGATAAGGTACTGGGAAAGATCTTAATTCCGAAATCATATCAAATATATCACCTTAAGTGAAACAACCTTTCGATCAGATCTAAATCTTATCTCATAAATGACCATCAATAAACCACTAAGTTGACATTAATGCCCATAACTCGGTATCAGATTATCAGGAATATTTCATTGAACAATGAGCCCTGCCGATCTACGATAAAGCGATTTTGTGATTTGCTTCGCAATATCGCAGATCACTGTATTGCTAATCCTTTTTGGTAACAATCATTTATTTCTTTATGCGTCTGCAAGATGCTTTATCGCATATCGCAGGATCGGGATTTTTTATCTTAGGTGTTATTTGCGGCATATGAAAGCTACGATGTGCAATGAGTCTTTAAGGCGTGTGATCTCGCATCGTCGCAATTTCGAAAGTTTGTTTATATGATGTCCTCCATTACCCTTTTGCGATGCGATGTTTTATTGTTAAGAGAACAATTTTATTCGAAACTTATCATAAAACTTAATTTTTTGGGTTTTGCGGATGTTTCCCTAAGTTTGAGATAGTGTGTTTTATTCAACGGGAATTATAAGTGCTAGTTTTTATTTTTTTTTAGAAGGGTCCCTATTTATTTAGTTTTACTACTAATACTAAATAAAAGAGGGGTGTTTTTGCTAGCCACAACAAGCTGTAGGGTACCTTTGCTCGTGCACAACATTTCTCATACAACTCTCATTATGAAGAAGGTACACTTCCATCAAGTTTATTATGGCATGCTAGATTTGAACATTTGAACTATGACAGCCTCTTCTTGTTGAAGAAAAATGGTGTTGCTGATTTACCTACAATTCCTAGGAAACTTAAGCAATATGATGCTTGCATTCTAGGAAAGGATAGCGAACAGTCTTTTCATGATTCACATTCAAGAGCACATAGAAAAATTGAACTCATTCATTTGGATTTATGTGGTCCAATGCCTGTTCCTTCTACAAATGGAAACAAATATATGATGACATTTATTGATGACTACACCAGAATGTGTTGGGTTTATTTATTGAGGAACAAATCTGATGCTTTTCAAACATTCAAGAACTTTCATAAATGGATTGAAAATGATGCACAATCTCATATTGGCTCTATTCACACTGATAATGGAAAAGAATATACTTCAAATGAATTTGAAAACTATCTTCGTGAGCATGGGATCAAACATCAAACAACTGTGCCTTATAATCCCCAACAAAACGGTGTAGCTGAAAGAATGAATAGGACAATCTTAAATATGTTGCGCTCCATGATGTTTTTCAAAAATGTAAAATTGATGTTTTGGGTTGATGTAGTTCCATGTGTTGTATATATAAAGAATAGATGTTCATCTAATGCTATTAGAAACAAGACTCCATATGAAATGTGGTATGGGCACATTCCTTCAGTAAAGCATCTCAGGGTCTTTGGTTCCACCTATTATGCCTTGATACCAAAGATACATAGAAACAAACTTGGTGCAAGAAGTCATAAGTGTATCTTCCTGGGGTATTCAAACACCTCCAAAACATACTGTCTCTATGATGAAGTCAATAAAAAGTTTGTTGTATCTAGAGATGTAATCTTTCTTGAATCATCCAAAACTGACAATGTTGTTGAGCGGCAACTTGAACGCTTGGATAGATTCGCAAATGGAAAATCATTTCAAGAATTTGATAATTAGATTCCACATCTTGAAGGGGGGATTCCTATACTAGATCAACCTATCGAATCTTCTTCTGAAGCACTCTCTCCCCCGCATGAAACTCCAACAACGGATGACACTTTAAGTGATGTGATTGATAGAATTGGGAGACTCAATCTTGATTCAGTCCCAACTCAATCAAAGGAGTAGCCTGGACCATTTGAGAAAGGTCCCACAGAGTGGCTGACAAAGACACTTGAAAGTGTTCATCCTGATGAGGTTGGAAAGACAGGAACTAGAAATTCAAACCAGAAAAATGGAGGTGATGTAGATGACTCTGATTCACGTGTTGATATGGATGTTTCCTATGATTGTGAATTGAATTTCTCTACAGATTTCGAACCAACTTCCTTCAAAGAAGCTGCTTCTCATGATGAATAGAAAGAAGCGATGCAGAAGGAGTATGATTCCATGAGAAAGAATGGCATTTGGAAGTTGGTTGATCCTCCATTAGGAACCACACCAATTGGCTGCAAGTGGGTCTACAAGAACAAGTATAAAGTTGATGGCTCACTTAACAAGCACAAAGCCAGGCTTGTGGCAAAAGGTTTTGCACAGAAGGAAGGGGTCAATTATGAGGAGACTTTTGCCCCCATAGCAAAATGGGCTACCATCTGGACAACCTTTTCCCTAGCAGCTCAGAACGGTTTGAAAGTCCATCAAATGGATGTAAAAACTGCTTTCTTAAATGGAGATCTAAAAGAGAATGTTTTTATGTCCCAGCCTGAAGGATTTGTTGTGAAAGGACATGAACACAAAGTATGCAAACTTGTGAAATCCTTATATGGCCTCAAACAAGCACCGCGAGCCTCATATGAAAAACTAACTGAGCATCTTCTGAAACTCAATTTCAAGCATTATGATCTTGATGATGCAACTTTATTTGTCAAGAAAGTTGGAAAAACAATTGTATATCTTATGGTATATGTAGATGATCTTTTGATGACAAGTAACAATGAAAGCTACATTGCATCCATAAAGAAGGAATTGAGGAAATGTTTTGAAATGATTGATTTGGGTTATGTTAATTACTATCTTGGTATTGAGGTAACTCAACATCCGAAGTCCATATTCCTTTCTCAAAAGAAGTACATTTGAGATCTGTTGAATAGGTTTGGCATCCATTGGAACAAAACATAAAGCTCACATCCATTGAAGGAAAAGAATTTGAGGATGCAAGTATAGACAACTTGTAGGAAGTCTCAACTACCTAACTACTACCAGACTAGGCATTTCATTTGCTGTTGGAATCCTCTCCAGATATATGCAAAAGCCTTTTGAGGGACATTGGTCTGCTACAAAAAGAGTTCTAAGGTACTTGAAGGGAACTCAAGACTTTGGAATCAAGTATACACAGGTGGACGACTTCAGCTTGATTGAATACTCTGATTCAGACTTTGATGGAGACAAAAAAACTGGGGTATCTACTTCAAGTTATGCTATGAGTCTTGGATCAGTAGCTGTCTCCTGGAGATCATGCAAACAATCATTTCCAACAGATTCCACAACAGAATCAGAATATGTGGCAACAGTTGAGGCAACAAAAGAAATTGTGTGGCTTTTGAAAATTCTTGAAGATTTGGAGGTAAAACAAGTACAATCGACTCCACTCATGATTGACAATACCTCGGCAATAAAGTTGGCCAAGAACCCAAAGTTCCATGACCGAATGAAGCACATCAATACTAAATATCATCTTATACGACATCATGTTGAGGCCAAAACAATTCATCTCTGCCATTGCTCCACTGATGAGCAAATTACAGACATCTTCACAAAAGTTCTTGGAAGAGAAAAGCTTGAACGATTCAGAACGATGCTTGGACTCACCAACATCCCTTCAGATTGAGGGGGAGAATGTTCACACCTAATCATCAGGATTGGGTGAATAAGTGTAACCGATGTAAATAAATAATGGAAAATATGAAGAGTCATCGGGAGATGAAATGAACAGTCTCTCCCTCATGTCTATAATAAAGACCAACCTGAATGAATATAATGAATTGATTCGAGGAGTTATTGCCTGGTCTGAAACTTTTTGCATCCAACATTGCCTCTCAACTTGCATCCAATTTTGAGCTATTTTTGTGCCCATTTTTGCACCTTTTTTTGTGTCTACTTATGTGTCCAATGTTGCACCATTATTTATGTCTACTTTTTCATCCAATTTTGGATAACTGTTGGTGTCTAAGTTTACATCATTTTCTCCATCCAATTTTTCGTCCTTTTTGGTGTCTAATTTTACATTATGTTTGCCATCCAAATTTGCATCATTTTTCTGCCTCATTTCGTGTCTATGTTTGAGTCTGAATTTACATATGATTATGCATCATTTTTGGCATGAAATATAACGTCCTTGGTTTCATCCTTTTTTTAGCCTCATTGTGCATGTTGTTTTATGTCTGTTCTTACATCGTTTTTTTTTTTTTTCCTTTTTTCACCCATGTTTGCATCTTAAATTTACACCATTCTTTCCATCATCATTTGGCATATTAACTCGCATCATTTTTTTTCTTCTTTTTAGCACCCAACTTGGCATTCCCTTTTGCATCTTATTTTACATCTATTCTTTTGTCTTTTTCTTCATCTTGTTTAGTGTCCATTTTTAAATCTTTGTTTGTGCCCAATTTGGTATCCTTTTGTATTGCATGTTTTTTCCCTTCTTTGTGTCTACTGTTGCACCTTTTCTTACTTCTAGTTTAAATTTTTTTTTATGTTTTTGTTTGCATCTTGTTACAGTGTCTAATTTAACATCAAAATCTGCTCCCAATTTTGCATCGATCGTTCTATCCCCATTTGCATTTGCATTGGCTTCTTGTGCAGAGTGTACTTTTCTTTCCATTTATGACACCCTTTATGGATTCATTTTAATAATTTCAATTTCATTGTGAAATATATTACAATTTCGAAATATCATTAAAGAAGATATTGCAATTCAAATTGAAAACAATGTTTGCAAAGAAATTTAAGGGAAATCGACAACATCCATAAAAAAAAAAAAAAAAAATAGAAATGTCATCATATACAATAATTCTCTATAAAAAAATCATTAATTTTTTTTAATTTATATATCTGACTATAAAATCAATACTCATCGTAGATATCATTCTTCTAAAATGAATTTACCTCCACACAAGGAAAGAACCTTTGGTCACCTCTTCCCATGACCCAAAGGAATAATAAGAATATGAAGAGATGTAGGATGTTGGCCATAGTCTATGATTACTAAGAATTGTCAGCAAGAGATCCCTTTTACACAACCTCATGTCAATTACTTTTCTAACTAGAGGAAATTTGAACTCAAAACTAGCCACCTAAGAAAAAATTAAGAAATTAATAAAATAATACCATGTAGATATTTTTTTAATATATCATTTTAATTATTTTACTTTTATCAAATTTACCCAAATATATGTCACTTTAATCAAAATAACTCTATATATATTATATTTAAATTAATTTATGAACACAAGATTTAACAAAATTTGGTAATCTAAAATTTAATATACCATTTTTAATTTATTATATAAATTTCTAAATATAAGGGGAAAATCTATAATATAAATTTCTAAATATGATAAATGAAGTTAGTCATTAACAAAATTTGATTAAAATTAAAAATATTTGTTTTAACAATAATTTTTTTTAATATAAAAAAGAATATGCACGAAAATAATTGTTATATAGAATTTATTCAATTAATAATAGTATGAAAAATATAATGTTCACAAAGGTTATTAAGCTCTTATTACATTCTATTTACTATTTATTTATTGCATTTTTTCCTTTCTTGTTTTTTTAAGTGTATATATTTGAATTTAATATATATTTTTTAATTAATAATAATAATAATAATAATAACAATTTAAACTAAAGATATAATTTGGTTTTATTTATTTAAATTTTGCCAATATAAAATATATCATAAAATAAATATTTTAATGTGATATATATATATATATATATATATATATATATATATATATATATATATATATATATATATATATATATATACATGTTATTTCTAATAACATAATTAAAAGAACATATAAAATAATTAAAAAAATACATTAATATAAATAATTCCAAAGACAAAATGCATGCAGTTGTATAAATAGAATGTTTAAGTAATAAAATATTACAATTACACTATACATCAGCTTTTTGTATCACATCAAACATTTCTTTCTTTTGGTATTAAGGTTATGTTATCCACGTATAACTCTTTCGGATCCTTCTGAGCTATGGTTGTAGGTCAATGTTTCTACAACAATAATATCTTCATGTTTGTAATTGGCACACATGGTTGCATGCCAAATTTTTTTATTTACAGAAAGAAAAAAATTGCACATTTCTATTTCAAAAAGAAATCAAATGTTACATACATATACATTGTCGAATAGCTCCAAAAATTAGTTCAAAATTTCATATAGGTCATGCCAACCTCATATAATGATGAAGCGAATCTTGAGAAACCAATATTTTCATATTTTTCAAAGTCATTTCAATTGTAATTTGTCTGTTAGTCTTTGATCCTAATATTCAATCACTTCAATCAAGGACATAGATAACCTGAGGGCATTAGCAGTGCTTCATTGGCGCATGTGTGGAACATCATCGTATCATATCTCAATAATTGTTGCATGTTGTATAACATATTAGAGATATCATATTATAATGTAAGTTATATGATATATTAAACATTTTATAATATAACCTAAGTTATTCCTTATATTCACAGTAATTTATAACATTTTTTTAAAACTGAAATGGGTTAATAATTCGTGGAAGTTATAAATGAATTATTTTAAATATGATATATTTTAATAATATGGAATATATATTTAACACTAAATTTAAGATCCAAATTTCTCTAATGCACCATCCAATAGATAAAGACCCATGTGATGCCAAAAGAGTGCAACAATATTGTTTGTTTTTTAATTGGCCAACCATAGAAAATATAATAATGAAAAACAGCCACTACGATTCCTATCATATACATATATAAAAAGTGGCATCAAAAAACAACTTAGATGAGCCACATCAATGAGTAGATTGAAGTTGTTGTTTTGTTACTCTAGCAATCTATATAAATAATATAATATTCTAGATGACATTTTGATGCTCCATGAGGATATTTCCATTTGAAATGTTGAATGAGAGCTCTAAGAATACCAGACTTCTGTAACTACTGAGTTCATATGGTATCTCTCCTTTTAATTCATTTTCGAATAAATTGATCTTTTTCAAATGAAAGAGGTGTCCTAATTTAACTAGGATATGAAGGTGGAATGCATTGCTAGAAAGATCAAGTAAGTGGAGAAATGAAAAATTGATAAGGGAAGCATAAATAGAGCCTTCCATATCCCTAGAACTAATGTCAAGAGTGACCACTCTTCGAGCATGACAATGGTTGTACGTAATACCATTCCAGTTGCACAAAGGGAATTTAACACTCCAATAGGCCATTGAACTATGAGGATCCTTGGTGACCAGATTCTTAAATTCTAAGAGGGATTCTTGATCATGAGTGAAAAGAAAAGTGTGTCCCAAAATTTTGAATGCTACATTTCAAAATAATCTAATGTCACCCAAAAGTTTCACAAAAATAGAAAAAATCAGCTAAAACTTTTGATTGCTACATTTTTCAAAATATTCTAATGTCATCCAACTTCTCTTCAACAATTTATTCATGAATATAAATAAGAAAAACACATTAAAACACAAAGAAAATGTGGTCGAGGAAGGCTTTACCATTGGTTTTGGTGATTGTCAAACATCTTTGATTGTGGCACTGTTGCTAAGTTCTTTCTGCAAATAAATGATCTTCTCAATTACATGAAGTAGCCCCTCGTATTTTTCTTCCAAAAAAATACAGAAAGCCAGAAATGAAGAAAGTATTTTGAAAAATATGTCTCAAAATGAAAAAGTGGCAAATATTAAAAATAAATAGTTATTCGCATTTAAAAACAAAAAAAGAAATATTTAAAAAAATATAATTTTTTGAAACATAAAAAGAAAAAATATCAAAATAAATTTGAAATGGGAGTTTTAAAGTAATATTTAAAATATTACTAACTATTGTATTTTGTTTCTAAATATTTGTGCATAGAATTTGTTTTCTTAAATGATAAAAAAGGTAATATTTCAAAATTTAAAAATATTACCAATTTTTGGCATTTTGTTTCTTAATATTTGTGGATAGAAACATATGCTTTCTAATTAATTATTAACCCATGATTTATGCTTCATTAAAACCACACTCAACCCGTGATTTACCATTCATTAAAAGTATTCTCGATATTATAATTTATATGGATTAAGATATTAATTTTATTTTTAATATTTAATTTAGTTTTATGTCACTTGGGCACCATTCATGCATAAGGTAGGTAAATCATATTATTAAAACAATCCACCTATAACAAAATTAAATAATAAAAATTTGTCATGTCATTTTAGGTTCCTAGTCACACCTGTATCTCTATTAAATTTTGAAGGGTTTTAATTTGCTTGCAAATTATGATGTGGAAATTCAATACTAACCTTTTAAAATAAAATTTTCTCTAATTGGAAAGAAATCCATTTTACCCAACCTCATGTCAATTGTGAAATCTATGACACAGTAAATCCATAATTATTGGATTGAAGGTATACACAATCACCGGAATATAGCAGTTTGATTGTTCCTTACTTACCTTATGGTTAGTCTTATCTAATATGAATATATGGAGTGTTAGAATATTCTGACACATAGGAAGTAGTTAAATATAACTTAGTCTAGTGTATAGTTTGGTAAAGCCCGTTTCTTTAGTATGTACTTTTTGTAACTTATAATCTGACGGTTACAATATGTTCTAGCGATGAAGTGATTTGAATGTTCATTCTCTCCTCGGTATTACCGAGACTTGATCCATTTCTTAATACCCGATTGGTCCATGATCTCTATTTAAAGAGAATGGAGGGTCATTTTTCTCGTGACTATTCACCAAAGAAGCTTATGTAAATTTTCTTTCTTTTACGTTAATAAATTGCCTGAAGTGGTCGCGTTAGCTCAAGTTGTGGACTGTTTCCCTCTTTAAGGATTTTAACCACATCAAGAATACTGGTGTACTAAATTGTGATCTATTTGAGTGGATTCCTTTAGTGTTGTATCTAAGGAACCTACCTTGTAAATTCCTACATGATAGCAGAGTCATTCGAGGGTTGCATCCATTGTTGATCAAATTCTGAAGTCAGTACAACTACTTTCGACTGTTGTTTCCTATATGTATTGTTTTTGACCTCTTTCAGGCTGAGAGGACTACTCTATTGTGTTAGGAGCATATGTTCTAGTGAGGAACCTCATTCATTTCATGAAAAAAGGTTTCTGGCAGCCCCAACTACGTCATTTTTAAGATGTGGAGGTATATAGTCTTTATTTGCAGTTATAGTTATTTATCACTCTGTTTATTTTAGTTTCATGCAAAAAGGTTTTTTGTAGGCCTAGCTACGTCATTTTTAAGGTCCAGAGGTATATATTCTTTATTTGCAGTTACAGTTATTTATCTCTTTGTCTATTTCGGTTTATAGCGATATATAATTTTTTGTTACTGGATCTATACCTTTAATTTATTCGTATTCTCTTTGCCATGCAACTCTTTGTGATCTGGGAAAACCAGAAACATAAAGAAAGGATTTTTCTCATGTGTATGCTCTTTTCCACTATGCCTTAGTGTGATCTCATAAAATAAGAAACATTGAGGAAAATATCTAGTTTTCGGCCAAATCTAACTCTAATCCGTAAGGCTTGGAAACTTTTTCTTGTTCGTCTGGTTTGTGTGGTTGGTTTTTTGTTTTGAAGGAAAAAAGGGTTTTTTCAAGTAAGGATGCACCCCAAAGCTTCAATGAGAAAAAAAAAACCCCTTCCCACTTTCCAACAATTAATAACATTTTAAACTAGCTCACTTGGTCTAAAGTTACTTTATGAGAATAACGTCTTGGGTTCAAGTCTTCGTTTTTGTTGAGTTACTTTTTCAAAAAGCACATGCAAGTTATGTTTTAAAGTTTCTTTATGTAAAAGTGTTCTCACCCATTATAAGAAGTGAGTCACTTCTAATTCTAAAGTCACTTATCTTTTATTTAAGTTACAATCTAATGGGTAATTCATAAAGTACCATTACAAAAGTGACTTGCACTTATTTATAAAAGTGGGTCACATAAAGTAATTTTTTTTTTTAAAGTGAGCTAATTAGATTAAGTTTGGAAGGGGCGGGGGGGGGGGGGGGGGGATTTTTTTAAATATAACATTACCATCAACTTCCAAACATTCATGTGGTTCGTTGGAATCTTCAACATCTTTTATTCAAAAAACCATAACTTCTTCATCTGGAAGCTGTTTTCAAAGCCATTGTTTTTAATCAACCTATTTTTTTGAGATATTTCCATTTGAACACTTCGTTTGAGCATATACAGCTCCATTTTATTTTAAAATGAAAAGTCCATCCCTATTTATTCTTGACAACACCAACTACTTCCAATGGCTATCCTACATGGTGGATTTACTTAGAAGTAAAGGTATTTATAGAATAGCCTTAGCCCAAGAGTCTAAACCTTAAGATGAAGATAAGCAAGCCAAATGGGAAAATAAGAAAGATCAAGCACGTGGGTTGATAGGGATGTCTATTTATCCAGACCATAGATTCCATATGGAAGAAATTTATACCCCCAATGAAGTAATGAAAAAGCTCAGTAATGTTTTTGGAATTAAAAATGAAATTGGAGCCCATCAACTGGTAAAAGAGTTGTTTAATTTTTTCTTCCATTGAATATTTTTTGTCCAAGTTCAAGACCCTTAGACTTCTCTTGGAAGGTCTTAAGGTTAAGAAAGAAGATGGTAGCCTTATCTATTCCATTCTTACTAAGTTAGGATCAACCTACTCTATGTTCGTTTCCACCTTCCATTCTACTAGAGAAGCCTTTATTTCTCAAGGACAAGCCTACAAGTCCCCCTCTTCATGCCTTTTGTGCTTCTTTAATAAGAGAACAAAAAAAACTCTTACATCTTGGTCTTCTTAATACTGGAAACTCTTCTAAGAAAGCCCTAATAGCCTAGAAGCAACCAAGTTCAAAGAATCCTAAGAAGCATCATCCTAAAAAGAATGGTCCTAAACCAAACAAGTTTCCTAAGCAGTTTCAATCTCAAAATGAAAAATCAACTCAACAAAATTATAAGGCAAATAAAAAAAATGGAAGAAGACCGATAGTCATTGCAACTTTGGTAAACATGATGGCCACTTAGAATCCAAATGCTTCAAGAATATGGAAGCCTTGGAAGCGGCAATAAGGAAGCATAACATCCATTTGGAGCACTCTTCAAATTCAACTTCATCTTTAGGAATAACACTTTCGGCATATGGTTGTCAAGCATATTGGTCTGGTTATGCACAAAATGAATCTTCTTTTACTCATTCTCATGAGTGTCTCATTGACTGTGGAGCTTCTTATCACATTGCCAAAAAAATCCATGTTTTCTTCTTTAAATTATTGTAACACCAAAAATATATATGTTGGTGATGATAAATCTCTTAGTGTTGTAGGGACTGAAACTATTCATCTAGACAATGGTCAATTTAATGATTTATTATGTGTTCCTACCTTATCTTGAAACCTTCTATTTGTATATCAGATAACTCATTCAGGTGAAGGTAAAAATGTTGAATTTTCACCTCATGATGTTGTAATTAAGGACCTTAGAAATCCTAGACAGATTTTAGCTACTGCCATTCCTAATGATTCTACAAGGTTGTATAAGTTTAACAACTTTGGGTCACCAAAACTTCCCTCGGTATTTATTTCTCATAATGATGAAGTGAGAAAACTTTGACATGAGCGATTTGGCCACTTAAACTATCGCTCCCTTCAAAATCTATGTAAGGAAAATATGGTGATAGATCTTCCTATGGTAGCTTGCAGAGATGGTGTTTGTTCTGGATGTGTACTGGGAAAACATCATTAGCATATTCCTAAAAAGCATGCCTCTTGGCATGCCTAAATGCCTTCAGAGCTTGAGCATAGTGATTTACGTGGTCCACTTCCAGTTGTTTCATTCTCTAGCTACAAATATTTCTTAACATTCATTGATGATTTCTCCATATGCACTTGGTTATACTTCTTAAAACTCAAGAGTGAAGTCTTTAAGATGTTCTTGGCCTTTAAGGCCATTGTTGAGAAATAATTTGGACATCAAATTCTTAAGCTAAGATCTGATAACGACAGAGAATATGTTAACATCAAATTCATCAACTTTCGCACTGAGCATGGAATTCAATTGCAACATACTGTTCCGTATACTCCACACCAAAATGGTGTAGCTGAAAGGAAGAATCGCACCTTAAAGGAAATGGCTAATTGTATGCTTAAATCTAAAGGACTTAGTCTTAATTTCTAGGCATAAGCAATTAACTGTGAAAATTACATAGTAAATCACACTGCTAGTAATGTTTAAAGAATATCACTCTAGAAGAAGCATGGAACTCAATTAAACCAGATGTAATTCACTTACTTGTTTTTGGAAGTGAAGCATGGGCCCATATTCCAGATGAGAAACATTAAGCCTTAGAACCTAATAGTGAAAAATATATTTTTGTTGGATATTCTGAAGATGTCAAAGGATATATACTTCTTCAACCTAAATCCATAAATGCTATCATTAGAAGAGATGTAAAGCTTGCTGAAAATATATCGGCCTACAAGCCTAGTTTAGTAGATGTTCTACCTCTCTCTTACCATTATACTTTTGAAAATATTTCTTCTTCAGATGATGAGGGTGAGGATGAAAATCCTCCCCAACATTCTCGGGATCTTCCTTTTGCTCCTCAGCTTCCAAATTGGGTCCGCACTACTCAGGATGTAGCTGGTGTCTTGCAGGTGATCCTATATATCAACATCATACACAATCTTAGTTTGATAGAGAATCTTCTTTACTGGCTCAAGTTTTAGCGAATTATGATCCCGACACCTTTGCAGAAGATTCAGGTGATATAGATTGGGACACAACTATGAATGAAGAATATTGTTCATTATTGGAAAATGATACATGGGACCTTGTTCGTCTTCCAAATGGATGAAAAATTGTTAGATGCAAATGGGTTTACAGAACCAATTTTGGACCAGATGGAAAAGTTGATAAACATAAAGCTCGTCTTGTTGCTAAGGGTTTTTCACAAGTTGAAGGAATTGACTATACTGAAAATGTCTCCCCTATTTCCAAGATGAACTTTATTGCCATGTTCTTTCACTTTTTCCCTTTTTCAATTGGGAAGTATATTCGATGGATGTTAAATCCAATTTATTGCATGGGGAATTACATGAAGAAATATATTTGGAACAACCTCCTGGCCTTATAAAAGAATACTCTAGCCTTCTATGTTGACTTAAGAAATCCCTTTATGGTCTCAAGAAAGCTCCTCGGTCTTGGTATGCCAAAATGGATAACTATAGTTTAGATACTGCCTTTTCTAGGTGTCATTCTAACAATACTGTCTACACCAAGAAAGTGGGTAAGAAGGTATTTCCCTTTCCCAGTCCAAGTATGCCTATGATCTTCTACACCACTTTCACATGGAATATTGTAAGCCAGTCCCTTCTCCCTTTCAGTATGGAGTCAAACTTTCAGTCACTTGTATTTCCCATGAAGTTGATGCAACCTTATACCATCAGCTTGTTGGAAAACCTTTGTATTTGACATGTACTTGTCCTGACCTTTCCTTTGTTGTTGGCCTTGTTGCTCGGTTTATGTAAAACTCACATGAAAGTAATTGGAAAGAAACTAAAACAATACTTCGTTATGTTCCAGGTATAGTTCAGTTTGGGATTCATTACAGTGCAGAAACATCTCCTCTATTGGTTGGTTTCACTGATTCTGATTGGGCTAGTGACCCTGATGATCAGAAGTCTACCACAGGTTATGTCTTCACTGTTGGTTCTGGACCTATTACATGGGCTTACAAGAAAGAAAGATCTATTTCTATTTCTTCAGCTAAAGCAGCGTATCGTGGTGCCATTTAATCTAGTAAGGAAGCCATGTGGCTTCCTATTAGAGATTGGTTTTCAATAGCAGCATCCGACTACACTTTGGTGTGATAATCAAAGGGCCATTCAACTATGTAAAGATCTAGTCCAACATCAGCGTAGAAAACACATTGAACTACACATTCACTTCATTTGAAAGCTCATTCATGACCATGTTCTTGAAGTGCAATATTGTTCAACCGAAGATTGAGTTTCATACATCTTTACAAGGGCTCTCAGAGAGGTGATGTTTACTAAACTTTCATTTATGGTTGGAGATCAGGAAGTTGTCACTAACTGGGATAGTCTCTAATGCCTCCTTCCTTCTCCTATTGTGTCATATTTGTACATCCATCAATCCTATCCCAAGTTGTTCTTAACGGGGGATGTTAGGATATTCTGACACATAGGAAACAATTAAGTATAACATGGTCTAGTTTATAGTTAGTTAAACTGTGTTTCTTTAGTATGTACTTTTTGTAACTTACAATCCGAGGGTCATGATATGTTCTAGACATGAAGTGATCTGATGGTTCATTCTCTCCTCAGTATTACTGACACTTGGTTTGTGGCTTAACACTTCATTGGTCCATGATCTCTATTTAAGGAGCATGGAGGTTCATTTGTCTTCAGACCATTCATGAGAGAAGCTTATGTGAATTTTGTTTCTTTTACATTAATAAATTTCCTAAACTCGATGTGTTGGCTCAGACCATGGACTATTTCAGTCTTTGAGGGTTTTAATCACATCAATAATATTGGTGTACTGATCTGGGATCTGTTTGTGAGCGATGTCCTTTAGTGTTCTATCTAAGGAACTTACCCTGTAAATTCCTGCATGGAGATAGTACTTATCTATGTATGCATTGTAACTATAATGCAGATAAATGTAACAAGGTATGAGCTAATGTAAGATTTGCCGGTAATGACTACTCAACAACTTAAACAAGTATAGTCATTATGGATATTAGCTTAGTTCTTAGAACTTATATGACTCATATTAGTACAAGGAAAATAAATGGTGTATAATGCACCTCGTAGTAAGCTCTTCCTTATCTAACATATATGGTATCACTAGTAATTATCCTAAGATAGCATGTAACTCCAACATATCAGGTCATTAAATATGGAAACTCAACTATGAACATTGGTTCCCCTAACATTACTGGTTTTTCCCCATCCTATCTTTTTTACTTAGGTTGTGCAATGGGTGTTTCCACTATTGTCGAGGTAACTGGTGGAACATTTATCAATTACAAAGGTATGAACACTAAGTGAGGAGTATTCAACAAGGTCCAAAGATGAGGTGGGAGTATGAGCATCCAAATTTATAGTTTCACTTGAGGAAATACAAGTAGATATGTAGTCATATTACTGGATGTTTCTCTTGAATGTATAAGGAAGCCATCTTGAGGAGCCTTATGTTCTCCTCTCAATGGTGATCATGGTGATCATTTGTCCAATTTTATTCACCCAATGTTTGATTGGTAGATATCTCAATCCAAAACAAGACACTCTAGTTTCTCTCTCTCGCTCATAGCACCCCAGTGATACAGAACTGTCACACGAGGGATTATGTATGATTCCATTGTAGCCCGAGTTATAAGTTTTAGGAATTGTTCAAAGGATATAACGTAAGTGTAAAGTGAGAGATGACAAGCATAGGTCTCAATCAAACTGGGAAATTGAGATGAAATACATTTGAAAAGAGATCAACTCAAAGGAACATGTTGTAAATCACTCGCCCCACTCTAATATGGAGTCACACTATAGTAAGAAAGAGATAAGATAATAAATGAGCTATATATGCCTCTTGACTAAAGGCTACATCTTGATTTCAACATGGATTTTCCCACACTAATTATCAAATTAAACTAATGCACATACACCTAGATATCCATAAGACATATATCCAGATTCTATAACTCTAGTGACTAAAAGTTGAATCATAGAAAGTCAAAGCAGATAGACTAGGTGGTATAGTAGGACTTAGGAGACCTTTTTGTGGAAAGTTATGCGAGTAGTTGCCAATATCATTGTACATAATGTTTCATTGACAATTTTCAATGCATATAAATAAAAATATCATAATACTAATAATATGATTATCATTTTTAATCAAATCAACTAAAATTCAAATGTGATTACCATATAAAAATATTTCATGAATATCATTATTATAAGATAAATTGACAACATACATCCAAAGATGATAATATCATCATACAAAATAATTCTCCATCAAAATAATGGTGATAATTTCCATTATATACATCAAATAAAAATATAATGATGGTAATATCATCATCATCAAAATCAAAGTCATTGTATCATTACAAAATAAATTTTTTTCATAAATATCATTATTATATAAGGTAAATTCACAACATCCATCTAAAAATAAGAATTTCATTGTACACAATAATTCTTCACAGAAAACAATGCATGTGCATGCCTATCTAGCACCACCAAGATCATCCTCATGATCATTGCCATAATCATCATACTGACCATCCTGATCAGTCTCATCAATGTCATCATCATCAACATTATCGTCTTCATCCTCATAATCATCTCCTTCACTAACACTATCGCCATCCTCATCATCATCATCTCTTGATGCATGCTCAACATAATCTAGATCATCATCTTGGTAGTCATTACCTACAGCATTCTGGAAAAAAATAATTAAAAAAATCAATATTACATGTTAGTATTAATTCCATAGCACAATGCATATTTTTTTTGTACAATGCTAACTATAAAATGAGGTAGGATATAATATTTAATAGTACTAAAAAATAAAATGAAAATATGGTTCAAAGATATATTGGAAATCCAACTAAGATTACATACCTCGGACTCCATCCACACAACAAAATCTACCCAACTCTTTTACTACAACATCTCTTTTTCTAAATGATTTGTATGTCTTCCATATTTTAGTTTGTGCAATCAGTAAATAGCGAGAAATTAGATAACAATGATTTTATTCTAGTACAAATTTTACTAAAAAAAATCACATATTTAATATACTTTCAATAGTTGTTATCAGTACTTTTAACCCTTTCTGGCCACTACGATGAGTGCCTTTTGTATTTTCTAACCTCGTCTTGGAGGCCTTGTCCTTAAACATAAATAAATTCAATTAATTTTCACAGAAATACACATCTATGTAATGGATGTAACCCGATAGGAATTAGAGCTAGAACCAACTCCTCTATATTTTCTTATCATAAAGCTTCATGTTTCTTTATGTATCTATCTAGGATTTATAATTATATTAAAAAATTCATATATATTAGACATTCTATGCCAATAAGATGGAAAGTGTATAAGTCATTAGAATTGGTACCTATAATTAGAGACTCACTATATAACCTTAGAACTTATAACTAATTCCCAAATAAAGACTCTTACTAGGTATTGAATAAATAAGTTATAAGAAACTCAAAATACTCCTTTGACTCTTTAGGATGTAATAATGACTCTGTATAGTATTAGTTATCTAGGTCTTGGGAATAGGAAGAAGGAGGTAAATCTATAACTCCATTTATTTCTTTTAACACCAGTTTGGCTAATATTTGACACAATTATATGAGGGAGAGATCCTAGTAAGACTCTTTTAACACACCTTTATCGCTATAATTCCTAGTTTTGATACACCATGCAAAGTATCAATTCCCGATTGTTGAAATTTACCATTCATATACAATAGCTCCTTAGTTTCTTTCTCGGCCCATGTGTGACCTAGGTTTTCTAGGGGAGTTTGCCAAAGATGCATGTGCATGCCTAAGAGACCACGAGTGCTACAAAAGCACATTGCCCTATGCATAGAAAAGGAACACTTGCATTACCCTAGTGGTGAAAATTTCACATCATCAAAATGGATGATGGAACATGGGCACAACTCCTTAATGTAACTAGTGAAGAAAAACTACTAAATATTTCTTTCAGCTTTATTAGATATATAAGCATTGGAAAGAATGCAGGGATTAGTAAATTAGTGTTAGATTGTCATATTAGTGAATTTCATAGAATTTCAGATGGAAGAAAGTTGATATGGAATTCTTGGTATATGTCTGAACAAAAGCGGAAAGGACACAACAAATAAAACCTAATGAAAACCCTAATTTTGTGGATTGTTGATTTCTTGAGGAGAAATCAAAACCGTTCATGTAAAAATGCCTCGTAAACACCATAAATTGTGTCATCATGTGAAGCTCACACATATCTAGAACACATGGAGGAATGTGAGTGCTTCACATAAACTTAGCACTTCAATTCATAAGATATAACTGGAATATCATTTCGTAGGAGGTATTTTATTATGAGTGACATAATAACTACTGGGACATCAATTGAACGGACAAAGCTTTTAACATAGTAAAATTAATTAAGAACCAACAAAGGGGATAAATCGACCATGATAAATAACATGAAGGATTAATCAAAAAAGAGGCAACGTATCAAAACTATGGTTTGGAGGTGAAATTAGGATGATAAACTTGATTAGAGACCATACCTTCCATTAAGACCAATGTTAAGGTAAGTAAACTATAAGATATTATAAATGAACGGTCTAATTTAGTAGGCTAAAATGTTAAGTTATAAACATGCATATAAGAGATACCTATGTCAAACATACTATATAAATTAAAAATACAAAGAACATAGATTAATTTAAAATCTAAGTATTAGAGTTTAAAAATAAGTCAAGTCTAGTTAAAAACATAAATTTTGGTGACTTCAAATTTTATGTACCTTTCAAGACTACAATTATGGTTCGATACTAATGTTAGTAAGTCTAATAATATTGAATGCACTATAAAGGAAGAAAAAATCAAATTGATAATAGAGTTCCATAATACCAAATTAACAATAATCTTCAATTAGGAATTATTTTTTTACTGTCAAATGGGAGATGTTATGCATTAGTAGTCATTTCAACAAGCAACTCACATTCCCCTCAACATGAAAAATCCAAGGTTAGTAACGCCTAAAGACCATAAGGGAGAGGAAGGATTGTTTTCCCATGAAATCAAACTTTACAGATGCAAAGCCCATTTCTTTTCAATTTTACAATGATTATACACTACATCAAAATGGGCAAATTGTGTCAGATTTGGCATTAAATTTTAGTCATTTTTTTTACGATTGGGATGAGCAACCTAGCACTAAATTTGGCTCTATTGTACAATTTTTAAAGTGTCATTTTTTGTGCCTAATTTTGCATCATTTTTCATGCTATATTTTGCATGCATTTATACACCAAATTATGCATCATTTCTTGCATCAAATTTTGCAGCAAGATTTGTATCTAATTTTATGACATGTTTTTCTTGTAGGTTTGTACCATTTTTTGCACCTATTTTTCATCATTTTTTGCTTCCGTTTTTTCACCATCATTTCCGTCAAGTTTACATTGTCTTTTGCATCTAGTTTAGAGACTCTTTTTCATCTATTTTGTGTCAACTTTTACATCTAGTCTTATGCTAGGTTTTCCATCTAGTCTTATGCTAGTTTTTGCTTCTAAGTTTGTACCTATGTTTGCATATAGATTTTCACCATCTTCAGTGCCTATCTTTGCACCATATTTTGAATTGTATTTAACACGAAATTTTGCATCCATCTTTGTGCCAATTTTTGCATCTTTTTTTGGAAAAAAATTTACATCCACTTTTATGTTTGATTTGACTCACTTTTTCACATCTCATTTTGCACCATATTTTGCATCATTTGCTTAATCTAGTTTTCCATAGTTTGTAACACCATTTCTTGCATCCAATTTTACATCCTTTTGAGCATCCAAATTTTAATCTATATTTTCATCCTATGTTAAGCCATGTGTTGTGTTTACCGTTGCATCCCATTTTGTGTCTAATGTTACATTCAATTTTGAGCAATTTTTCGTCCACTTTTTCATTTGTTTTTGCACCAAGTTTTGCATCACTTTTTGCATCCAACATTGCATTCCATTTAGAGTTATTTGTATGCCCAATTTTTCACCAAATTGTTGTGTCTACTTATGTGTCTAATGTTGCACCATTATTTACATTCACTTTTTCATCCAATTTTGCATCCTTTTTGGTGTTTAACTTTACATAATTTTTGCCATCCGAATTTGCCTCACTTTGTGTCCAAATTTGTATATCATTTTGTGTCTAAGATTAAGTTTGAATTTGCTTCTGATTATGCATCATTTTTGGCATCCAATATGGCGTCCTTGCAATTCAATTTCCATTACTAATAATGATTATAATGATGGATAGTGATCGTCACCATTTCATGTGAACAACAGTGATTTATGGTGATGGACCTTTCATGACCCTCATTATTCATGCATATATATGGTGACATTCATTAACCATCACCACTTCACATATAAAAAATGACTTGATAATGGCCCTTTAACAACCCTCACTATTGATACATATATATGACGAATAGTGATCGTCACCATTTCCAATGAATATTAGGGCACGATGGAATCGAACCACCAACAACCTACTTGTAAAGAAGGTGCTTTTCCATTGAGCTAGCGCCCTTCAAAAAATTAGATCTTGAGACTTTATAAATTCTAAAACTTTAATTAAATTATAAAACTTTGTAAAGTCCTAGTGAATCTTTTACTAAACTACCACAACCACAAAGAAAATTAATAATAATAATATCTATTGTCCCATCCTAATACTCATTATATAATATTAACATCTATCTACAATTACATTAATTAACAAGAGGTGACGTGGTGACAATGTCATTGCCTTTGTAATTTCTACATGTAGTGTACATGCAGAAAATTTATCTATACAAAAAAATGACCACGTGGTTCTTGTTTTGGATGTCTTTACATTATAGAAAGTTTATTTGGGTCTTCATGTGTATCTCTATTTTATGCTTATAATGAAGTGACGCTTTAAAGAATGGTATGATTATATATATAAAAAGAGACAATGTGGTGCTTGTTTTGGATGTCTTTGCATTATGCAAAGTTTATTTGGGGCTTCATGTGTATCTTTATTTTATATTTTTAATAGAGTGACACTTTAAAGAATGGTATGGTTATATATATATATATATATATATATATATTTATAATTTTTCTAATAAAAAAATAATTTTTTTATTATTTTATAAAATAAATTACAGCCAAATATATCTCAATTGATCATATTTTTAATAATTTACGCAATTGATCTAAGGGATTATTTTTAAATTTCACATATTTTCAATTATATTTCTATATTTCTATATTTTATATTTTATTTTATATTTTATTGTACTTTTTTAATTTCATTAACCTTATGTTATTAATTTAAATATAAATTATATTTTTAAATTTATTTTTAAATTAATAATAATTATTATTTTCATATTAAATAAATTTTAGTTTTAATTTTAAATTATAGTGTTTAATATTTTAATAGTGTTATTAATATTTATAAATATATAGCATATTTTAGTAACGCGTGTTTTAAAAAAGGTCATCGTAACGTGTAAAATTTCATTATATTTATAACAAATATGTTTTTCTATTTTTATATGTACACCCCAAAAATGAAAGCATATCTTTAACCAATTAAAACAACACACGACGAAGTTATTTCTATTTATAATTACATTCTGAATTCAATGCTTTTCTATAGAACCAGCATGGGATATATATATATATATTTATTTATTCAATTCGAGCTTGTCTTTCTCTATGCATGGTTGCATGGTCGCCAATAGCGTGCTTATAATGAAAGAACGACATACTTAGAAGTTGATAACATTACGACGACGACTGATATGTCAAAAGACGAGGCACATATTGTCAATTTTATAACCACACTGACTTCAAAGTTGACGTGGGAGGTGAAAAATAAAATTTTGTTATCCTCTACATATCATGTTTTAATTTTAGCATAGGAAAGTTGAATTTTTTTCTAGCGGGCACGAGATAATACGTGGACGCCTGTGATATTTTTTAGTCGTGGTCGGAGACATGGGATACGAAACTAGGTCTACACGGTCAGCCACGTGGCAATCGTAAAACTTTCCGAAATGAAAGGAGCCTGCGTGACATGGCAGTGAAGCGACTGTCTTTACCGTTCGACGTTACAAATAAAAGTCGTAGTCTGTTTTTTGCCCTGAAAGTTATGGAAAAAATTTGGCAGGGATTTTTGTAAATCCAAGTAAAAGTTGTCAAAATTCATAATTTTAGGTGCTTTAGATGTTGTTGATGGCACTAAATCCATTTCTCCCATCAAAAACATGATTCAAACTCTCCATCTACAAGATTTATTGAATTTTTTTTGCCCGGATTCCATCCACTTTTGGCCATCTGGGAAATTCCTCCACCTTACTCCCAAATAAAAGGAGTCGTCTTCCTAGGCGGAGGAATTGGTTGGATGGCCAAAAGTGGCTGGAATCTGGGTAAAAAAATTTCAAAAAATCTTATAGAGGCAGTGTTTGAATCTTTTTTTTGATGGTGGAAATGGATTCAGCACCATCAAAAACCTCTAGGACACCTAAAATTTTGAAGTTTAACAACTATAAATTGGATTTACAAAAATTCTTGCCAGATTTTCTCTAAATATGACCGGAATTTCCATAAATTTCCGGGCAACTCCTCTCCCTTGTTAGAATATGACCAAATAAAATGGTAAATGATGATGGTCGGGAAATAAAACGAGCAGGTGGGAAGCAGGACCTCGCCGGAGATTGGCATATATTCAATCAACATTGAGGTAGTCAACTTCATGAATCTAGATCATGTAAATAACCCAGTTCATGAATCCAATTCATATGTTGTGTGTTGTGAGGACAACGACTGACAACAGTGCATATGGCATTGGTCACTGCATGTGCAGGATGACCTCGGTTCTATACCTTTTGTTCATGTGCCACCACAAGAAAACGTCGTAGTACCCAAGGACAATACAATACTCTATGACCGATCGCCTTGCCCATGATATTGATATTAAATACACCCCATCGCTGACACCATGGCTGGGGCTTTGGAGCCCAGGTGGTGGCGGGGGTGACTTATCCCTAGAAAACCAGGTAATCCAAAGTTGAACCATGCAAAAAAAAATCTTGTACAATTCAAAATAATACCCAGCACGATTATTATATGTCATTTATCTAAAGGCAACGACCTAACAAGAGCCACGAGGTGGTAATGTCCTTGCTAAAAGTAAGTTGTTCTATTATATGTCGTTTATCTAAAGGCAACGACCTAACAAGAGCCACGAGGTGGTAATGTCCTTGCTAAAAGTAAGTTGTTCTAAGCAAATGAATGACGCTTGAAATTTTCATTGGAATTATAGATGATAAAAGATATCTTTTATTGTATACATGATCAAACCATACACTAGTGAAAATAATAAGTGTTGGTTGCATGACCTAGGCCCAATAGATTTAATGTATGACATATAAAACATAGCTGAATTATTAAAATGAGATTGCTGATTTACTATATATTAAAAAGGTATAGATGGAAATAAATTTATATATTAAGAAAAATAAAACGAGTATGGGTAGACATAACGTTTCAAACCATTCTAATTTCAAAGGAGAGCATGGCAATGACCTAACAAGAGCCACGAGGTGGTAATGTCCTTGCTAAAAGTAAGTTGTTCTAAGGAAATGAATGACGCTTGAAATTTTCATTGGAATTATAGATGATAAAAGATATCTTTTATTGTATACATGATCAAACCATACACTAGTGAAAATAATAAGTGTTGGTTGCATGACCTAGGCCCAATAGATTTAATGTATGACATATAAAACATAGTTGAATTATTAAAATGAGATTGCTGATTTACTATATATTAAAAAGGTATAGATGGAAATAAATTTATATATTAAGAAAAATAAAACGAGTATGGGTAGACATAACGTTTCAAACCATTCTAATTTCAAAGGAGAGCATGGCAACGACCTAACAAGAGCCACGAGGTGGTAATGTCCTTGCTAAAAGTAAGTTGTTCTAAGGAAATGAATGACGCTTGAAATTTTCATTGGAATTATAGATGATAAAAGATATCTTTTATTGTATACATGATCAAACCATACACTAGTGAAAATAATAAGTGTTGGTTGCATGACCTAGGCCCAATAGATTTAATGTATGACATATAAAACATAGTTGAATTATTAAAATGAGATTGCTGATTTACTATATATTAAAAAGGTATAGATGGAAATAAATTTATATATTAAGAAAAATAAAACGAGTATGGGTAGACATAACGTTTCAAACCATTCTAATTTCAAAGGAGAGCATGGATGGACATATCAATAGAAATTTTAATTTGAAAAAGGAGCCATACCATTTCGAGGAACGAATAATTTTTGTAATTCCCAATCCCTACAAATGAAACAAATATAAAATGCATCAAATATCCATTTGAATAATGACAATCTTGTAGCCTCCCAAAATCAAAAGATAAAGTTACAAACCAAACACCACTTCACCAATGCCAAATTTCATATAGTTCTTTTTAGAGTTTTGACTGATCTATAGGACTTAAAGGCTGGAAAGGGTGATATGTTGTAGGCCTATTTTTTATATTGGTCCCCATTTATATTTCTTCTTTGTAGAGTCCTCTCTATTTCTGAAGTCTAGCGCCGAAGAATTTGAAAAAGGAATGGAGCCATGCCAAGGCCAATCATATTGTTTGCAATCTTATTCCCTAGATCATACTCTTTAGGTTTATTTTGGGTTGAAGGAATTTTGTTCAAATTATATAGGGAGTGTTTATTTTCCTTTTGATCCTACAGTCCAAGAAAGAACTTCAATTTATTGTCAAACAATTGCCACAACCAATCCAAATGTCATATAACTATTTTTCTGAAACTCAAAATCCAAAATGATGATTTGATTACCATATCTTCTTGACTTTTAGATTTTAAAACAGTATGCCCACTATTGTTGTCATCCCAATCAAATATGTAAAACCTAGAACTTCCTAGTCCCTGCTTGTGCAATGTCTGCAATGAAGAATTTGTTGTTCGACCTAAGAAAGTTGACAGCCATATCAAACTGTTCATAGTGCTCAATCTATAGCCTCTTTTAACTTTGTAATTTAAATTATCATATACCAAATTCTAGATCTTGTAAATAGTTACTAGCCTTATTTACAAGAACAAGACAAGTTTAATAAGATTTCCTTGCTCATGTAAACAAGTAGTAAATGCAAAACAAGATGAATCTTTTACACAATCACGAGAATATTTCTTCTTTGGTAAATTTTCAAAGGTTTAAGAATAATATACAAAATTAATCTCATCAAGAACACTTATATATTCTAAATATTGCTTTATGAAACCTACTATTAACAACGCGGTATAACTTTTGGATAAACAGAACTTGAGACCAATTAGCACCACCTAAAATTTATACATTAACTATAATAAATAAATCTCATAAAATGAATTAAAAATTGTACAAAGTATTTCCTTTAAATGGACAATTGAACTACTTAAAGAAAACACAAAAATATGTAAAAACAAAACACTTTATATTAAGTTGATAGTTAAAAAAACTCCTATGCAAAATATGCGTTGAAAAATATCACCATAAGCAAATGCTCCTAATAATCAAGGGCACATCCCTTAGATTTGTTGTCTTGAACATAAAATAATGCAAGGGAGGAGGAATTCGTATAAAACCGAGTTTGTGGAATGCTGAGAAGGGAGGCGAAATGGCTAACAAACATCATGGAAGTATCACTGAGATGAATATATGGGGAAAAGGTCAATTCAAAAGTGGAATAGAGTTGTTTTTGGTCTATGTAGTAGAGTAGAGAATGAATCACAAAATTCACCAATCCAACTACTTCACCAAAGGTCACAAATCTATTATAATTGTCAAAGATTTTGGAGGTATAACCTTTGTTCAGTTCTATGAAATTTTCCATTGCTTTAATCTCATTTAGCAAATATATATAGTTATCTTCCATAATAGAAAGACTCATATCCCCATTCTTTATGGATGGTATTAACTGTGATTTAAAAGGCTGAATTTTTATATAGGGGTGCATTCTCCCAAAGATACAATCTCTACTACTAAGTATACTTGAGGGAAAGCATCCATTTTCCTTAAGGCACATATAGGATCTTTGTGGAAGGAAAAACCATTGAAGAGGGTATAGAGGTTCTTTTAGGAGTTGTGGGGGCCTGCTCAAAACAATTAATTCATTGTTGTGAACATAAAATAGAAATATGGGTGCGTTCTAGGAGGTGTGGAATGTCATACTCAAGTGAAAGGACTAGTTCAAGGATGAATGTGATGACGCGTTTAATCAAATCTAAAATTTATTTCAGCACCAAAGCCTGCCCTTTTTGGAACAACGACACTCATATACAACCTTTATGCATTTCAAACCAGTAGGTGATAGAGATTGGGCATTATTTTTCCAAATTCAAGCCTTACAAAGGTTTTCTTAGTACATTTTGGAGCATATAATCAATTCTAAAATATATTGCAAACAAAAGTCTTCATTCTGGAGCATAAATAGTTATCTACATACACACATTATTCCAGATCTATACTTACAAGAGGTTAGATGCATTGTTTGTTGCTTAATGTAATTTTTTTTATAACTGTTGAAATACATTTGAAAGTATCAATTTTCTATTGGGTTTATTATTTTGCATGGTACTATTTTATGTGAGCATGTATGCACAACCAAAATCCAATCCACAATTGCAACCACATAAACTCCATACACTAGCAAAGATCAACAAGTGATTGTTAAAACACTTCAACAAAATATTCATAATCAGGTTAGTATATAAACATGTGTATTATAATTTTGGAGATTATATTTGTTGTATTATATAAATTTTGGAAAGGAGATTATATCTTTTGTACAAATTTTAACCATCTTATGATATTTGGTTTAGAAACGCAACCAGCAAACCATGCACCCAAACTAGTCTACTTAGAATGCCTTAGTTTTTTTTTTTTCCACTTAAGCCTATTGATCTATTAGACCTTAAAAGGCTAGTAAAATTGCGACGTTAAACTAAGATATTCATAACCTCTTCCACAATTTTTCATAATATTTGTAAAAAGGATGTATTTATTATAGTTTCATTCATCTAAGAACATCTTATGTGCTTTGATGAAATCATGTTTCATTTAACAATTGTCCTTTGTTTAATCCATGACAAACATAGATCATGGGAGAATGTAAGTAAGAACTTTATCAATATCCTTAATGGTCACTTTCCCTGCATTGTGATGTTCTCAATAATCGAGGAAGAAGGACCTATTACCACCAAATTTGCATGGGAAAATTTGTGAACTTTCTATCTTATGATTGGCATAACAAAGAATATTAGAACAACAAAGTTTATCCAAAAGGAAACAAGGGAAACAATATTCCACATCCATTCATGACTGTAAGTAACTAAAATATCATCTCATCTTCTAGAAGATGAGAAACGTTGTAGTGGTAATCAAGGAATATTACAACTCTAAGACTCAACAAAACTCAACAGTCTGGGCTTCGAGATTCAACCCTAGCAGATGTGAGAGACAAGGTGAAAGGGATGTGATATAGGGAGGGATAGGTACCATGATGGTGACTACCATGGACGAATTATATTGTTCAATGCTTCAATGCTTCATCAAAATTAGCAAATTTTCACACTAATTTCATCATGGACAAGATAATCTATAGTTGTATGTAGAAAATGTACCATGAGGATATTTAGCTTCCTTATGCATAACGTGTATTTGATTGTGCTATCTGGTTTAGTTTTGATTTTGATAGAGCCAACCTTAAAGGAAGACTGTAAAAAGGTAAATGCAGAAATTTTTTATACCTTCGGCACTCATGTATGTCACTCTTATGTATTATGTAGCAATGCATTTACCTTCTACACCAGCATGTCAAGCACATAAAAATATAGCTTGTAAATGAACCATCAACAAAATAATTTATTGTTGGGGAAACCTACATGCAATTTTCTACAAAGCCAACCTTTGTTGGAGATGTTTTAGGGCCAACCTATCAGAGCATACATGGAAAAGATATATATATATATATATATATATATATATATATATATATATATATATATATATATGAGAACATGTGCATTGTAGACTATATATAACACATTTTTCTATCTGAAATCCACCATGGATAAGTGTAACTCGATGATAGCAGTATGTTATATTTTCATGAGTAGGAACAATGAGGTAAGGGCTCAGGCACTCTATAACATTCTTAGGTGATTCAACTAATCTGTAGTAGTAGTTGGGAAACAATTTTTAGCATGAAAATCAACCTCATTTTGGTAGAAGTACAGTGTTTCAAATCATAGCTAAGAGTATGTTTTGGAATCTTGAGTAAATATCGACAAAAAATAAGTCAAGGTGCTTTATGTTTGTAGGCCAAGGAGACACTTATACCAACACAAGAGTGTTCCTCTGATAGATTTGGAAGGCTGTTATAGAGAAATTTTGGAGATATTTTAACTAGTACAAAAACTTTTGTATACCGACAACCCTTAGGTGACCACAATATCGATTCATTGCAGCATACACAATAATTTTCTAAGAAATTTTGACAGTTGTAGCAATCTTCCTACAAACCATATTAATGCAACTTGAAAAAAAACGTATGAATTAGATGACTTTTCAATGTTAAAGGACTGTATTGTGGGAATCAATAGATTTCTTGTAGCATCATTTTGAAGGAATTTTTTGGATTGCAATAATGCATAGAACATTACATTAGAACAACAAGGGATATTGACTGAGGGTTAGGAAGATATGTCTCATTTTGGGGCTGCAAACAAAGTTCTCCGAAAAGAAGTCACTTTTAGCTCATCGTCAACACATATACACATGGAGTTGGAGAGATGGCTTAACATTTGGGGGTTTGACCCATCCTCTACTCATGTACCAACTTCAGATCTCTCATACCATATTCTAGAATTTGCACATATAGGGAGAGGGATTATCTCTAATATGAGGAATTTTCTAACCTAGTGCCCTACTTTACGGTTAGCTCGTTATTTTATTGGCTTGTAGTATTGGAGCTAGCACCTAACTATGAAAATTTAGATCATGGAGTTGGCATAGATTTTGAGGTGATCATAGATGAATTGTTGATCTGGAGACCTACGCACCCACCATTTTTGTTGGATTTTTTCTTGGTTTGGTTTGGGTTGGTCATCAAGGTGTCTCTTCACCCTCCACCCCACTTGGAGTCTTTTTTCAAATACCTATGACCTTTATAAGTGGAAACCATGCCACATATGCTAGCATTATATTGTGAATCATTCACTTGGATAACCTAGTGCCCACTTTACATGGGGTACCTTGAGGGATTTTTGGTTACTCTTCACATTCCTTTCCTTGTTGATGCATGTTAGACACCACATATGCATAGTGCCTATTGACGCCAAAAATGAGGTACACTTGAAGTTTTTGAGCAAAATGCATAAGTCAACTAATGGCCCTGCTTGGAACAAATGTTGGTCCAAAGGCAAGTGATCCCTATCACACGTCTGAGAAATGTCTTGAAAGAATCGTATATGTTGTCCATGTGTAAAATGTGATTGATATAAGGAGATTTTAAGCAATAATAACAATCAGATTTATAACAGTTCTTGAAGTCTTGCGATAAGATATGTTGCACTTGATGATTTGAATCTGACCTTAAAAACATTAAGTTTTTTTTTTTCACCCAAATGCAAATGACATTAGAAGCTATTTTTGTGGCTGCATTGAACTATTCTATGATCTCTATTGATAGTAGTGAATTTAGCCTCAACAAGACTCAGTTGTTGAATGATGCATGTCAAGAGTATAATTGTTTTTGGTACAATCTAAAGGGCATCGTTGTTGCAATTTTTAAGGTAGTGTCAATCTTAATTTAGTCACAGGTAGAGCAGATCATCAGACATGGAATACAATGGTTTGTAGTACACTTTTTCCAACTTCCAACAACAATGTTTGGTTTCTAATGCATAACCATAACAATCACAAACTAATTGACTTGAGGTAGATTTTGGAGGATATTGTGCAACATATCCTGACAAAATTTATGGCAGAAAGGTTCCTAATCCTTACAATGCATTAACAATGGGTCTAGCACCTTGAAAATTACAATATTGTCTTGTCACGAAATCTGGAGAGTGTCTTTTTGGATTGTGGAAAGTAATTTTTATGTGCTAGCTACCTTATTGAGAGTATGGAAGGATACACGCAGAACCCATTATATATCAACAATATAGAGGGAATGGGTGGCCTAATTTCATGCACTATTTACTCCTGGAAACAATGGTTTGACAACCTTTATCTAGTAGTGAGTACAAGGTAAACCACTTCATAATTTTCTAAGAATTTTGAGGATCAAAATTGTCCAAGCATTTGACATTTGGAACTCTACTCTAAAGCAACCGCAGAATGAAACTGTGATAGTTGATTTGGACGAATATATGACAGAAAAAAAGCCAAATATACTACAACAAGGTTACCCTCTATAAAGCATGCAAAGGAAAACCATTTACCTAGTCATAAAATCTACGTATTTGTATTGTTAAAGAGCCATATAGCAACAATTTGGGATTTATACTGGAAATGAAATTGTTCCCATGATTCCTTTTTGACACTTTGGAAATAGGAATGAACAGTGAGCAACATCATGACTAATTTTATTATAGTCCTTTGTTGTCATCTAGGAACAAAAATATAGAAAGAGATAAATTATCCTCAACTATAAGTTTCCCTCACTAGATTCATTCCCTACAAAGAAAAAAAGGAAGCCATTTGGTTGAAACTTGGGGATGAAAATACCAACTATTTTTCAAATTCCAAGAAAAGTACTAACACTATTTTCGAAATGGAGAATGGGGAGGGTAATCTTGTCATAAGTTTTAATGAACTAGTTGGTCTAGGGGTGAATCATTTTAATGAGATTTTTTAGAAGCCAAGAAGTACTAATATTGATGAGCTCATCAAACTTCCTTTGTATTTCCCCAAATTAAATAATTAGGAGGGGAACAGGGCTATTTATGAGGAAATATCCTTCTAGGAACTATTGGTTGTACTTTCTAAATTTGAGAAAGACGAGTCATCGGCCCAATGACAAGACTATTTGATTTTTTTAGTGGTTTTTGTAATATTCTTGGCACTTATCTACTCTGAGTGGTGGAGGAAGTAAGGATTGTGGGTAAGGTTTTTGTTCCACTTAACACTACATGTTTATCCATAATACCTAATTTTATAAGCTAAGGGCCTATGATTATTGTCATTCTATTCTACTATTCACTTAAGTATACAAGATTATCTCAAAGGTACTAGTTATTAGGCCAAATAGATCACTTTTAGGTATCATTTACCCTAAATAGTTTGGTTTCTTGGAGGATAGGAATATTCATGAACCAATTGGTGCTTCTGAGGAGGGATTGCACTGAATCTAAGTCAAGAAGTTTCCTTCTATATTACTAAAGTTGTCTCTCTCAAAGGCATATGATGGATCTTTTTGGCTTTATCTAAGACTTTTTCGTATACGTATTGGATCTAACCTTTCTGTTGTTAATTTGATCGGGGCAACATCTCTTCAATCTCATTTGTATTACCTATGAATGGGTCAAACTCTCCTTTAAGCAATCCAAATGGCTTAGAGGGCTTCCCTCTATCCCCTTACCTTTTTTTTGGTAGTAAAAGGTATCCTCAAATTTCAAGAGGTTGAGAACTCTAAAGGAGATGAAAATGGGAGATAAATGTTGTGAAGTGGTTTAATTTATTTCAAAAAATAATTCCTTTTTATAATTCACTTGATTAAAAAAGTTGAAAAATATTTTTTAGCAATTCACTGCAATAAATTGATTTTTTCATGAATCGCTTAAATTGGAATTAATTTCAACTACACAATCAAATTTTCCACTAAAGCTATAAAAATAGGTTAAATAGGGAGATAAAAATACAATTGATCAATTGAAAGGAGCCGAAGACCAAGAAAGAAACAAACACAGAGGTTGTATGGAATCCATACACCATTCATACAACAAATATGTATAATTATATTGATTTGTACAACATACCCACATCATTATACAAACGTTTACATCAAAGCCAATTTTTTCTCTTTTTCATGTAAAGTTGTTTATGAGGTGAAATGTTTTAGCAGATTTGTGGAGGTTTCCTTGTAATATTTAACTGAATAAAAATCAAATTTGAGAAATAAAGTATCTATGTCTAAAATTTTGTTATGATTCAATTGTTTACATTTATAGGTATTATGTGATTAATGCAATCTTCAAAAATTTAAGTTTTTTCTATTAAAGTAATTATAATGAGTTTTAAATAAGATAAGACAATTTTATTAATGTCTATGGGTGACCACAAGAGTAGGTCAATGGGACTAAAAGATACATCCAGTGTAAATACAAGACATGTGGGAGTCCAAATGCAACTCCAGTGTAACTCCAAAACTAATAAGACTAAAATAAGACCAAAATAAAAAGGTACAATTAGTGAATGTATAAAATAGTATCTAAGGACCAAAAATGTAAAATATGAAGTATGTCTGTTAATAGACTATGTAACTCCAAAGATGTGAAGGGGAATTTTTACAAACACCTCAGGCTGGAATTTTTACAAGGGGACCTGTGACACACTTGTTATTTATAGCTAATGTACTTTTGTTTACATATGTTTATGTTAATCAAGGTTTGAAAATGAAGGAAAATTTAGATTTATACTCCATGGAAAATGGGATTGAGAGAAATGAAAAACATACTATAATCTTCAACCATTTTTAATGAAGCCCAACTAGATTTTAAATATGATTTATAGATTTCGTCACCATTTCAAAGACTAGACCTTAACTTAGGTGTAAATCTCTTAGTATTTACTCTAAAAACTAATGGGTATCAATAAAAGTTTAGTCTTGACTTCTTGGTAAAATTAAGAGGATTACCTTATGGTGCAATCGATGGCTTTCTAATGGGAGAAGATTTATATTGGTTAAAGCTATTATAGAGGTTATTCCAATCTATTGGAAAACAATATCCCACATTGCAAACGGGGCATTGAAGATGATAAGGAGATGAAGTTACACCTTTTTATGGAAAGGAAATTCTACAAAAGGTGGTTTTCATTTGTCTATGTAATAATCTTTGGCGCTTCCAAAAAATGGAGGGGGGAAGGGAATTGAACATATAAATCACTTTAGAATAACTCTATTTGGTAAGATAAGATAATAATTTGGATTGACGTCTAATGAAGGACCACAAAAGTAGGTAAATATGACTATTTCAATATAAAATTGTATTTATATAGTGGGAACACTAAAAAAACTCCTATAAAAAGCAAAGATAAAGAATGAATCTAACCTAATCTCAATCATGGAGAACAAGCTCTAAAAATGGAGGGCCACTCTAATAGAGTGATGTACAAAATAGGTGGCTCCAAGAGCTAGAATACAAATGTTGAAAGTAAATCATGGTCCGTACAATGCCAATCCAACCATTTTAATAAACAAGAAGAAGATAACTCATGCTCAACCCATAATGAATTATTCCCCATTATGAGTGGGAGGGTAAGGAAGAGAGATATGTGTCAACAAATAATTGAAAGTATGGTTTAGAAATAGGAAAAAAGTGTCTCGCCTAGCTGAGGAGAGAAACAAACCTTAACTTTGTCCACTAAACCTCTTCCTTTTCTTCTCTCGCCTCTAATGCCTTTGTTGTTTTCTAAGATGGTGATACTTAGTTATTGGCACATGATGAACTTGGACAACTATTTCTCAATGAATTCTACGTCTAGCCCTAGAATTGGGTGTAAACCCATAAGCTTTGAACTCATAACCCTTACTTGGTTAATGATCTATGCTTCTGTCTCTACAATTGGATGTAAACCGATAAGCTCTAGACTCATAACCCTTTCATTTGTAGAAAAATCCTGCATTTAAAAATCTTAATTTGTTTTAGGAAATTGAGTGGATTTGTGTGCAGGCATGAGTTTCGTCGCTTGCGGTTATGTAGGTGAGCCTCATTAATACCCACAACATGTCCGCTGAGTCTAAAAACAAAAAAAAACTACTTTGAGTAAGAGAAAAAGGTAACGTTCCCTTCAACCCTTCCTTTTCCACTCATATTATTCTCCCCACTATATTGTTTGCATGCCATATTGTTAGCATTTAATATTTTTACAAACTCTTGTCTATTCATAACCATGGATACACATTATATTATTTTTGCCATGCATTTTAATTAGTTATATCAAAATTACAACTGATTGAAAAAATGGATAAACAACCTATAATAACTGGACAACAATTTAAATGTTTAAAAATTAAGTAAAAATAAAGAATAAAAAGAAAACTTGATAAGACTTAATTGTAAATATTAAAAAATCCAGCCAAATTTACAGGGAAACATTCATAAATATTAAGCAACATACTATTCAACAATGAGTGAAATTGGATTTGACATAAAAATAATTCAAAGACCAAAATATTATTTGAAGAAAAGAAAAACTAAAACACCAAAATGGGAAATAGCGAAATAACTGAAATAAAGAAGTGCACGCTACACAAAGTCTGGAGTTTACACCACAACAAAGAAAATAGAAGACAATGAAAGAGCAGAAAAATTGGAAAGCTATGAGGATTTAAAAAGTTAGGCCACTAATCGGATGCTTGAATAAGAAGAGACATCAACACTGATAGATTTCTAACAAAAATAGACAACCTACCAATATATAAACTTTCTAAAAGATAATGGAAGGAAAATGGCCCAAGGGGTTAGCTCGACTGATTGTCACTAATCTTGCTGAGCATTTGGATAGTTCCATGTTAAAAGGTTCCTCGTTCGAATCCTATTTTGTTAAGAACACTAGTTTGCACCTACAAGTTTATAGGGATGACATAAGTGAATGTGGAAAAATTCCCTGTGAGATTTTCCTTTGGATAAAAGAAGATAATGGAAAGAAAATAAAATATTTGATCTAAATTGTAAGCCCAATTTCATCTAACAATCAAATCTGAATTGCTAATTCTTAAAAAAAAATTATATGTAGAATTATTGACACTTAATATGTTGTATATACAAACCTAAATTTGATTACCTTTATTGTTTGTTGCAGGAAAGCTTTGCCGGGGTAAAATTTCAAAATCTCTCTTCTTCTTCTTACATATGAGATGAAATGCTAAGAGAAAAAAAAAAAAAGGTAACCAATTCATTATTTTAAATTCTCTAATGAATTTATCACACATCCATTCATAACAAGCCCCTCTAATATCACTATAGATAACAGACTATCAAAAGGTGCACATGTACATATATTTTCACAGTTTTCTATGAAATTAGGTTGTTGAGATGATGGCCACCAAGTCTGAGTTCCACATGTACTTATATTTGCACAGTTTTCTAGATAATTAGGTTGTTGAGATGATGTCCACCACGCCTGAGTTCCATATAAAGAAGATGTTGAAGGGGGTACACTATGTAGGCCTGAAGATTGAGAGAAGCTTGCAGAGGGGAATGGCAGTGGTGGAAATTTTGATGGGGGTACTTGGGAAACTGGCATTGTTCCTACTGAGAAAGGAGGCACTGACCCAAAACTTATAATATAAACAGATGATGAGCTAATTGGTGGATTCATGCTATTGGGTCCCTTAGAGAAAGGATGAAGATTTGTGAGAGTTACTTGATTAAAATATGAAGATCCATTGTTTTCTTTAGCAGATGCGTTCACATCGCTTGCTGGACCAAAATGGGGCCTCAACCGATCCTGCAATTGTCCAGGTGCAGATGACGACAAAATTGCAGTTGGTCTGAGAGAAGCATTAGCTAGTTGTGGAAAACAGGTGGACCACCATAAGGTGTTCCTGCAGGCCTAGGCATTGCACGAATAACACGGTCAGGCCTTGCTGCATTTCTAAATGATGGAGTAGTAGTTGGCATACCAGATGGTGGAGCAGCTGGTTGTGGTGCATGAATTGGAGCTGAGAAAGGCATGCCAATGGGACGAATATCAACTGGTGTGAATGGCGAAGACCTAGAATTTTGCATAGCATACAGTCATGGACCTGGCCTCGGGGATTGTGCTCCTGCCCAAGGAGGCCAAGACCTACCAATATGAATATTTTGCATGTTAACCGCTAGAGATACTCTAGAATCTATAGGCAATGTAAATGGCTGCTGCGTTTTGTAACCCATAGAATTATTCCATGTTGGAGGATAACCGGTCCCCTGAATTGGGGGCCCCTCACCCGAGGGAACCTGAGTAAAAGAACGGATGTATGTTTCATGCCAAAGATGATTCGCATATATGGCAGTGGGTATGCCATCTAATAGAAAAATTTAGTTTAATAAAATAAGTTATGCCAAAAAAATAGGAACCAAAACGAAACTAGGATAACCCAATAGAGAAACCACAAAGATATATTCAGCTCATGCTTAATTTGGCTAAACTACAACATAGTGTCTTGATCTATAGGTTATTTTCATGATTTAGTTCAGCACACTAAGCTGTCTGAATCGAAACTAGGACCAAATCAAACCCTATAATAACTCAATGGTAGAAATTCTATTGCGAAGTTTGGAGATTTAGTACCTGGAAAAATAAGCATCCTTCGTCCAGTGCAATAGCTGAAAATTCTCAAAGGAAAAAAAACACAATTACTCTTGGAGGCTGAGTTCAGCAAGAACTGGCATAAACATACTTCAAATTGAAAGGATAACCTAGCTGAAGATCGAGTTTCAAATGAACTCCCAGAGATCTGTATTCCAAGGTATGAACTGTCAGCAAATCTAGTGATTTTGACGGCAATTTCAGCTATTTGATTGTAATCTGAAACATGCGGATGCTCCCACCCATCATTGTTATTGTTTCTTTGGTAATCACCGGCAAGAAGTGTTAACAGGTGAGATAAATATGTTAGAACATCAAAATAAGTGAAAATGAAAATAAAATAAATGCAAAAGACTCTGTCGCTGCCACAAAATTTCCTTTAATAGGTATTTGAGATGCGATTGCGGATAACCTTGAGCTTGAAAGTGGCAACGATTCCATTAAAATGTTAAAACCGTTCATACATGATAGATAAATACCTAATCTCACGATAGATACCTAATAAATTCTCTTTGCATAAATATTTTAATAATATAAATTAAGTTATAAATATCAATTTATTTTTATTTTTAAAATGGAATTTTCATTTCGTATTTGATATGATATCTTAAAATTATTTTTACTCAGTGAATATTTCATTTTCTTTTATAAGGTTATTTTAAAATTATTTTTACTTAGTCAATATCTTATTTTCTTTTCTAAGGTTAGGAAATAGGTTAACACACCATGACCTATGGGCATATGGAAGGAATGTAAGCCTCCTCTTTATGGACTATAAGCTAGTAATTCCAAGTTGCATGATTATTCTTGAATAATGGTGATGAGTCAATTTTCATTCATGGATAGGAGTTAATGAAGGTTATATTCACTAATATTTTGACAAGTTATAATAATGTTTCCATCTTGAAAAAAAAAGAGCATTTTGTTCTTATGTAAAACTGCTTCTATTTGGTTAAGAGTTCATCTTCCTCATACGTAACAAAATAGGTTACAACCCAAGACCCAAACACATCTAATAGGAATGAAAGTCCCTTATAAACCACCAATTAATTATTCCAAGAGACATGGTTTCCCTTAAATAATGAGGATGAGTCGAATCGCATTTGTGAATAACAATGATAGATGATTGTCCCCTATATGAGCTAACAACTAAGTTAGATAGGGTCTCCCATGATTTAAAAACAAACAAACAAACAAACAAACAAAAAAATTATGGAATTTTTAATGATAAATGAGAATTTGAGTGGAGTAGATATATAACATGAAAATGATAATTAGTTTAAGCATCTTAAAAGATGAGATGATTTTTTATTTGTGACTCAAATTTAACGGTAGAGAAATAAATATTTTAATTTGAAATTTGGTAAGGATTATTTTGAGTTGATGGAAAAAAAAAATCTTACATGTGGATATTGTAGAATTTGATTGTGTTAGGAATATTTAAGGGTGTTGAATTTATTTTTCATCCAAAAATATTCATTTCATCAAATCCAAAATTACAACTTCAATCAAAATTGGGTGATAAAATTTTTACAGTGGTAATTTAAAAAAGTGTAAATCAAACATTGAACCTTCTTCCAATAATTCTTATATGAACTCCCCACGTGCAGATGAATTCACATTGTTGTTAGTCCCTCACATCCTTCTCAAGGCTTGGACATGTGGCATCAAATTGCACAACCATTAGCATGCAACTATTCATGACATTCAAATGGAGTTCATTAAGGCTAGTGTTTGTCTGGATGTTGTTTCGTCTTAAATCAACTCATCATTATAGGGTGCCCTTGCTACCTTACTCAACCACAATGTTGATGGAAATAGATGATGTATTTTAATCCATTAAGAAGCAAGGAACTCAACTCTAAGTTTGGTGGTTTATCTAGTATGTTCTAGCTTACTTTTATGTGTTTCTTTTTCCTTCGATTTCTTAGTTTATGAATTGGGATTTTCAACCTTTCTTATATAACTCTACTCTCCCCCTCAATCCACCAGTTGATCACTTATGTTGGCCTCCTTTGAACCTCCCACATCCCTATCCCTAGTCTAAATTAAGCTTGGAAATTATGTGGTTCCTTCATCCTTGCACACATTGTCTCCTCCTTATCATAGTGTGCCTGCTCATCACCATGCCCCATCTTGGAACAACCCAAGGCCATCGAGATTGAGTGGGTGATGAGGGAAACCTTAAATTTGAGCCTATAAAAATGCTAAGAACTTAGCTACAATTTATTGCAAGCACACCCTCTAGTAGTCAGGAATGAGATCGATATAGTTAATATAGAGCCTTGAGCATATAGGTGTCTCCTCGAGAACGAGGAGATTAAAGAAAATATAGGAAACTTTGTTGGATACCATTCATGGTCATTACAAAAAGTATCTTTAGTGTGTCAATTTCTACTAGAAAGTAAGACAATTATGGGCAAGGTGTCAGTGGATAGGGATGAGATCTAACAAAAAGAAATCCTATGCATTGATGCCCTTCAAATAGAAGTCTGTAAATTGGAAAACAAGGTGTATCTTCTAACAAAAAATATATGTATAATTAATGTATTTGTCGTCATCGTTAATATATTTGTCATGAAGGCTAAGGCCATCATCTAATCATTTATTATCATTTGTTGTAATACTAGGGAGAGGATAAGGCCAACCTAGTAAAATTTGTACATGTAAGCTCATTAACCCTCAAAAAATCCCTCCTTGTGTATAAATACACCACAACTCTGATTTTTATTCCATCATCTTATGATATTCTTGATCCCCCTTATAGAGAGTTTAATGCCTAATGGCACATATCTCTATGAATCTCTTATGTAGCACACTCGTGCTTGGGAATCTCTAGTGCACAAGGGTTATCTCTCTCTAGAACATGTGTCCAAGTTCATCAGAATTTTAAAGACTTGAGGATATGGCTAGAAGTTATGGCCATATTTTTTCGACACACTCTTACTAGGTTAGCCTTTGAATGGTTTGAAAACCTTCCCAAGAACTCTATAGGGACTTTTGATGAACTATGTGATAAGTTTTTGGCAATGTATGCTCTTAAACCAATCGATGTATTTTAAGTGTTTTGGCTTATATGATTAAAGAAAGGAAAGTGGGAAGTTGTTGGGTCTCCAAAATGTAATCCACTTTCACCTTCCTTTCCATTATTTTACCCTCATTGTGTAACTTTGTAACTCTATAAACCCTACATTGGTAACCATTTTCGTGACAATATGGGTTTATTATTATTATTTTCCAAAGTCATTAATTTTAATTATTTTAAGTGAATTTATCATTAATTATTATGAAATTAACATATTTTCATATATATATATATATAAAAGTGTTCTGAGTTTTATGATATGGTAGGCCTACTTGAATATTTTAGAAGTGTCATACTTTGCCTCCGAACTACAATTTCGAATTTCAAATACCAACTCATGAGGATTTGTAGAATATTTGAGGAAGATATGGATCATTAAGCTAAGCACATTCAAAGGATAAGAATCATGGAGGTTTTGATATGTGTCCTTATCAAAACTATGAGAGAATTTGGAGAGGATTTGTATCTTTTATTTTTAGGAGATTGGTTGAGATAAATGTGGATTTGGGAGAGATTTGAGGGATATGTATTTACTGATTAGTTATCTCTAGTTTTTGTATAAATAGGGGTGAATCCTTCAAAGGATCCCATGTATCTAATGTACATCCTATCTATTTATTCATCCATCTTGTAATCTTTTTGGAGCTTTTCTACATCTGTATGAAATATAAGTTGTTGTTTTGATCTCAAGGATGTGATAGTTGTTTAGTTTGTATACCAAGGCATGGAGGGCCCCCTTCAACCACATTTTTCATATCTTTGTATATATTCATAACATAGAATATTTTTTTCATTTCATTTCCTTTCAACAAGTGTGCTTTCAATTATGCAAGTGTGAATGTGATTTCCTTTTAGCAAGTGTGCTTTCAATTATGTAAGTGTGAGTATGATTTCCTTTCAAGAAGTGTGATTTCAATTATGCAAGTGTAGTGTAATTTTAAATTCTACAAGTGTGGTGTGATTTCCTTTATGCAAGTGTGATTTTCATTTATGCAACCATGGTCTGATTTCCCTTATGTAAGTGTGGTTTTGATTTCCATGGTTTGGATTTAGTTTTATTTATTTTCTTAGTTTCAATTGCATTAGATTGATTTAATCTGAAAGATAACCATCTAGTACATATAGTACAGGTATACCTAGTTAGTTTACGAAACCGCAAGTTGAAAAGTTAATTGACAAGGATTTAACTAACAATTAAATCACCCAAAATTTTGGCATCGTTTTCGGGAAGGTATACATAAGTGTTTAAATTGAAGTTTAGACAACTCATCATAGGTGCATTCATTTTTAAATGCATGGTTAAAAGCAAGTTAAAATCATTTTTCATTTTAGATTTTAATAATTTTTCAAAACTTCGTACTAATCTGAGTGTACGACATGAATTATCAACCAGTTGGAGTAATTCACAAACAATTAAGGAATTTGAGGAATGTCCTTCGAAGAACTCCCTTGAATCTCTTGAATCCTAACAAAAACTAGGATATATGCTTCTCTGGAAGATTATATCTTAATTGCAATAATTTTTTTTCCTTGTCTCTCCACGTCCACAAGAAGATCTTCAATTCTCTTTTGGTTCCTCTTGTCAATTTTTTGACGAGACTGGAGAATCATGCAATACTGTTGATGGGGAGAAACTACTAGAATCTGAGGAATGCAAAATAAAGGAGGATATTCAAAGTGATTTAAACCAAGAAAGGAATCAGGAATTTCATGGCCTTATTGAAAGCTGGTTCCAATCAAGGATCAAATCACCTTATTTCTTAATTGCATTATCAAAACAATTGGTTTTTCATGTTTTGATGTGTTTTAATGCATAATTTTTAGAACTAAGCATTAATATATTTTTACTCCTATTACGCACATGGTTACACTAGAAATATACATACACTTGAAACAAATTTTCTATTTCCAGTAGAATAGAGTAGGATAGAATCAATGAATAAAAACCAAGTTTGGTGATGTGTTTTTCTTTTAAGTTTATAAGTTATATTTAATTTTATTTGCAATTTTTTTTTGGTGGTGCAGTAAAATCCACCTAGCTAACTAATCAGTTGCACGAAGATGTAGAAAGAGAAGGAATATTTGAGAAGAAGGAGAATAAATAAGAGTTTTGAGAGTCTTTTAATTTCACGTTCTAAATGAATAAAAAGATTCAATATTGTTGAGTATGCTCTCTTATTTCACTCTCTGTGATCTGGAATATCATAAAAGAAAATTGAACAATGCTATTTTTAAAATTTTGCAATAAAAATTGGATAAAAAAATCTAAATTCATAATCAAAAGTATAATTACATACCTTTATAAAGCTAAAACAGAAAAGTTGATGTTTCCAATGGATCCAATGCTATTGAAAACCCCATTTTGCTTTATTTTCACCTGATTTGGCCAAAAATTGAGAAAGATATGACTATTTTAAGTTTCTACCTAAGTATGTTGTTAATTAGCGTACAATTCGACCCAAACCCAACTAGTGCACCCAGAAATTGGGAATGGTGCACGAATCTAGCCTTCTCGATCTGTCTGTCAATTTTTAGGATAGTTAAAACTACTCCCAATCCTCCGTTCCATGGTCATATTGCGTTGCATGGGACTAGGAGCTAAGGCTTAGCCCCGACCCCCTCCCCCAAAAGGGCGCATTTTAAACTTAAATATATTTTTTTGGGTTATATTTAGTAACGAAAAATATAGTTGAGTTGGTAAAGAGAATTGGTGGTGCACATGAAGTCTTAGGTTCAATTCTTGTTGAGGCCATTCAACATCCAAGCATAATTTTGGCTGCCATGAGGAGGCCACATGGCAACCAATGGTTGGCCGACGTGGTAATTCCTCGTTGGCCCACCACTCCACCCTATTGACCAATAAAAATTAAACACATCAACCAATGAAATAGTGATAGGTGTCAATCACGCATTGGCCAATGAGGCACAATCAATTTTCATAGTCAACTTGCCATGTTAGCATACGAACTACTGACTGGCTGTCCCTGCAAACTCAAAATTTCATTTTTTAGTTGTTTCCTAAAATGATCAAAACTCGATTTCGGGAGCATCCTGTTACACTAAAAAATGTCACCTTGACTACTTACAGTTAGTATGGCTCAAATCAACAGTCATGCTACCCTCTTAGGCAAGTCTTATGCCTCTGTTATCCATCTCAAACTCAAAGAAGAGAGAAAGTCTTGTAAAAACTATGTTTATCTCTGGTGTCGCAGGTTCTCTCTAGCCTTACCTGCGGGGACGCTAACCTTGTTCACAAAATATGCGTCCATGGACGCTCTGTATGTTAAGGGACAGGTGCGTCCCTCTGTAAAAGGCAAAATGCGCGAGTTTTATCTTGAAAAAGTTACTTGTGGTTACTTCTAGAACATTCTAGAGGTCGGTTTGATGAAATGGATGCGCCTCCAGTTGGTTCATGTATCTCTATTAAGGGGGAACTTATCCCATCAATAAGGGAGCTATCCCACCCAAAGAGGGGGATGATCCCATTGATAGTGGACCTGAATAACCTCTTTACAGCACTATAAATAAAGGCATTGAGCCAGAAGGAGGAGAGGTTGGAGCTATACATTTTCTTTGGGTAAATGCTGCAGGATTTAGGTCTTCCATTAGAGCCTTTGTGAGGAGAGATTGTCTTCACTTGATTCTACTTGGGAGAGGGTGAGCTTTGTCAAAGTAGAGGAAAACCCTTGATGGACCCTGGGAGGAACTTGCACAACACCAAGGCCAGGTTGTAAGAGTTTCTTTGTTTCGTTATTAATACAAACTGGTTTATTTTTCTCAATAGCTTGTGTTGATGAGTTATTTCATGTGTTCCTTGGTCTGCATGTTGAATATATGTTTTATTATATGAAATGCAAGTGCTTGGTAATTGTTTGATTGTTTGTGGTTGCAGGAATTGACTTAAAGGAGGAGCTCATCCGGATCGTCAAGAACGGACTTCAACAACAGCGTTTTGGAATAAGGTAAGCCTAAACACTTGTAGTTTTCATGTTGTAAAAGGTGTATTTAGAGAAAGATTACTCCATTTTGTCTTGTTTGTCATTAGAATGTCTTAGACTTCTAGGAAGGTCAGTCGTGTCCACACCCTTGACAGATTCCGTGTGACAAATTGGCGACTCCGCTGGGGAATCCATTAATGAGAGAGTCTTTTCCTTTATATGAACTTTGCTTTGAGAAAATCATTTTTATTTTCTGGTTTTTGACTGTGAGAATTAGTATTTGGGTGGCTTAGCTTTAGATTTAGTTAGATTTGGTTTTTCTTCATTTTTCCAGAAGGACGCACCCTCTTAGTACTGCACAGTGCGTCTTTGGACGCGCTGTTGCCGTCTGCACAGAGCGGGGCCGCACCTGTGACAACGGGTTGCCTGCGTCTTCCTGTAAACTTTAAGAAAATTCCATTTTTGCTTTAAATTGCTTTTAGATTTTGTTTTTCCTTAGTGTTTTCTGCCCAGATCCTTTAGTACCCTGTCAAGAATTTTCACCTGAACTAGTTTTGTGAGCTTTGAGTGTTTTAGTGGTTTTCAACGAAGTTTAGACCTAGGGTTTGATTTTTGGAAAGGCTTTGTAGTGACTTTGATAGTAGAAAGTTGTCCAGCCTTAGATCTCTCTGGTTAGTCAACCTTCTTAGAAGTCGGGCCTGTCGTAAAGTCTCCTTTTGTGAGCAACTTGCCATTTGAGTTGTTTTGGGTCAAATTTCGAATTACTTGTTTATAAAGTATTGATTTCCATTTTACAAAAAGAACAAAAAGATTAGAGTTTTGTTTTGGCTAGTTTTTGATTCTGCAATAAGCTAGTCCTTGATTTGATTGTGATCAAGTAAAACACCTTAGAAATAATCATTGTTAGTTTTGGCCTCGTTAAGATTGCTTAGAGTAAATTTGCCTTTAGTTTGCTTATGAGTGCATTTTCATAGATTTTAAGAGTTGTTAAGATTGATTTTTGGTTATATTAGATTTATTTGTTTTATTAAAAGAAAAATACAAAAACATCTTCTTAAAAAGTCTTGTTTCAAGTAGCTTTTTGTTTTCGAAAGAAGAAAAGAGTTTTTTCGTGCATGTAAAGAGAGGTTATGTTTTTATGCTTGGAAAAGACAAACGAATTGTTTCTTTGATTGTCTTCAATTAAGAAGTTGCTTTTATAAAGATTGCATTCTCTCAACTTTTTAGTTAAGCAATTCATCGAAAAAGTAAAGTAGTGGATAAATCATTCTAGGTGCATTTTGTAGTGGTTTCGAGTCGAGTCAACACACCACTGGTTTCACTTCCATCACCTTTTGACTTAAGAAACAACCTTAAAAGTAACGCTTAAATTAAAATCAATCTAGTAATCTTTATTTTTCTAGGGCTCTGAAGCACCAACATAGCTTAGGCTAGGGTCTTGGAGTAGGTGAGTACTTAACTCTCCAAGACTACAAAACCAAACAGATAGTCTATCTTGAGTAGAACAAATCCAATTGTTTCAGTTACATTCTGGGAAAGCTCCTCTTAAAGGAGAAGCACGAGCTCGTGTCCGAACCAGTGAGGGGATCATTCCTCCCTCGTTGGGAACGACGCCAGGCAGTACGTATTACAAACGGTAAACCTCGGATTAACCATTGTCGAGGAGCCAGGGGTCACTTATCGGTAAACCTTGGATTATTGTCAAGGAGCCGGTAAGGGGATTGGAGCTTGCTACTCTGCCCTTGCGTGCTGTCGGAGTTTAGACTGTTCCCCCAGGTGTAATTGTTGTGATTGGTAACCTTAGTGGCCATAATATCTAGGATTCTACCCAAGGTGACGGTGGAGGGAAGGTCCCACTGTACCTGGAGCAGACGTCGGTTATACTCACTTGGATTTTCTGGGGGGTTCGCTTCACTTCGAGACGGTTAAAGTGGAGGAACTTGGTCCAGTCTATTCATTAAGCAGGTTGCCGGGGTAACTGTTCCACCCACCATTTCTGTACTGAATCCTGCGAGGTTGGGCCTAATCACCAACTAGCGCTTTTGGTCCGGAAGACTACTGTTTGTGTGTGGTTTGACGCTCTAGATTATTTAGGCGTGTGCTTCAAATTTGTTTGCTTCTTTAGAAAACTTTAGGTGGTTTGATTTGAAATTTTTTACTTTGTTTTCGTGTGTTGTAGTTAAAATCTTTAATTGTGGCGGAATTACCGAGACAGTCCCGTAGACTTCGGGGCAAGTCTCCTGAGATTGTTACCGGAATAGATTTGTTAAGAAAACTCCGTAAATCGCGGGGTGAATCTCCTGAAGACATTCCGGGTCATTTAGAAGGGTTAAAGGTCCTTGTAACTCCTCCTAGTGGCAGTAGAGTAGGATCACCTGAAGAAGGAGAATCTTCCTTGGTAGTCCATCCAGATTACCAAAGTTTAGAAACAGGTTACAATCCCGAAGCTGTTACAGTTTCCGAGCTTGCTGGTAGTTTTTCATCTGCCAGTGAAACAGGCGAAGAACCTGAAATTTCAGAACCTGTTACTCCAACTCCTAGTGTTCCTGATTCACCAAGAATAGAAAGAATTATCACCGAAAATCTTCCTGTTGGATTAATTGCTATAGAAGAACTTGTTCCAGAGGAAGAAATAGGCGTTTCTGATTCTGAAGATCTAATTACCCTTGATCTAAGGGAGCGTGAATCCATCTTTTACAGTCCTCCTAGAAGTGAATCTTGGTACCTTGCATTAACCAATTTTTTAGACAACTCAGTAGGTTTTTCTACACCTCGTACTCCGGTTCCACCTAGAGGAATTCATTCTCCTGTAAATATGTCTGGTCAGTCATCTGTGTTTTCACAAAGTCCTGAATCATTTTTACATGGCGGTCCTTCTGTTCCTACTGGGTATCAATCACTTTCTGGTACCTTTGCGGGAGCATCTCCTCAACCCATTGATCATGGGTTATTAGTTGGAAACAGTGGTAATGTACCATTGAGTATAGGTGACGTTTATATGATGTCAGGTTCAACTCCCATTAACCAACCTCAAGGTGGCCAATTACCGCCTGGGGGGCAACCTTCGTTAATGCCTGGGGGGCAACCTCAAGGGTATCAACCCCAAGGGTATCAACCCCAGCCTCAATATGTACCCCAAAGTCAACCTCAGTATCAATATCAACCTCAAGGATGGCAACCTCAAGGATGGCAACCCCAAGGGTATCAACCCCAAGGGTATCAACCTCAAGGATACCAACCTCAAGGTCAAGGTCAACCCCAGTATTCGTATTTACCTCAAGGTTATCAACCTACGGGTCAATACCCTGGTCAAGGTTATCAACCACCTCAAGGGCAATCATATGGGACTGCACCTTACAGTTATCAACCCTATCCTCAATACGGCTATGGATCTCAGTATCCTCAACCTGTTACGAGTCAATACCCTGGAATGTTAACATGGGATCCGTCACAGGGTCAACAGATGTCGCAACCAAGTATACAGTCGGTACCTCAAGCAGGACAACCTGCAGTTCCTGGTCCACCCCAGCAACCGCAACCTGTCCAGTCAAGTGTTCAGACCCCTGTAACTTCCGTAGTTACTCAGCCGCCAATTGCACCTGGTACTCCACCTCACACGGCTGCAGCAACTACCGCTTCATCTACCATGCTTACTTCTGGAGTATCGGCAGCTCCGGTTTCTACTGTCCCTGTAACCACTCCTCAGACATCTGTACCGTTGTCTGGACCCACGGTTCAAACCACAGTCCAGATGCCTGCAGGCCAACCTGGTACAAGTACGGTTGTTACTACTCAACCTCAATTTGTTCAACCTCCGTACCAGGGACAGTATCAACCTGGGCAAGCTGCCCAACAACCGGTTTACCAGTATCAACCGTATCCTGGGTACACTTATCAACCACCTCAGCAACCCCAGTACGGTCCGGTTAATCCTGGTTTTCCAGGAGGATATAATATCCCCAATGCGACTCCTGTTCCTAGTTATCCTGGATATCCTCCTCCTGGGGCTGGTATTGTGACTCAGAGTTTTAGAGATCCTAACCGGCAGTTACCGTTTATTGCGACTTTAGATTTACCCGACTTGACGCGCCTAACGAACGATCCAATTCAATATCTTCAGTTCTGGCCGCCAATGCCAAATAAGTTGCCCAGCGATATACCCAAGTTCGAAGGTAAGTCTGGAGAGGATCCGTCTAATCACGTGATGACTTACCACCTCTGGTGTGCATCAAATTCCATCTCAGATGATTCCATCCGCTTACGTCTTTTCCAGCGTACACTCATTGGTCTCGCAGCCAAGTGGTACATTGAGTTACCACGGGCCTCTTTTTACAACTTTAGCCAGTTAGCTACCTCGTTCTTAACTCATTTTCAGTTACCAGTCAGATACGATAATGGTACAGAATTATTAACTTCGCTAAAACAATCGACATCCACGTACATTTCTGATCACATTCATGAGTGGAGACGTCGAAGAAGATTAGTGAAAGTTTTTATCCCGGACCAAATCTTAGCTGAATGGTTTGTCAAATCATTATTACCAAGAATTACTGAAGATGTAGCTAAGGCCGGAGTAGTTACTGAGGAGCAAGTCATTGCTCAGGCACAATACCTTGACTTAGTTTACACTCAGTCGGGTACGTTACACGAGAAAATTCCGGATCTTCCAAAGTCAAACCAAATCGCTGCTGCTCCTTCGGGATCTCATGCCGCTGATGGTATGATCGGTATCGTGACTACGAAGAGTAAGAAGAAGTCTTCCAAGACCTCCAATACTCCAATTATCACTTTGCCTGATTCTCCGACAGGAGAGTCTTCTCCTCCTGAACTTACCGCCGACATTCACGCTGTAGAGTCATCTACGGCCAAATCCAAAAACGGTGGAAAGAAGAAAGGAAAGAAGAAGGCTAAAGCAGACAAGGCTCCAAAGGAGAAAACGGAAAAGTCGGAAACCAATGACGAAAAACGCAAACCTCGATATCCTTGTCTTATTTGTGAAGAAGATCATTTTACGAGAGACTGCCCTCATCGGGCCGAGGTAGTGAAAATAGTCAAAGGTTCTCCCACTCCTGCTGTGTTAAAAAATCCATTTCCAGAGCAGGAGAATAAGATGATAGGTTCTTCTTCGAATGCCAGTGAAGAACCCATTTTGATGATGTCTCATGTCAGGATTGCGACTCGATCGCAAGATTATGGTAGTAAGGCTCCTGTTGATGGTAAGGAAGCAGAATCTTCTCACTCTAACCCATCAACCTCAGCTCCTGGTTCCGATCCACTACAGATCGAAAAACCTAACCCAGACTTAGTGATTAAGCCGCCCGCCAAGGGTGTACTTCGAAGGTCTGCTTTCAATCCACATGCGAGAGCAGCCCAGAATTACAACATTGTTGAAGACTTAGCTGTTTCACCTTCAGCAATGTCGGCACTCGAAGTGCTGCAATCATGTCCAGCGCAACGAAAATTGCTTTTGTCGGCTATTGGAGCTGTCGATGTTCAGGACCCGAACCTAATGATCTTTGATCTAGAAAGTAGTACACCGCGTCTCCCCCATCAAATGGCTTTCCAAATTCCAGTGATAGTCAAAAACAGGCCTATTCATCGGACTGTGATTGATGAGGGAGCTTCTACGTGTATTATGTCGATTCAATGTTGGAGATCGCTTGGTTCTCCTTCGTTGAACCAATCCCCCACCATCCTTAAGGCCTTTGATGGCCGTGGGTTCCGTCCGTTTGGTATTCTACAAGAATTGCCTATAGGGGTCGAAGGTAAAACCGTTAGTCTGGATGTGGAAGTGGTTGATGCCCCTCTAGACTACAACCTTCTTTTGGGTCGAAGTTGGTCATATGCTATGACAGCGGTCGTTTCATCGGTCTTCAGAGTCATTAAGTTTCCACATAACGGTAAGATCGTGACTATTGATCAGCTGACATACTTTTCATCCGACCCAACCTCTTTAGAAACTATCCAGCATGTTGGTAAAACGACAATCCCTTATAGGGACATTGGTGTAGGTTTAGTTAAGGATTCCGGTTTACTGGGAACTTTTCCTCTCCCTCCACTCAATGCAGACCCTTCGTTTGCAACAATTCATATGATCACGTCAGAAAACATTATTTATGATGATCCTTGGTATGTTCCCTCTGACTCTGAGCTAGACTCACTCGGTGATGTTATGCCGTTGAGTCCGTATGAGATTGCTTATGAAGCTCTTATGTCTTTTACCGACTTTCATTCAACCGAAATCGACCAAATGAATGTGGTCAGTGAAGAGTCACTTTTCACCTCACCCTTAGAACGGATAACGTTTCCCGAAGAAGTGTCATCTGACGAACAACTTCGCGAAATCCTAAGTGTAGATGATCTACCATGGGAAGATCTCCATCACAGATCTTCGTTTTTACCTAAGGATGATGCATTTGAAAATGATTTTTCATCTATCTTTACCGCTGAATATGTCAAAGACGCTCAGGATCCAACGAAACATTCTGATTCAGAGCTGAATTTAGGGAATATTTCTCGTACTATTCCCATTGATATTTCAGTGAAGCCCGGAATCGAGGAGAACATTCATATAGGTGCCGCATGTACTGAAGAAGAAATCCAAACTTACAAGGCCCTATTCCAAGAATTCCGCGACGTGTTTGCCTGGTCTTACGAGGAAATGCCGGGAATTGATCCTGCCATTGTTGTTCATGAAATCAAAACCTACCCGGATGCTAAACCCATTCGGCAACGGTTGCGTCAGATTCACCCTCGAAAAGCGGCTGCGATTAAAGCAGAAGTCGAAAAGCTGTTGAAAGCAGGTTTCATTTATCCGATCCCGTTAACGGATTGGGTATCGAATATTGTTCCCGTCAATAAAAAACAAGGAACAATAAGAATCTGTATCGACTATAGGGATATCAATCGAGCTTGTCCAAAAGACAACTATCCTACGCCTTATATCGATCAAATAATTGATGATTGTGCCGGAAGTGAGATGTTTTCCTTCATGGATGGTTTCTCAGGCTATAATCAAATCAATATTCTACCTGCCGATCAACCAAAAACGGCATTCATTTGTCCATGGGGGACATTTGCTTATTGCAAATTACCTTTTGGGCTTAAGAATGCCGGCGCTACTTTTCAACGGGCAATGTCTTATGCATTTCATGACATCAAGCACATTGTGCAACCCTATCTCGATGATTTGCCTGCTCATTCTTTACAACGAGCTGATCACCTTGTCCACCTACGAGCAATCTTTATGAGGTGTAGGCATTATCGAATTCGGTTGAATCCCCACAAGTGTGTTTTCTGTATAGAAACAGGTCGATTGCTGGGATTTGTTGTTTCAAAAGCCGGCATTCGCGTCGATCCCTCGAAAGTCGAGGCTATCATCAAATTGCCTCCTCCTTCGAGTTTGCGCCAACTCCAAAGTTTGCAAGGGAAAGCGAACTTTTTACGCCGATTCATCCCAAACTACGCCGAGGTCACTAAAGGTTTTACACGGTTGTTGAAACAGAACGCACAATTCTTTTGGGACGAGATTGCCCAACAATCTTTTGATGCACTGAAACACGCGTTGACCCATGCACCGTTATTGCATCCTCCCAACTACAACCAGGACTACTTCTTATACCTCGCAGCTTCGCATTCCACCATTGGAATGGTGTTAGTTCAAGAAGATGAATTCAAAGCAGAGCATGTGATATATTATCTTAGTAGAACCTTAAATCCCACTGAGTTAAAATATTCGCATGTGGAGAAATTGGCCCTGGCAGCCGTTCAAGCTGTCCAGCGTTTTCGTCACTACATTCTTCTCCGCAAGACTACAGTTATTTCGGATTGCAACCCTATGATTTATATTTTGACAAAACAACTGCTAGGGGGCAAGTACTCTAAATGGATTGTTATCCTGCAAGAGTTCGACTTGGAGTTCGAGAAGTCCAAGTCTAAGAAATCTTTAGTTTTTGCGGAATTGATGTGTGATTTCCCGAGTGCTGACACAGAGACTGTGGCAGAGGAGTCCATTGTGGACGAATCTTTGTTTCTTATTAGCACTTTAGATCCGTGGTATGGGGATATAATCATCTATCTCCAAACCCAAACCTTTCGGCCTGAAGCTTCCAAGGAAGACCGTCGAAAAATTCGGTTTCGATCCCAGCAATACAGAATTATTGGAGATACACTTTATCGCCGGGGGGCAGACTTAGTTTTTCGACGTTGTTTAACTCACGAAGAGGCTGAGAGAGTTTTGAATGATTGTCACTCTGGAGCATGTGGCGGTCATATGTCTGGGTATGCCACAGCTCAGAAGGTGTTGCGCGCTGGCTATTTCTGGCCGTCTATGTTTAAAGATTGTATCCTTGCTGTCAGAACATGCCACAACTGTCAAGTGTTTGATCGAAAGATGCGCGCTCCACCTGCTCCTCTCCACCCTATAATTGCCGCTGGTCCATTCGCCAAATGGGGCATTGACTTTATTACTTGTAACCCTCACTCGGCCGGGGGGCATGCGTATATCATCCTCGCGGTTGATTATTTTACAAAATGGGCCGAGGCGATGCCTACATTCGACGCAAGCGGCAAGACAGCTGCAGTTTTCGTATTCAATCATATCATAACTAGGTTTGGTGTCCCACAAGCAATCATTACTGACCATGGGAGCCATTTTCGAAACGTCATGATGACTGAGCTTACAAGCCAGCTTGGTTTGCGCCACGATAGCTCTACTCCTTATTATCCGCAAGCCAACGGTTTGGTTGAGTCAATCAACAAAGTTCTAGTCATCATGATTCGACGGATCATTGGTATCCATCGAACGAATTGGCATAACATGTTATTTTCGGCGCTATGGGCATATCGAACTTCAGTGAAAAATTCAACAGGTTTCACCCCTTTCCAGCTAGTTTATGGCTTAGAAGCTGTGTTACCTATTGAATGCGAAATCCCATCACTTCAAATGGCTGTCGAATTACTTCCAGCTACTTCCGAAGAGGAGAAACGGTTATTATACTTGGCTAAATTAGATGAGACTCGACGTGACGCTACTTTAGCTATCGAGACTCACGCGAAACGAATGAAAGCTCAGTACGATAAAAATGTAACCCCTCGAAGTTTTTCGGAAGGAGACCTAGTACTATTATATGATCAAGCTAACGATAAGCTAGGTGCCGGAAAATTCGTTCCCATGTGGCATGGGCCCTACATTGTAAAGCGAAAGCTAGCAAAAGGGGCTTATGAGTTAGTTGATTTTGATGGGGACTCTTTGGGTAAACCCAGAAATGGACTTTACCTAAAGAGGTATTATGCTTAAAATGATGGGTATGGAGAAATTTTTAGATAGGTTAGATTTCCTTTCTAGCTAGCAAGTGTGTTAGTTTAGTCAGTGTGCTTAGCTTAGCGAGTGTGGTTTTTCGTCATTATTCTGGCTTATCTTGGTTTTACTCTTGATATTGTAGATGTCGACGCCTCTCCAAACATACATTGGATTTGCTGATGGTGCTTGTCGTAATACACGGAATATCTCTTCCGCAGCTTGGGTTATCTATTCGCCCTCTGACGAGTTAGTTTCTATGCATGGGGTAAGCCTCGGTCAAACAACGAATAACATTGCAGAATACAGTGCAGTGGTTGAATTATTATCCGAATCTATTTCATTTGGAATTCGACGTTTGATAGTGAGGTTAGATTCTGAACTTGTTGTATTACAGCTTAATAGAGTTTATGCCATTAGAAATCCTGTGTTATTAAGGTTGTTTTTGAGAGTGCGTCTCTTGGAACGTGAATTTGATTACATTGAATATCAACATATTCCAAGGTCTTTGAATACATTAGCAGATGCAATTGCTTCTCGAATGTTGGACAGACATTTACGATAATCATGCAAGTAAATTTAAAAACATTTCATCACATATGTTAAACAAGATAAGCCGGTAATAGTGATATATATAGATAGAAGTGTGTCAAAAAATATATACATCGTCTTCGATCATAGGTTTAAAACACCTTATGATCGGCAAAATGATAGTACAAAAAGTCAAAAATGTCACATGTGACTACAAAAGTGACTAGTCAATCACTGGTGGTGCTCTCTGTACGACACCACTGCGCGGGCTACCTTACGCAAAAATCTCCTAAACGGTCCAGGGACCGCGACTACGAAGCGCTGAAGCCTGATAGGAATGTCGTCCATAGTAGTCTCAGGTATATCTGCCGTGAGACGCTCTAGATCATGCTCCAACTCAGCTAGTACTTCTGCTGTCGCGTCCTGTGGGGCCGGTACCGGTGCAGCTGGATGTAGTCTATCATAAGGCCGGAGGTTGGCTGGACGCTGTGGACCAACATCTGCATTTTGAAAAAGTTTACTATTAGTTTTGAGACGATATATATAAAAAATACAAAAAAATACATAACTAGAAAACTTGTGAAAATAAAAGTACCTCTGTCATCCCATTGTTCTCCCTGTGGAAGAACCATGTCCGGATCACCTCTGAAATCCATTCCGGCATACGGAAAGTCCTGTATCACAAAAAGCTGGCCCTCTAACCAGTCAAAATAACTATCTGAGAATCGAACTACTGTCGCGCCCTCGTCAGGATGCCGGGCCATCACCGCAACCCATCGTATCAGCTTTGGCTGCTGAGGACCCAAGATATCAACAGTGAGTTGCTGAGGGATCAGCATTGGAATTCTCTCCAAGGCAAAGCTCACGACTATAGGCCCATATCCAAAAGTCTTTAGTCGTCCGTTCTTTGCCTTGGTCAGTTGGCTCTTCATATGAGCCGACACAGCTTCACACCAGTTGAAAATGGTGCCTTGGTAACAGTCAATTGCCATCCGCATTTGGGATCCGGAAGCAATGTGTAAAGCGGCCGCGCCGCAAATTCTGGTAACCGTGAACGCTATGACTTTGAGTTCCGGTAGAGTGATGTGTTTTATCTCTATGCCTTTTGAATGGTGAGCCCCAGGTGTGCACCAATTCTCGCGGAGACTATCAAGGGATTGGCCACCCGGCCTAGTCCCCGCAAGACTGAGTTGCTCACCTCTGTTTGGCAAGCCAGTGAGAAAGTATACATCCGAGGGCTCTATCTCGAGCTGGTGCCCTCCTATGTAAAAGCATTGTTCTTGTACGTTCCATCGCTCAACCAGCCATTCCAAGAATCTTACCTGGCCCCTCATGCCCGGTATGGTCCAATATTTGTATAATCCGCATGCTCTTAGGGCATCCAGGGAAGGTTGATGATTTATTGCAGCTTCATCTTCCTCTACATGCTCTCTTTCTCTCCAGTCTAACATGATTAATGCCCTGCATATCAAAAATAGCAATTAGAAATTAATTTGGGAATTTTTGGTGGTTTTTTGAGAGAGTTGGGGTTTTGAAATGCGCGTTTCTCGGAGGACGCACCCCGGCTTTGTAGCACAGGGCGCCCGGACGCAGCTGGCCTGAAGGCGGGCTGCGTCTTCCGACCGTTTTCCCGTATGAGAAAAAGTCGGGGGACGCAGGTCACCCGAAGGGCACCTGCGTCCGCCGAGAGGCGCATTCCAAAACCAAAACCCCCCCAAAAAATGAAACTAAAACCTAAAAATTGATTCTAAACGGATAGAAATGCAGAGTAGGATGTGTAAAATACCTGGATGAGACGGCGTTCGATTCCAACGGTCAGATTTTCCGCAGCGACCACGGGAAGTTTCTTGTCAAAAGCTCCTTTTTCAACCTCAACAGTGAAACGGTAAAAATGACATGGTAAAAGGTCTTTTTATAGGTTTTTTGGATGAATTAGTTCATTTTTTACCATGAAAAGATGTTTTTGAATGTATTTTTGCCTATTTTAAACAGGTATGAGTAATGTGTTACTTTTGTGCAGGACAAAGGGATTTCGAGGGAAATTGTAATTTTTCACAAACAAAAATATCAGAGTCATCTTTTAAGCCCTTTTCTGACTCCTAAAACATGAAAAGATCGCCGAGTGTTTCTTTTTCACTCGTTAAAACGGAATTAAAAGACGGTCCCCTTTTAGCTCTTTTCTGACCGCAAAATCAGGAAAAGATTGCCGGGTTTTTGTCGTTTCGAACTCGATAAGGAAATAAAACGACGTGTCCTTGATCGCTTTTTACTTTTCAGGTTAACGACACTATTATGAAAGTACTCCTTGGTCGCAAGATCAAGCGGTTCCCCCAGGTATTATTTTATACTTTTTCGGGCTTGAGGGACACAAATATACGAAAAAGTTCAACGTGGAGTCTCCTTTAGTTTTTTCAGACTCTCTAAAATTGAAAAACGCCGAGTTTCTCCTATACTGGGCTCGTTAAACTTTTACAGTAGAGGACCTGTTCAATTACAAACAGGAACGAACCACTCCTTCCTAGGGTTCGAATTTAAACTAGGTTGGACTCGTCCGAAGGATGAGCTTATAATCAAGCATATGTTATCCTCCTCAAGCTTGTTAAAAATAAAGAGGTACTTGCCAGAAATGGTGGGGGAAAAGAGAGAAGAATGAACCTGTTTGTCACCATTTGTCTCAGAAGAAACTTTATTACCACTCTTGAACACGACACTTTTCATTCACCTGGGTTGGGAAATCTTTTACCTCACAGTTGACCAAATCACTTTGAAAGTCTTTAACCGGGTTCCAGGGGTTAACTTTGAGTTATACGTCACCAAGCCATCTGTTGTGTCGTTATGTGTTCAAGAGGTCTGCAAGCAAAAACTTTCATCTGCAAAATACTTGTCATCCATTTGACCATCCCTGAGTCAGTCCTTACAGCAACATTTCTTCAACTTGAACAATGATTTCGTGTTGCGGGCTTGCCTGCAACGGGTCGCTTTCTATCGACATCGACACATTATCTAGAAAGATGACTTAGGAATCGACAGTACCTTGAAGTCTGCATGCATCAATGGCAGGTTTCTCGCCTTTGACGTCAGTTTACATCATTGACTTTCGATCAGAGGATTCCGTGAAGTGTTCGACATCAAAACATCTATTCACATTTCACGGGTTGTGCTTGGTACTTTGAGAACCATTGACATTACTGGTGGTTTCTCTCACGCTTGTTAACAGTTTACATCATTGACTGGTAATCAAGTGGTTTCTACCATGTTCGACATCGAATCATTTAATCACATGGCTAGAATCGTACCAATTCGGGAAGTAGAAGTGAAGACCCTGGATCTAGTTTCTACCATCCAGGCTGCGAGGATTTTTGTATTCATTATCTATGTAGACTAATCATAAACAGATGGCTGCGTCCATACTGTGTCTACAAAAGTCTATAAAAATGATGTACTGCAAGATCATTCCTGTATCAGAATAGTTAGTCCATTAGTTAAAGTTTTGAATCTGAGTATGGGAATGCCTACCTCAGTGATGATATAATCTTATCCATGTATTTTGTGTTGAAAATTGCAGGTTCCAACCAGGCCATCCACAAGGCAATCCTTGAAATGATAAAGCGCTTCACCCTTCCTAGAATTACAAAACCCTATTCTATTCCAGGCTTCGCACTTTAGGGGGCAATCTGTTACACTAAAAAATGTCACCTTGACTACTTACAGTTAGTATGGCTCAAATCAACAGTCATGCTACCCTCTTAGGCAAGTCTTATGCCTCTGTTATCCATCTCAAACTCAAAGAAGAGAGAAAGTCTTGTAAAAACTATGTTTATCTCTGGGGTCGCAGGTTCTCTCTAGCCTTACCTGCGGGGACGCTGACCTTGTTCACAAAATATGCGTCCATGGACGCTCTGTATGTTAAGGGACAGGTGCGTCCCTCTGTAAAAGGCAAAATGCGCGAGTTTTATCTTGAAAAAGTTACTTGTGGTTACTTCTAGAACATTCTAGAGGTCGGTTTGATGAAATGGATGCGCCTCCAGTTGGTTCATGTATCTCTATTAAGGGGGAACTTATCCCATCAATAAGGGAGCTATCCCACCCAAAGAGGGGGATGATCCCATTGATAGTGGACCTGAATAACCTCTTTACAGCACTATAAATAAAGGCATTGAGCCAGAAGGAGGAGAGGTTGGAGCTATACATTTTCTTTGGGTAAATGCTGCAGGATTTAGGTCTTCCATTAGAGCCTTTGTGAGGAGAGATTGTCTTCACTTGATTCTACTTGGGAGAGGGTGAGCTTTGTCAAAGTAGAGGAAAACCCTTGATGGACCCTGGGAGGAACTTGCACAACACCAAGGCCAGGTTGTAAGAGTTTCTTTGTTTCGTTATTAATACAAACTGGTTTATTTTTCTCAATAGCTTGTTTTGATGAGTTATTTCATGTGTTCCTTGGTCTGCATGTTGAATATATGTTTTATTATATGAAATGCAAGTGCTTGGTAATTGTTTGATTGTTTGTGGTTGCAGGAATTGACTTGAAGGAGGAGCTCATCCGGATCGTCAAGAACGGACTTCAACAACAGCGTTTTGGAATAAGGTAAGCCTAAACACTTGTAGTTTTCATGTTGTAAAAGGTGTATTTAGAGAAAGATTACTCCATTTTTTCTTGTTTTTCATTAGAATGTCTTAGACTTCTAGGAAGGTTAGTCGTGTCCGCACCCTTGACAGATTCCGTGTGACACATCCGAAGTTAGATTTAAATTAAACAAAGTGCATTCGATTTAGAGCAACGAGATATACACTTTACCATTGGTTTCAAGCTGATCCAAGAATTTTTATTTTGAGCATTTTCTTGATCCATAAGATCATTGACAATGGTGGAGTGCTAAATAAAAAAGAAAACTGTAGTTACATACTTCAACTTTCATAAAAACCTGAAAATATTAACAAACCCAACTGCGATAACTGAAAAACCACCATCCGAGTGTAATCCCAAGTTGTAAAGCGGCAAGGTAGTGCAACAATCTGTGTTTTTGGTATCTCCAGAATCGACACAATTTAGTAGCTTATGTAAATTTGGTTTATGGTATATTGATGAAGCATTAAGTGTGTGGAACTCAAAATTGGCTAGAAACAAGTAAAAGTGCATTTAATTTTTCTTGAATTTGTTTCTTGAATTTGTTTTATTAGTACTATTTCTGAAGTTTTTTGTGTATATATAAGATGAAGAGGGACTAATCACCTCTCTATTTAGATAGTCTTACATTTTATTGTAGAAAAAGTGTCATTTTTTTTCCGGTTCTAGGACGATGAAGGAGATCACTATATGCATAGACCAAGTTTCTTTCAGAAGAGCATGATCATTTCATGTCAAATCACGTAGATCCATTACACCATTGCTACTAAAAAAATACCAATTTCACCATTGCTACTCATTCTAAGCCTATAGTCGATCCATAATTATCCTTCTCCCTACTACAAAAAACTCATTTCTCTTTGCAATATTCATATTTTCTTGTGCAATTTTTACTCACCCTTAACCTAAAAATAAAGTTATTCAACTCCCTTACAAAGTTGAATCATCCCATTTTTCATTTCTTTTCTATCAAATAAACCTTGCTTCAATGAAATTTTCCATCTACAGTTCTTCAAATTATTATTTCATATTCACTTTAGATGGTGGATGATTCACTAAGGCCTTCCTTCTAACAATTTTTGACCCATTGACTCCGACACATCATTTGGGATCAAAACTAGAGATATTTCAAGTACCTTGAGGCTTGCATGCCTTAAATGCAAGTTCTTTTGCCAATAAACAAAGGGAATACATCAATTTCCCCTGTTTGTCGAATATTCTAGGTGACTCAACTTTGATACATCAATTCATACCTAGTAATATGTACTTAAGCACTTTGACTTTCATTGACATCAATGGTGAGTAGTCTCGTGTTGGTTAATGGCATTCATTAATCACGAGTAATCTAACAATTTATTTTCTATGTTCGACATTGACACACCTATTCAAATAGATAAGAATTATGCCACAAAGTGGGAATGATTGAAGACTACATGATTTCAATAGTTTGCAACATGACTCAATTCAGAATTCAGCATTCGTAACAATAAAGATCCCAATCTCCTCTGAACATACAACCAAGAGAAGGAATAAGTAGACCAAATTCTTTTACTACATATTCCATGATCTAGTAGCAATAGCCACACTCTTTGATATACATAACCTGTCCACTTTTAAGGTAAGTGAAGGTATGTTGTTTTCTAATCTTTAATAATGTAATTCCTTCAATGCTAAAATTGTGATTTTGGAAAATCCATCACCACATTCATATTCCCTTTCTCATTTGCCAAAAACTGAAAACACCTTTCATTGGGGGGAAGGGATATTCACATTTCATGCCACATGGCACATTTAACATAGTTACCAATCAAATGATAAAATGCACTGGTACCCATTTTCTTGAGGTAGCAAAAAATCACCTGATTTTGAAACGTGGTGATGCCAAAATACACCTTTCTTTTAGCATATTTTTGGACTTTAAATTTTCTTACGTATCAAGTATGAACATTTTTTTAGATGTTAGTGATTTTCATGTTGATTTTGAAAAGTGTTGATGCAAAATCAACTGGTTTTTTTTAGAGGGTTGATTTTTGACACTTAAATTTTCTAATGCCTTCTTCTTCACGTAAGAATTTTTTTTTTTAGTGTATTTTTTTTGTTTGTGTTATATCATTTTTCTTTTCAATTTTGTTTGAAATGAAATCTTAATTTTTTTTCGCAATTAAAAAAATAAAAAAATGGTCAATATTTTAAAGATAGTATTTTATATATGTTTATGTAATGTTAATTAACATTTCAATGGACATCAAATAATTGTCACTAAAACACACTAATTTTAAACATTTGACAAAAAAACAAATTTTTTTATATAAATATAATGAAAAAGATAGACATTTTCATAATTTTTGTCAAAAATGACATGTCAAATAAATGATTTTTATGGGAAAATCCTAACAAAAAAAACTTTAAAAAATAACATTTTTTATGAATTTTATGTTAAAAAATAATAGTAATCACGGGTTTTTTACAAAAAAAAATGATTCACATAAAAATTAAAGTGAAAATCAGATAATACAAATATTGAACATATAACAACAATAACCAAATGTTCATTCTTCTCATAAAATCTAAAAGTCAAAACATTACAAGTAAAACTAATGAAGATCTCTCAAACTTGAGTTTGATTTGTAATCATAAATTAAATGTCATCAAGAATATCATATAATCCATGTTCATCTCCTTCTCCAACTTCATTATTTTCTTCTTCCACAATATTTCTTGCTTGAGTTTCCTCATTTTCCTCTTCTAATGGATCTTTCATGTCTGCAAATCTCCCAAAGTGTCATTTTCCAATCATTCCATATAATGGTGGTTGAGGTTCCTTTGCCCTTTTTACCACATGTGATTCATTTAAATCTCTTTTCCTCAAACCAACTTCTTGCATTGCATCTGGAAGAAACTGAAGAGCATTAATTATTTGTTGAATAAAATTCCATTGTAGTGGGTCTCTTTCAATCACAATGCAATTTGTTCCTTTTTGTAGGCAACATGCTAGTGTTGTACCTAATCATCAAGCATAAAAACAATCAGTAAGTAAATTAGTATAAACACATAAAAAAAAAAAAAAATATTAACATTCAGTTTTATATAATAAAACTTACCTGAACCTGAAAATAAATCCAAAATCCAATCTCCTTCATTTGAACATAAATCTATAAGATAGTTAATCAATGTTTGTGGTTTTTCATAAATGTTAACTATCTCTCCTTTTTCATCTTTATCCTCATATGTTAACTTTTTTATAGCAACATCATGAACCAGTACTTGTCTATGACTCTTTCCATCTACTTGGTTAAGAAGAATGAACTTATAGCTATCATCTTTTCCCCAACATTCAACATGGATGAACTCATAATCACTTATAATTGGTTGATCTCTAGAATAAATAATAGTTGACTCTTTCCTGTAATACAACATATTAAAAGTTCAATCCACTTGTACATAAAAAAAAAAAAAAGGTTTACATTAATAAAACATAAAATTTCAATGTCTTACCATGTAAGTTGCATCCTTGAGTTTGATTTTCCCTTGAAGCCTGTTAATAACATTGCAAATTGTGTGTCTGAATGAAATGTCGCAAATCTCCGAAGTGGTGATGTTGTGACTTCTTGAAAGCCCGTAACCACTTTATTAAAAGCTTGATAAGTGTAAGGCTCACTATCATATTCAATGTTTGGGAAATTGAAACAATGACGAATGTCTGGAATAACCAGGGGATATTCCCTTTTAGGTATGAGTTTTGCAATGTCTTCACAGTCACCTTGTATTATTTGATATTGGATAGTGTCCAGCCCATTCCAAATGAAATGAGTAAGAGTAGGATCAAGTTCAACATTCCCAAGATGTTGCTTTATCAACCTTTCCAACTTAATTCTTTCAACAAAACTTTTGAAAGTATTTGGTACTTCATTGATTCAGGTGGATGTTGGTGGCCTCCCACTTATCCCACTTGGACTCCCACAACTATCTCTTTCAATCTTTTCAGTTTCCTTATTTGTAGCATAATTTACTATCTTTAGCAATTTTTCAGGTCCTGAACTTCCAGAGCCGTTTTGAGGCCCTAAACGATGTTTTTTAGGAAATATGGGAGAAACTTGAGCCCATGGATCAATGTTTCTCTTCCCAAAGTTGTAGTTCTCGGATAGATCTCTCTAATGAGATATTATGCGCGTCAAACAAAGATGTATGCCAAAGTTATGACCCTGGGAAGTTGATGTACCAATTTACCCAAACGGGGCCCACAGTTTGGTGTTTCATCTTCTAGGACTACGTTTTTGGATGTTTAGGGTTTTCCATTGTTTCTCAACAATAAATAGGCCTTTGAGCCTCATTGTAACACAGTTCAAAGGCATGTAGCTGCCACATCTCTTCTCAGAGATAAGCTACCATCGCCCTAGCTCATTTATTTCCATTTCTGTTTGTAAGCATATTTCAGTATTTTACATTAATGAAATGAAGTATTATTTCTATTGCATCTTTGTATTCATGGTTATGTCTGTAATTTGTTGTGTTCCTATTTAAATATGGATCATTCATTCACATCCTTCTTCGTCATATTTAATGAAATAAATAAATATAAGTATAAGTAATATAATAAAATAAAAAATTATATGCATAAAATGAATATAAAAATCAACATACCTTTTTGAATGCAAGATAAAAATCTTTAAGTGTTGTTGTAGATATTGATTCTGGGTAGTTGAGCACAACATCATTCCAACTCTTTTCATTCAACATTTTAACCATATGTTCTCGTATTTTCTTTTTTTGTTAACTTTGGCAGAGCTGCTATATATATTTCAAAATCAAAATTTATATCCATCATATGTCCCAAGTGGTTAGCCTTCCTGGAGGAAACCAGGAAACCACCTGTCTACATTAAAACCAACCCAAAATTTGAAAATGGTCATCTCTATGTATCTAGCATGTCTGTTCTTGCGAGCTCTACTCATTATCCTATCTTTTATTTTAAGGTAATACATCATATTCCAGTTTATCTCTAAAAGAAAGCGCTAATAGACTTAACATAGTGATCAATCCTCATCCAAGGAAATTATAGGGGCGGCCGCCTTGGCGCTTGATTCAGGGATCTCACTTCTCTGCTCCATTGTCCATTTTAGGTCTCTCAGCATCTGTTCATTTCTCCCCAAGATGAGGTTTTTGCGAGAGGCCTAAATTTGTACTACTGCAATTTCCTTGACAAGCACAGACTTGATGTTTTCCATTTCTTGCTGGCTCTGGTTCGTTGTTGTTCATTCCACTGCTGCATTTCCACTTCTTCTTCTTCTCGGGAACCCCGATTCAGGTTCATGGCTCTGGCTACCACATGCTTCATTATCGAATATTGTTGTAGAGTTTTATTGAAGAGGGAATTGCGGCTCCACGAGCTGCCAGGGTCTGGCACCATGGGCTCCCATTCTCCCCTGGGGACCTCCTGGTTCACGCTGATAGATCTTAGCTCTCTCTCCTAGCCAGCTATCTGCTCCCTACTTTCAGCTGGTTCCCCACCATGTACGCATCTATAATGCTCATCATGTGCTCTACCTCAGATTTCCTGCCTCTCCTTTTCATATTTTTTATGGTTCCCTCTTCCTGTTTTGGTACCCATTTCACTTTCCTCGAGGCCATTTTCTTTCTGGACTGAATGCTACACTTTACTAAATATTTCTTACCTATCAAGACATGATAACAAAAGTCAGTAACACGGTTTGGAATTTGATTTTTGATCTAGTTACTTATCATCCTTTCCTTGCCAGGATTCTAGTTTCCCATGGTAGGATCAGGGTGTAAAGGTGCATCACGCACCGACGGCCAGCCTTTGAATCAACCCATTTCATTTTCTCCACTCAACATGGCTAAGGGTACCCCTCGTTGCCCATGTTTCTGGCTTTCTGAGGGTCTGTACAGGTCGTCTCTTCTCCTCGACTACCGAAGGAGGTGGCTCTCTCTCCTTTTTTCCAGGGATTTCCTACCCATTCTTCCTCTGGTCTTTGCTATAGATTTTCTTGGTACTTGTGTCCGGATACTTACAGGGGTACCTCTCCTTCCTAGGTTCCTTCCTTCCCCACTCTAATAACATTCCTGAATTTGGTCTTGCCTTTCCTTACGAGACCATTAGTATTTTTCCTCGGATGACCAAAAGTTTTCCTCGGAGCCAGGGCTTTCTGGCCTGCTCCTCTGGTCAGAGGTGGACACTGCTACCCAGGTCTGAGGGCTCCTACATACTAGCTATGTCTGCCTCCTGATCTAAGCTTCATGGCCCTCTCAGGAATGTTGCCTAGACTCCTAGTTCTAGCTACAACATAAAAGACCGAGCAAGAGGTTGAGACTACATACCACCTTACCCCACCATTGTCATTTCCTTTGTCTGTTCGCTGCTCCTGTCTACCACCTTTCTTCGTTTTAGTTGGCTTCCTTCTCTATTGCATGCAAATAGTTATTGCCACCTCAAGCCCTCTTGGGTTTATTCCTATCCTTCTGTCTCTTCTGAACTCCACTTGTCCTGTTTCTTTACTGGCACTCTTTCCGAAGTCCTCATCTCAGGATGTGCCTTGACCGTTCTCTTCGCCTTTACTCCACATCACTCCCTACTTCCTCCTGGCTGCTCTTGCCATGTATTGTCTGCCCTTTTACTGCTACTTGCCGTCCCTTCTCTGCTCCTTTTCCCAACCTCACACCTGCCCTCCACCATTTCATTCCTTGATTGCCCTTCTACCGGCATCTCGGGATGCGATCCATCCCTGCCCTACTCCGTCAACTGCCCCTTTTGCAATTTACTCCTTTCATTTCACTCGTGTGTCCTATGTGTCATTATCGGTTGTGTCCTTTCCCCGCATCTGCCATTTGCTGCCTTTTCCTGAACATTCCTTTCTGGATCTCTATTGCCATTGTTATCGACTTCTAGGAGTTTTTGCAGTTACGACTTCTCCTCTGGGTGAGGGAGCTCTGTTCCTCCGAGATCCATCGACCTTCCACTATTTCGACTCCCCCCAATTAGCCAGCGAGTCTACCAGTCTGTTTCCTTTTTGCCTTACATGTGTGGGGTTAATATAGTCTACTTTGTTTATCAATTTCCCTATTTCACTAGTCAACCATGCTGTTCTGCAACTACTGCTAATCTTTTCCACTGGTGTATTGTTTTACAGTCATTTTACCATGTCGGCTACCAGTTTCAAATCGCCTTCAATCTGAAGATTCTGGTACTTTTCCCATATGGAAATTTCGAGTCCACATTTTAGCACGTGTAACACCCTTTCATTGTTTGTTGCTTCTCCGCAATCCATCGCATAAATTCTCAGAGTGGTTCCTCCATCATTCCTGAGTAACCCCCCTATTCCTGCTTCTCCCGGATTACCTTTTGCTGCCTCGTCAAATTTTAGCTTGAAAAAGCCTTGGGGAGGATGCCTGTAAATGCTAATCTCCTCGACCTCTCTCGTTTGAGGTTTACTTTGTGTTCTGTCTATCATGCTCTATTTTAATTGTAAGCATTGCAAGATTCTCTCCTCTATTTGATTGATCTTCCAGTCTTCATCATTCCACCGTTCTGTTAAAAATAGTTTCTCTGATATTTTGTATTGTTTGCTTCCATATTTCGACCAAGGTTCTCCTTACTTCATTGAATATCACGTTGTCTCTTTCCTTCCAGATGTTCCAAAGCATGAGACCTATGGACAGCGTCCACGTGTGGTTTAAGATTTGGTTCTGGTAAGGTTTTCTTGCCCAATTTTCCAGAGTATTTTTTATATTATGGTAGTTTCTATGACTGTTTTCAAATATTTGTTGGTGATTTCTCCACAGGTTGTGGCTGATGATGCAGTTGTTGGTTAGGTGCTCCATTGTCTCCTCCTGTTCTTGGCATAGTGCACATTGTGAGGGTCCCTGCATGCCTTTTTTCCATATTTGATCCCAGGTTAGTGCCCGTCCATGATGTAAAATCCAGAGAAAGAAAACTACTTTAGGCCAAGTCTTAATTTTCTAGATGTTTTTCCATTTTTTTGATTCTATTGGTCAATTGTGCCCTGCCTTTAAATGATAACCTTCTGCTATAGAGAATGTGCCTTTTATTCGAGTTCCCCATCAGAGTATGTCCTTCCCTGTTTTAACCGCAACTTTCCTGGATGCCATTTCTTTGTTGTAAGTTCCCTAGCTTGCTATCTCTGGGGCTGCTACCCAGTCATCCTTTTGCTTCCAATTTCACCAGTATTCCCCTATGCTTGGCTTCCAGAAGTTTCTAACCAATTCCCCTTCTTTTCGGGAGGTAAATTCATGGATTTCTTGGACGGTCCCCCTCTCTTACTTCCCAAAAGCTATAATCTCTTATTAGATCTTTATTGTTCCTAGCCAAATTCCATATTGCTAATCCTTCTTTCTCTGTTTGGCTTCTCATCCTGTCTTCTAGCTTCTCTGCCGCCTATGTCCTGCCCTCCCTGTGTCCACCTCCACCACAGTTTTTCACCCATCACTTGGTTGAGGGTGTAATGGTCACGCAGACCTAAGCCTCCATATTTGATTGGTTTGTTCAGCCATTCCCAAGAGAGCAATGCCCATTTTCGTGTTTTACTTGTTCCTTGATAGATAGATTTAGGGACAACTTGGCTAGACATCTGGTATATTGGGATTGATTGCAAGACTGCTTTTAGTAGGATTATCTGGCTAGGGGTATTTAGAGCCCGGAATGTCCAATTATCTATCTTCTTTCTTATCTTGCCTATAAGAGGTCCCCAATTTGCTACTCTGTATTGATGCTAATTAAGCATGACGCCGAGATACTTAGCTGGAAAACTTCCTAATCAGAATCCCATTGTTCTTGCCAAGAATCTTTGGGATGCTACTTGGGTGTTAAAGAAGAAGATTTCTGATTTCTCATTATTAATCTCTGTCCCTGAGGCTTTCGTAAACTCTGAGAGAATTTTTAGAATCTGTTGGGCTTCCTTGAGAGTAGCTTGTCCATAGATCATGAAATCATCTATGAATTGCTGATGTGTTATAGGAATTTCGTTACCCCAAATTTGTAATCCCCTTATCTGTTCATTGGCCATACGCGCTTTCACTAGTGGCCCCAGACCTTCTACTACTTGAATGAATAGGAACGGGGAGAGGGAATCTCCCTGTCTGAGACCTCTCGTAGGGTTAAAGGCTTTTGATGGGGATCCATTTAGTAGGACCAACATCACCGGGGTATTTACCATTGACATTATCTACTTCACCCATCTCTTGTCAAAGCCATGAGCCTTTAGGATGCCCCCAAGTATTCCCAACTAAGACGATCATAAGCCTTCGCTAGATCCAATTTTATTAGCATGCCTTTGTTTTTGGAATTTTTCAATGAGTGTATTACCTCTCAAGCAATTACTATACCATCCGTTATCTATCTTCCTTTAACAAATCCAGTTTGGTCCTGAGCTATGAGGTCAGGCATGATTGGTTTGAGTCTATTTACGATTATTGTAGCAAGTATTTTGTATACTACATTACATAGAGCTATTGGTCTGAAGCCCTGGGGTTCTTCTGAGTTCTCCGTTTTCAGAATCAGAGCAAGGAAGGTGGCATTTAGGGCCGGGTGCATGCGCTTTGTGCATCTTGATTCTTCCACTAGTTCCACGAGGTCCTGGCTCATGAAGCTCCAGGAGGCTTGGTAGAATTCTATAGTAAATCTGTCAGGCCTCAGGGCTTTGTTCTTCGCCATTTTTTTTACTACTTCCTCCATTTCTTCTTTCGTGATCACCCTAAGTAGGGCCATATTTTGTTCTCTGATCACTTTTTTGGGGATATATTGGAAAACATTAGTTATTTCCTCCTCCTTTCGTATATTAGGTTCAGTGAGGATCCCTTTGAAGTAGTCTACCAGTAACTTCTCCATTTCTTTTTGTTGAAGTATATTGTTCCCTTAACTGTCTTTCAGTGAGAAGATTCTATTATGTTGTTTGTGGTTTAATATTGCGTTATGAAATAATTTTGTATTTTTCTCCCCTTCTTTCATCCATTGGACTCTTGATTTTTGTTTCCATAGAATTTCTTCTTGCTTTCTTCTTTCCTCGATTTGGGTGATCACCCTCCCTTCCTCCTCTACCAGCTGTGCACTTCTTCCTCCCTCTATGATTTGTTGTTTGATTCTCTCCATTCTTACTTGTAGTATTTCTTTCTCTTTTTGAATGTTACCAAATTCCTCTCTGTTCCATTTCTTTATTTTTCATTTTAGGTCTTTTAGTCTAATTTGGAAAGTATGAATTTTATTTCTACCTTCCATGCTATTTTTACTCTCCCGCCACCAAGTTTTCATTTTTTCTATGAAAGTTGGATCTCTTAGCCAGAAGGCCTCAAACCGGAATGGCATGTTTTTATTCTGAGGATTCATTGCAATCTCCAGTTTAATAGGCCAATGGTCCGACCCTATAGATGGAAGAATGGGGGCTTCATAGAAGATATCCTTTCCTATTAATTGTTCAGAGGCTAGAAATCTATCCAGCCTTGATGCATTTTGTCTGTTCCTGCCTTGATGCAAATCTCTGAATCTCTCCATCTCTGGGTCCTCTCTCTGTATTCCTCCTTTCTTCTCTTCTTTGGAAGTTGTCATATTGAAATCTCCTGCAATGATCCACATCTGTTCCTGATGCATATTCCCAAGCTTTTGCATATGAGTGAGGAAGCTACCTCGATCTACTGGGGTGTGGGGCCCATAGACTGCTGAAACTAGAAACCATTCACTTTGCCCTATGAGTCTAAACTTTCCTGTAAGGATTCTGGGCAGTCCTATCCACCAGTCTGTTATGACTTCTACTGGGTTCCAGATGACTGTTATCCCTCCCGCACTTCCTTTAGCATCTAGGGTTACTTGCTCATATTTAGGTTTAATTTTATTTAGGATTTCCTCCATCTTCTGGCCGGAGATTTTGGTTTCTTGGATCAGCATTATCTGTGGTTTGTCTTTTCTCAGCCGTTTCGCAAGGTGTCTCTACTTCCCTTTACTATTCAGACCTCTTATATTCTAGGATGTAATAATCATTGGGGGGTTTGATTAAGGTTTTGGAACACTTCCGAAAGTAGAAAAACTCTCCCTGTGTTTACTAACATTTCCCCCATGATCTGGACGAAATCCTTAATGTTTTTTTGGCCTCATTTTTTTCCTCCTTTAAATTTTCCTTGTTGATCTGGTCGACTGTCCTTTTGACTCTCTTGATGCTCTTCCATCTCTGTTTTGCCCTTTCATTATTTGGCTTGATATTGCTGGAATGTTTCCGCATAGAGTCTTTTTTTATTGTCAGGGATAAATCGCTCATCCAGGTTTCTCCATTCATTTAATAACTTTCTCAGGACTTCTTCTTCTATGCCTAGGTCTTCCCCCCTGTTTATCTCCATTTTGGTCACCATATTTTCTGTCTGTTCTTCCTGTTCTTTCTTTTTTTCTCGGATGTCACTCTGTGCTTTTCTCTTGGTGTGGGTCCTTTCGCTACTTGAGATGCTTTCTTTCTCTTTGTCTTCCTGGTATTACATGGTTTGATCCTCATCTTCCCCTTCTTCTTGGAGGATTTCAAAGTTGTTTGATTTGATTGGGTGTGTTTGGTGTTCCTTTTTACATTCGTTAGAGTTTTCTTTTGTTGGTCTTCTTCTACTCTTCACCTCCTGGAATCCCTCCTGGTCTGTTTGTTTTTTTTTTTTTCTGCTGCTTACTTTCTCTTTCTTCTTCTTCCACTGTTAGGGGGCACTCTTTGACCAGGTGTCCATATTCATGACATCTACGACATCTAGAGGGTATATATTCATAGTACAGTGTTTGCTGCCAAACTTCTTCGTGGTACTCTAACTCTACTGTATCAAGGATTGGTTAGCAATGTTCATGTATACACATGTCCTAGCATCTGAGGTATACCTTCATTTCTTCGTAGTTTCCACTATTCTCACAAAACTCCCTATTGTGTTTTGTATCCATTCCAAAATTTCCAGGTCCCAGAAGTCCATTGGTAAGCCAAATAATCTAACCCATACCGGTGCTGCTAAAATCTTTTCCTTATTAGGGTTATAGCATTCTTCCCAATATCTCATGAATAGACCAACATTATAATAAAAAATAAGGTCCATTTTCAAACACTCTTTCTTTGTCTTGCAGGTTTGAGAAGATTACCGTAAAGAATTCTTTTGCTCCCAGCTTCAGCTCGATGTCTCCTACGGGCTGCCATTTTTGCTGAATCCATCCGGTGAGGTGTTTTTATGATGGCCAGACTCCAACAAACTTGCAGATCATGGCGTGATATTTCATGTAGCTTCTATACCTTCCCAGTTTATTTGGCGGGATTACAAACCGTGGTTTCTTCTCCGCACATGGTAGACATTTGTCCCTTCTTCTTGCCTGCCAGGTCACCCCTACGACAGGGCCTGCATTCTACTTTCCTGCTGCCGGTTGACTGCTTTGTCCTTCACCTGCCATTGCATCTTGGTAGGAGGGGATCTCTCCCCTCTTGACATCTTCCATCATTACTGTTACTCTCAGTTTCCACGCTTGTCTTTTGCTGTTACTCTCGGGTTTCTACACTGTTGTCTATCTTGGTTTCTACCCGCCGTCTACCGCATGGTCACCTGGCCATTAGGTTTGTTGCATAGCTCCTCCTTTTTTCCCATCTTATATATGTTCTCATATTTTAATATAAATCTTATGACTGAATAAATAAAGTAAAAATTGTTAATAAAAACATCATTCCAACTCTCTTCATTCAACATTTTAACCATATGTTCTTGTATTTTCATATAAATCTTATGACTGAATAAATAAAGTAAAAATTGTTAATATAGTGATATTTATAACAAATAATATGAAACAAAAATCTGTTATATTTAAAAGAAAATTATAATCCAAGAAAAAGTAAAAGTAATTCAACAAAATTACTTTTGAAATTCTGAGCACATTTCCTCCAATGACAATTCACCTGACTTCACATGACATAATATTGATTTGACTAGTTTGTCATATTTCACACCTTGCAACGTTTTCCAAGATGTGATAGCCATATCATCTGGAAGTTGCTTCATTTCAGGACCTGTATTACTATTGGTACATATTATGGGTTAGACCTTTTAACCTTCTGATTTTTTATGGTAATATTCTCCGACATTTTGAAAATGTCATCAATCAATTCCCATATCTCCCCTATTCTAAATGCCAACTGGAAAATGTTATCTATGCCTCTGAATAGTTCTAAATTTACTTTTACACCTTTTGATTTGATTTTATCCTCAATTTGATAACCTGCTTCCATACAACATTCATTCCGAAAGCTTAAACTGACCTTTGTATTATCCCCACCAAATTTTTCTAAACATTCATTATGAATAAATCTAACCCTTTGGACAAAATTCATAGACATTCTATACTCATTATCTGCATTATGATCCCATACCAATAAATTTGCCTCTATTTCTGTTAAACCAGCATAAATGATTCATTTCGTTGTTTCAAAAAGATAGTTTCCAGGATATTCCTCAATCAATTGTATTTTGGACTCTGCTAAATGGTTCCCTCCGATTACATAATATTTGTAGTCAAAACATTGTGTCTTATCAAATTCCTCGTTTTTGGGAATTTGATTTGGATCAACAAGAACCACATAATCCACCACATGTGCATATGGATTGTACCTGAACAATGTTTTTAAATTATGCACATGTAGGTGATGTGCCTTTCTAACTTCATATTGAGATTGTCCTTCATCTGGCCTATAGAATTGGGTGACATTAAGCTCAAATTGTTTGCCACCATTAATTAATTTATTCTTCCTCAACCGATTCTAAATGTCATTTTGTTTTGTTTTCATAATTGCATCCTCCAAATCAGCACCTGGTGTTATAATTTCTTTGTTTCCTTTAGAACTTTCACTTTGTTCTTCACTATTGCTTATGATTTTAGCGAATTCACCAATTTTTTATTTCTTCTTCTTCCAAGTTAACATATCTTCTTCTACAGAAATAATGTCCTCATCATCAAGTGGAAGAGCAACGTCCATGGACATTTTTCTTTCCGGTGTTTTATTTCTTTTCTTCTTTTCAACAACAGTTCTAACCTCCTCCTCACTAATGTAAACATATTTTTGAGCTTTAGCTTGAGCTACAACTGGCACATCTTCAAAAGAAACATGTTCACCTTTGTTAGATTGACCCACCATATAGATTCTTTGTTGATCTCCTACATGTACCATTGCAGTGTCATGGATTGTTGATTTTTGCTTCATTCGCTTTTCTTGTTCTCACTCTATATGGAAATTGTTGATCACATGCATAATATTTGGTTCCATATAATAAATACCCTTCAACATCATTGAAAGACTCTCAGCAAAATCCTATAAAAAAATACAATATGTCAATGATCAATCATTCATAAAAAAAAATTAATGATCATTACAATAATACATTACACATAAATATAAATAAGCATACTTACAATGTTATTTGAAATGTTGGATGAGATTTATTCACACAATGGTGTAGATTCTTCATCTGTGTCATACTTGTTCTTTTAGAGATGATATCTAACATTTTCATGTCACTGGGGCAATTTTGCAAGAACATAAATAGTTTTTGAATTTGGCACCAAACATATGTCTCGTGCTCTGCCTATCACCTCATACGGCTCACCGAGGTAAATCATACCACAATATAGATAGAAATGTGTACTATCATGAGATTCAACATCTTTAACATGCCATGTAAAACTTTTTTTATTTATTTCTCGTGAATTCATCCATTCAGAAATAATCTTTGGTGCACTTAATGGGTTAGTTGGCTGACTTCTATGTTGTTTCTCAATTCCGGTATGTTCGACATTCTTCAAAGCTTGTCCACCTGCAACTTTAGATGATGGAATTGTTGTCTTTGTTCCAGACATATTCACAGAGACCTTCCATGATGCCATCTTCCTGAAAAACAAGATATATATATATATATATATATATATATATATATATATATATATATATATATATATATATATATATATATATATATATATATATATATATATATATAGATATATATATATATATATATATAAACATGTATATTAGTTAATCAAAAAACGATATATATTACTTAAAAAAAAATGATATTATAATTGTTATTTAAATATAAAAATAAGTTAAACTATATGTAATTTTTTAAAAATGTTATAAAATTTATATCTACAAATTTATAAAGACATTATTATATATAAATTTTATTTATATATTTTTTGAAATTATTAAAATTAACAAACTATATATATATTTAATTTAAAAATGAATATCTAATATTTTTAATTTTATATATCTATATCTATATATATATCTATATCTATATATATATATATATATATATATATATATATATATATATATATATATATATATATATATATATATATTATCAAGTAAGAGTAGGACCTTCTATTAAGCTAACTAATAATACATAAATTACATGAAACCACACCCGCTTTGTGAGAGTTCAACAGTCAGTAGGGCAGGCAGATACCGAACCATGCACCCAAAACCATGAGAAGCCTAAACAGGGAAAACCATGAGATACAACCAAACAATTAGGGCAAAAAGCAAGCAAAGACCATCTGGTAGTACTGACGTACACCAAATGAAACCTTGAACTCCTTGGAGGACGAGACCACCAAACTGAGGCCCACAAAAAGCCACAAATGACCCATCGAGGGTCCACAACAAGCCACACTTAAAACTTTCTTACAGATTTGACGAAAAATATAGGGATAGCACTCTAAATTTTTTCGGGTCCGAAACACCCAACCAACTTACATGAACAATTCTCCACCGTTGATCACCCGATATAGATCCAATGACCTTAATGGATATCATGTGGACGAGAAGCGCGAGGGTTAACCACCTGATGAGGACGGTTTTCTCTCACCTCATATATATATATATATATATATATATATATATATATTTTTATTTATTATTTTAAAATTATATAAAAATTGTTAATAAAATTATTTTAAATTTGTATATATCATTTTTTTTTTAATAAAATTATATTAAAAATTTTTATATAAACTTTTCTATTATCATTTTAAAATTTTATAAAAAAATTATTTAAATTATATATATAAATTATTATATAATTTATTGATGATGATGATGATGATGGTGGTGGTTAGCATTCACTGAGACCAAACTTTGGTGTATCGGACCTAAAGAAACAAATCATTTAGTTTGATTTAAGATTTTATTCCTATGCTCAAAAAGCTTTCAGAGAAGCCTACCAAGCTCACTATAGTTTTGACATCATAAAAGGCTAGGAAGGTCAATATTGCAACAATTATTATGAAACTGAGATCGAATGTGGCTGTACGCGGGGCACTCTAAGAGGAAGTGGTTCTCATCCTCGATGTTCAGATTGTCACAAAGATGGAAGATACTTTCCATCCATGGTATTTTAGGAACTTCCCAATGACCCGTTTCACTATGGAGCTCATGAGAGTTCGTTCTAATCTTGTTTATATTAATTTTCTTCTTTGAGCTAGTTAAAATAGAAAGACACTTTTGATCTTCTATGGTGGGGTTGATGACCTCCTTATAATATCTTAATTTTCTTTTAGCTACTAAATCTTTCTCACACCACATTTTTTCTTTGAACTTAGAAGTAACAATATTTTAAATGTTATTAATGTTTTGTAAGGCAACATCCTCGTCGATCTCCCAATGGTTTAACTAGGCCCTAGTGTCTTTATACCAACTTCATTTGAGCCTTAGGTGGTTTTGGCTGGAATTTAGAGCTAGCTTAGGAAGTCTATGGTCTCCTATGTTATTGAGTTTGTGCTTGTACAACAGAAGCCTGGTCATAGCTAGGCTCTCGATAGAGGAAAGACCCACTTATATAAGGAGCATAGGATAGGGTGTATTGCTTTTAATTTTGAGGTTATACGTTATAAAACGCTCCTAGATTTGCTCAATCTTTCTCCAAGATTCTCTAGAGATGCTGCAACCTCAAACCTCACATCCATATAAGATAACAGGAGTGACTAAAGTTTCAAAGAGGAACTTATTTCTATCCCACATTATGGGGTTTGCTGTTTTACAATCATTTTCAACACAAAAATAAGCTTTCCAGCCCCCTTTAATCATTTTTTCAATGCTATAGTTCCGGTTGAGCTTGTGATGAATATCAATTCCTAGGTACTTGTAATATGACACTTCCTCCAACTTACTATTGTCATACATAAAATTAGCGTAAGTATCCTTCTTGGATTTGATAATCATAACATTTGTTTTGTCAATGTTAACAGTCATACCCATGGTAGAGTAGAAATCATTAAGAAGTCTAAGTTGCTTATCAAGATCAGATGGGCACCTTGCAAAAAGAACAATATTGTCAGCATAGATAAGAAGGATGATGACTATCCTAGCTAAGATCGTACCAACACATCCTGCTTCCTCTAAACAACCTTCTAGCTTGTCAATGTAAATGCCAAATAGGGTAGGGGAGAGGGGGAAACCTTTTTTAACTCCGATATCACACTTAATATCTTTCGACCACACCTCATTGCTCTTTAACTTGGTAATTACATTCTCATATAACCTTATAGCGGCAGCTGTCAACTGAAAAGGAACCTTTAGCTCTTCTAATCTATTCCATAGGTTGTTTCTAGGAACCATATCGGAAGCCTTTCTAAAATCCACAAAGCAATAAAAGAGATTGGTTTCATCATTGCAAAATTCCTCCACAATGACCCTAAGCGTAACGAGGTGGTCCATTGCTGATTGTTGCCTTCTAAAACCCGCTTGGCCTTTAGCCCGCTTACCTTCACTTTCAATCCATATGCTCAACTTATTTTCCAAAATAATACCATATAACTTGGCTAATAGAGGGCTTATCATAATTGTCCAATAATTAGAGGGGTTATTTGTATCCCCACTTTTAAAAATAGGGATAATGAGGATCTGAGTCCATGGTTTAGGGAACGCTTGCTTAACTGCTTGATTGAAAATATTGTTGATGTGGAGGATGAGGATAGAACCTCAAATTTTTAAGATTTCTACCTGGTAACCTTCAATATCCTTAGATTTCCCATTTTCCAGGCGTTTAACCCCAAAATCAATGTCTTCTAATGAGAAAACTTCTTTCGTTGTGAGTAAGGTTTCAGATTTATCCTGACATTTGGAGATTCATAAATCTTTTTAAGATAGGAATTCCAGTCATGTAAAGAAATTTTAGTATTATCTTTAGTTTTCCTTGTAAGAATCCGCGTCCATAATTTCTTAGAATCTACCTTAGAGAGGTGTAAGAGATTCTCTTGTGTTTTACGAATATACTATCTTTTTTTTCTTTTAGTTAGGGCTTTATATATTTTTATCTTGCTAATTTTAAGAGATTCATCAACAACTTCCTTAATTGCTCTCCTTGCACTTTTAGAATCTTTGTCATACCATGGGTTTGTTTTGCTATTTCTTTCATTACTTGAAACTTCAATTGGGAACTTGTTAATAGAATATGAGAGGGTTGTAGTAAAATTATGATATAGGTCTTCTATGTTGTCTATACTAGATAAAGGAAGCAAATTAGTTTTTAATTCACTTATAAAGAGATGATTTTTATTTCTATCAAAGATTAATATTTTATCTTCTATGGGATCTCTATGCATGACAAAATTGAGAGTTATAAGTAAAGGCCTATGATCAAAGTCAGGCTCGTGGTTGTTTAAGATGTCAAAATTTATTATTTCATTGTATAAAGGGAGATCGGAAATAACATAGTCTACCACGCTACTACCAAGCCCATGGATGTAGGTCATCTGGCTAGAATTGGGCCACTTCTTTAGACTGTTGCAAATTATGAGATCCTGAGCACTACAGAGCTTGAATAGCTCTGACCCAAACAAACTCTCCCCGAGGTCTTCAAAGCTCATTTTGTACCGATTAGCCAAAGTAAGGTCCTGATCTTACCAAAGAGGATTAGGGTTGGAATGATTGCTTAGAAGAGTAGCTTGGTTGCTTGAAGTTAAAGCATTAAGTCACCCATTGAAATGATATTACCTTCATTCCTTATGATAGAAATATCATTCTCTAAACCATTGTAAGGACTATTTGTATCTAGATGTTTTTTCTTATAGAAGTTAGAATTGATGGGGGGGAATAACAAATTGCTATGTAGGTCTTTTTATAATTAATGTTAGTAATCTCTACCCAACTATATTGGTTGTAAGGGTTGTTTTTATAAATCTTAGCATTGGGGGAGATGTTCTTCTTAATGTAGAAATCTATACCCCCAATGTCTCTACGGGAGGATCGCTTATTCTAGTTAGACCATAATGCAAAGCCATCTATGCTAGGGTCCTTAGATTCTTCATGCTCCCAAGTTTCAACAAGAAAAATAATATCAACATCATTTGAGATCTAACTTAGCTTGGGGCCTGTGTTCCATGGAAAGCGCCGACAATTGTAAGAAAGAATATGGAGCATGTTGAATTTCTATTTATTACCATGTCTTTGGTTTTATCTTGAATGAAAACTTTCCTATTTCTGATTATTGCCCATTTTCCTTCCTTCCTAGCTTCTTTTGCCTTTTGAACCCCCTTTCTAAATTATACTTGATCTTCTGGAATGAGATCTTCATTTATAAATATTCCCATTCCTTTTAGACTTGAGGTTTTACTAAGTATGTTATACTTATGGTCAGTAGAGATCACCTTTATTCAGATCAACCTTCCTTTATTCTCAGTTAATTTCCCCAACGTTGTTGCTTCTATGGGGCATGTTGTTTTAATTTGTAATATATTATGTAATTATGTATGGGCTATGGTTAAAGTATCCTCGTCTACCTTCTCTTCCAAACTGAAGATTGTAAGGTTCAAGGCCCTTTTGTTACGCTCATGGTCTAATTCTCTGAAATTTTTCATTTCATCTTTAATTGGTTTGATATCTAATTTACCTGCCACACTATTTAGGGTGAGGTGGCTATTAACTTTTTCTTCTAGTTCTTTAAGCATGTCTTTCATTTTAAGACTCTCTAAAGTATCATCATCTCCTTGCTCAGATGTTTGGTTCGTATCTTGCTTTTGTTTTTCTATAACCTGCAACCTAGTCTCCATTGCCTCCATTTTACTCTCCAATAGTTTTATTTTATTTTTTATTTGTTTTTGGATCTTGTCTTCAAGAGATGTGAATTTATTTTCTAGCAGGCTTCTAACTTTGTTTGTAGCTTGACTTCTCTTTCTTCTCTACGTTTCTCTAAAGAATCTATATACTCATAAAGGCTCTATAGAGTAACTGTGCTAGGTATACCTTTGGTAATATTTGGTAGCTAAGGTGAGTTATTCATACTTGAAAATATATGAGCAAATATATATTAGAAAAAGATAAGGAATGTGTGCACCTGATAGATTGGAAACGTATTTGGCAAAATCGCATAGCAGACCCGATTTGCAGACCCGACACAAGAATTTTTATAAAACCAGTTTTCGAACCGCAGAGAACTGATATAACGCATAATACATGTTCTTCTTTTTTTGCACTTCGCTTTTGGCATGACTTCAGGAATCGACCTTGCTCAATTACATATCTGTATATATGCGAACCCGCAGAGAATTGTATATATTCGAACCACAAAGAACTATATATATGCTAACCCGCAGAGATGTGTATATATTTGAACCTGTAGAGATCTTTTTCCTAAAATTGCATGCAGCCAAATAATAGTTCTCTCATCTTCTTTGGTAAAGGAGCCTCGTCTGATATCACGTTTCAGATAATTCGTTCAACGCAATTGACAACTCTTCCCACAATGAGGAAGCCAAGATAATTCAACAACCAAACGCAGAACCTCGTCTGATATCAGGTTTCAGATAATTCGTCCAATGCAACCAGCAGCTCTTCCCACAATGAAAGGGGTGATATAACAACAAATTAATATAAATTTAGATGTCAACCTTCATCATAGAAGTATATCATTGCATAAGTATGTATCACCATAGACCTCAGAGGAATATCATCCTAGAAGAGTCTTGAGCAGTGTTCCAGATGTATCACCCAGACCACAAAAGTGTATCACTGCAGACCCCAGAAATGTACGACCAAGACCAGAAAAGTATATCATCGAAGACGCAAAAGTGTATCACTGAGACCACAAAAGTATATCACTAAGACCATAGAGGAATATCACCGTAGGAGTATATCACTGCAGAAGAGTCTTAACTGTTCTCACTTCCTTAATATAAATTTAAATCCGAATCTTCATCACAGAAGTATATAATTTATTATTATTAAATTCTATACATAAAAAATTTAAATTTAAATTTAAATTTTGTTTTTCAATTAACATTAAAATTTTAATTAAAAAAAAAAAATTAAAAAAATTGACCGACCATTTGGCCGCTGCCTCAGGGCCCCAGTTGGCGGAGGGGGATTACACGTAGCCCCATCTTCTAGCCCAGGCCCCCGGCCAGTGCCCAAAGGGCCACAGGAAGGGGTCTTGGGCAGGCGGAGGAGGTGCTATACGCAACCCCCTTCGCCCACTGAGCCCTCGGCCAATGGCCAAAGGGCAAGGCCGATTTTTTGATTTTTTTTTTTAAATTTAAATTTTAATTTTCAATAACATATATATATATATATATATATATATATATATATATATATATATATATATATATATATAATAATAAAAAATATATATAAAATTATAAGTATAATTTTAAATAAATTAGAAATTAAAATATAAACGAAAGAATATATATAAATTTATAATTATCATTTTAAATAAAAAAAATTAAAATAAAAACAAAACAAAAACTTATAAAAGTAAAATTATAATTTTAAATAAAAATAAGAAATAAAATAAAATCGAAACAAGAAATGGCCGTTTTTTTTTTATATATTTTTTATAATATTTAATAATAAAACAAAATTAATTTAATAAAAAAACTAATAATTTTATTTTTATAAATTATTTTTTAATAATTAAAAAAAAACAAATAAATTTATATAAAATTAAAACAAAATTCTAAATATTTTTTTTACTTATATTTAAATAAAAAATTTCAAATATTTTCAAACATATATATTTTAATTTAAAAAACAAAATCAATTTAAATTAAAAAATGAAATAAGAATAAGAAAAATAAAATAAAATTTTATTAATAGTCTTTAATAAATAAAATTTCAATTAAAAAAAATAAAAAACAAAAAAGTTGAAAATTACAAATGTATAACAAAAAAAAATAAATGTATTTTATTTTCTAATAGAACACTTTTTTTTTTCCATGCAATAATTGTAATGATCCCCAAATGAAATATATATATATATATATATAGATATAACACCCATTCTTCATTTCAAAAGCCTAAAAAAAAAAAAAAAACATCTTAACTTTTCTCCTAAAAATCCTAAAAATTAGTTTTTTTTTCATTTTGTCCCTATAAAAATATTAAAAAACAAAGAGTTTTGTATGTGGGTTTTCCATAAAAAACACAAAATTTCCCCAAATTCATTTGTAAATAGTCGAGATAGAAATAAAACCAACCTTTAAAATGCGTAAAACTCTCGTTGAATGTGATATCTACATCAATGCATCTCCTTCGCAGCTCCTCCGCAAAATCGCTCCAAACATTTTAAGAAGACCCCAAAGACTTGATGTGATATGATGAATAGAAACGGTGAGTTTTATTTTCTAGCGTTGATTGTGGGATTGATTTATCATTTCTTGAATGTGGTATTAAACTTAAAATAAAAAAAAATAAAAAAATAAAAAAAAAATTATAGTTAATATTATAGTGTTAGGTTAGTTTTTATTCATTATGGGATAAAAAAAAATAATAATTATAAAAATTAATTTACTTACATAGACAATGTTAAATAGTTTAAATAGAAAATTTATTTTGAGTTTCTATCAATATTTTGAACAGAAACTAGGGTGAAATTTTCCAAAACCAAAAGTTTGGTAATATGTTTTCAAGTAAATTATAGATGAAAATTTTGTAGGGAAATATTTAAAAACAAAAATTTTGGAGGGAAAATATTCAGCGAAAGCTTTTGGGGGAAAACTTTGGAGGGAAAATTTTCGGCGAATAATTTTGGGGGAAAAACTTTAGAGGGAAATTCTCAATCTCTAAGTTATATATTGTCATTGGGAGAGAGTGCATTTGTATCATTTGACATCTTCTGGTTGAAGGTCATGGATTCTTCTGATAGTGAAGTTTTTCTTTCTTTAGCATCGACATCTTTGTCATGCAACAACTCTATTCATTTTGATGAATGTAATAGGAATTCTTTCACTATGAATAGAGAGGAAAATTTTCCACCTGGTCTTAATCCTAAGGATGGTGAGAGCAACATTGGTGAAGGGCAGCAAAAGGAATTTCCTGTGAATAGAGAGTCAATTTTTCCACTTCCTCCTAATCCTAAGGATTATGAGAGCAGCACTAATGAACGGGGGGGGGGGGGGGTGAAGAATTTCCAGAGTCAAAATTTCCACATAGTCTTAATCTTGAGGATTATAAGACCAACATTGATGAAGGGGGTGATGAAGAATTTCCCGAGTCAAGGTTTCCACTTCCTCTAAATCATAAGGATTATGAGAGCACCACTGATGAAGGGGGGGATAAATTATTTGCAGAGTCAAAGTTTCCACTTCATCCTAATCATAAGGATTATGAGAGCACCACTGATGAAGCGGGCAATGAAGAATTTGCAAATTCAAAGTTTCCACATAGTAATAATCTTAAGGATTATGAGAGCAACACTGATGAAGGGTGGGGGGGGTGGGAGAATAATTTGCAGAGTCAAAGCTTCCACATATTCCTAATCCTAAGGATTATGAAACTACCACTGATGAAGGGGGGGGGGATAAAGAATTTGCAGAGTCAAAGTTTCCAGATATTCGTAATCCTAAAGATTATGAGAGCACCACTGATGAAGGGGAGGATGAAGAATTTGTAGAGTCAAATTTTCCACATATTCCTAGTCCTAAGGATTATGAGAGCACCACTGATGAAGGGGAGGGCGAGGATGAACAATTTCTAGTAAATAGAGATTCAAATTTTCCACTTAGTCCTAATCCTAAGGATTATGAGAGAACCACTGATGTGGGGGAGGATGAAGAATTTCCATTAAAAAGATTCAAAGTTTCCACATGTTCCTAATCCAAAGGATTATGTAACCACCACTGATGAAGGGGAGGATGAAGAATTTCGTGCAAATGATAATTTGACTATGAATAGAGAGTCATATTTTCCACATAATCGTAATCCTAAGGATTATGCAAGCATCAATGATGAAGGGGAGGATGAAGAGTTTCTTGCAAATGATTATTTTAGAGGCACAAATGTCAATAATGCACTTTCTCTATGTAAGTGTTTCAAAGGTAGTCGTGGTGATGATGAATTGAGTCCTCCAAGGGAGGTTTTCAAAAGCAGGGATGAAGATGATGAATAATTTCGTCTAAGTTGAGATTTCAAAAGCACAGATGTTGGTAGTGAAGAACTTTCTTCATGTGAGGATGATAATGAATATTTTCCAAGCAATGATGGTGATTAATTTTCTAACTATCATCATCTGTATAATATTTCTCCTACTGATTATGAAAATGCTTCTGCAGATAATAATGAAATGATGGAGATGTTGCAAGAAAATATTGTATCTAAGAGTAGGAGTAGGCCTTTTCATATCAATCCAAAATATTCCAGTTATATAAGGGTTAGGACAAAATATCTCACAAGTAGAAGTTATGTCGGTGATCTGATTTCAAGTGAATTTCGTCGAAAGGATTGCTTGAAACATATGGATTTTGATTTTGCTTTGGAGCAAAGGAAGAAATACTTTTCAATGAATAAAAGGATACAAAATTCATTTTTAGTGGGTTTCATGCAATCTACACTGGCAAGTTATGATTATGATATTGGGAATGTATTGATCGGTAGAAAGGCTTTCAAAATGTTGCATTCAGTTGGTAATTTTTGTTTGTCAAGGATCCAAGAAAGAATGGAAAAACGACCTACATATTATTCAAAAGTACGTTATAAAAGAGAGGTTGGAGCAACAACAATTACTGCAATGTCATGGACGAAATATTTCTTTTCAAAGCATGGAGAGTGTATGCCAAATAAAGACACAATACATATTCCAGATAATTCCTCAAGATGATAAATCTACAACTTATACAGATAATATGTAGAAGGTGTTGAAGGAGATAGTAATTTTATTACATATTCATATTTTACCAGGATATGGAGGAACGAATTCAAAAATGTTTGTATTCCTAATAAGACAAGTATGGGGATTATCGGTACATGTGCTTCTCTTAAATCAAAAAGAGAAAAATTTCAACCGGAAGAAAGAGGTATGCATTCATAACATTGTTTTAAAAAGTTGGATAGTTATCAACTATGAAAATATATTTACTAATAGTTGTCTTTTATTTTATGTGCAGATTCCATTGTCAAAGCACTTCAAGAGAATCGCAATTAGCAAACAAGCGAAAGAAAAAAATTGTATAAACATAGAAAAAAGTGTTATGATAATCTAAATAAATATTTGGGTTTGATAATTGATGGTATGGATCAAAAGAAAACACTTCTGCCACATTTTGTCCACACACTAAAACAGTTACAGGAAGAAAATTTTATTCAGTTTCACTTGGTTGGTTGTATGGTCTTTAATGGGAAGATGCTCCTAATGGTTTACTTCACAACTCCAAATATTCATAATGATGCAAATCTTACCATAACTATAATCCATGCTGTTCTTTCTCATTGGTTTGGTATTGTTCCTAAAGTTTTGTATCTGCAATTGGAAAACACAAGCCGTGAAAATAAAAATCAAGTTCTTTTTGGATATCTCAACATGCTTGTTCAATTGGGAATTTTTATAAAGGTAACGGTTGGTTTCCTTCTTGTTGGGTACACTCATGACCATATTAATCAAATGTTTAGTAGTTTTTCAATAACATTGAGGAGGAAGAATTTTGGGAGCCTTCCATCATTAATTGAATGTATTAAGAAAGCATATATTCCAGAGCTTGTTTTTCTTGTGCTGGAAGAAACTATTGACATGCGAAGGTTTTTTTTGGGATCGCACGGTGAGGAGAAATGCATTGAAAAACTTAGTGACACTAGCTTCTAGCATCAATTTCATATCAAAAAAATTCATGGAAAAACACTTATATGGGGCAAGAAGTATTCAACTATTGCAGAATGGGGGCCGTCATCAGGTTTATCATTTTTGTAGTTCATTCCAGAGCATCCAATAATTTCATCAAAGATAATATTATTACAATCAGTTCTTGAACTCAATAATGCATGAAGGAATAAGAGAGAAATAAATTATTCTGAATGTCTAGAAGAAATTAAAAAATGTATTAGAGATACGTATGACTACTTTGATGTTGCTGATTCAGTTTGGTAGGAGTATTTTTCAATGATCAAAGTGATATCATCTCAATATCAGGAAATGAATATACACTTTTGAAGACTACATTTATTTGGCCTCAAAATATGCCAAATGAACAGGAGGAAAGACACATTGTTCAACAACCAAAATCCCAATGCATTATTAATTCTCAACAGGAAGAGGAAAGAGAAATATGTATTGGTTTTAGAAGGTCGCGTGCACAACGTGAAGCCATGGAAGACCTTTATAGGTGTTCTATGCAGGATGTTAAGGAGGGTTGCATGATAGCAGTATTAGCAGATGGAGATCCACTTTGTTATCCATTTTGGGTTGCGAAGGTTATAAAAGTCATTAAATAAAATGAAGATATTACAGTTGTTGAGGTACATTGGTATGCCACAAATACTCACCCATTCAATGATGTGTATAATCCAGAGATGGTAGTTGATAAACAAATTTGCAGAAAGAGAAAAATAAAGGGTACAAATATAAATCATCGCCGCACATACCTATTAAAACTGGAGGATGTTGACATACTTGTCTATGACTTCAATTTAACAAAGAGAGGAACTCTTCGCTTCAAGACAATTGATATTTTGAAGAATTTGCTACTAGAAGGAAGAGTGTTGAGATGGGAGTCTGTTGAACCAAGTCGTAGATATAGAAGACTTTTGAAACTTGAAACCGTGGGCATGCATGTTGACTCAGATGGGGCTCTAGTTGGTGAAAGAGAAGAATATGGTTCATATTCATCTGCATCTAGTCATTCATCTGAAGATGTAGATTATGGTGGTGTGACAGATCCTATGGGTTATTTTGAATATATGTCTAAGATATTTTATGTAAATGAAGTTTGCATGGTAACCTGAAATAAATATTTTGACTTCCATATGATCTTACATGAAGTTATGAGTCATTTCTAAGTTTGTTGGATTTAATTTTAATTAAAAGAAATTTATGTCTTTAGAGATGTTTGCATGGTAACTTGAAATAAATATTTTTGACTTCCATATGATCTTACATGAAGTTATGGGTCATTTCTATCTTTTTTGGATTATATGATTTAATGTATGTGATATCCAATTTACGAAAGTTGATATTTTGATTAAAAGTAAATAAATATTAGATATTAATTTTGATTTTTAAAATTATATAGTGATATTTCCATGATATTATTTATTGTTATCATTTGGTATAAGATAGTTTTACAATTGTTGAATTTTTAATGCCTCATGAAAAAGAACACTTCATTTTTATGGTTGATTTTTATGTTTTTCTTACAATAGGATAAGTTTTCTTAGGCTATAATTTGAAAAGAGCTAGAGTTTTATCCTTTGAAATGAAAATTACTCTTGGAATAATGAATCCTTCATCTACTTGTTCATTTTTAAAAATTGTTTAAGCCATATAATTTGTCCATAATTTCATGGTTGAAATGTGTTACACACTGAAGGTTTTTAATTACAAGGTCGAAAATTTGTCAAAATGTTAAGGTTTTTCTGAATTATGATATTTTATCTTTAATGTTATGGTTGAAAACAATTAAAATTTCAAGTTTTTTTAGAGTCAAGATATTTTATCCTTAACTCCATTGCTAAAAATTAATCTTGGAATAATGAATCTTTCATTTACTTTTTCATTTTTAAAAATTGTTTTAGTCATATAATTTGTCCATAATTCATGGTTGAAATGTGTTACAAACTGAAGGTTTTTAATTACAAGGTTGAAAATTTATCAAAATGTTAAGGTGTTTCTGAATTACGATATTTTATTTTTAATGCTATGGTTGAAAACAATTACAATTTCAAGGTTTTTTAGAGTCAAGATATTTTATATTTAACAACATGGATGGAAATAGTTGGAATTATCAGGATTCAAGATATGATATTTTATATTTAACATCATGTCCATGAATTGTTGGAATTTTACAGTTTTTCAAAGTTTGGATATGTTATCTTTAACTCCATTGCTAAAAATTACTCTTGGAATAATGAATCCTTCATTTACCTGTTCATTTTTAAAAATTGTTTTAGTCATATAATTTGTGCATAATTTCATGGTTGAAATGTGTTGCAAAATGAAGGTTTTTAATTACAAGGTTGAAAATTTGTTAAAATGTTAAGGTGTTTCTGAATTATGATACTTTATCTTTAATGTTATGGTAAAAAACAATTACAATTTCAAGGGTTTTTAGAGTCAAGATAATTTATCTTTAACAACATGGATGGAAATAGTTTGAATTATCAGGATTGGAGACATGATATTTTATCTTTAACACCATGTCCGAGAATTGTTGGAATTTTACAGTTTTTCAAAATCTAGATATTTTCTCTTTAACTCCATTGCTAAAAGATGTCAAAATTCTAACCTGATTTTTTTTTCTTATTCCAGAATAAACACTTTTTTATTGGTTTTTTTTTTCATCCATTTTTCAAAACAAAAATAGTTTTTACTTCCATTTTAAAAATATGTTGAAAATTTACCCTAAAAAAAACATCATTCTGGCATAAACAAATTTCATTTTTGGGTTGTTTTTTCATGTTTTTTTGGGGTTTTGGGGCTCGAGTACCTGTTTTGATGTAGTAGTTCCCATTTGATTGGTAACTATATTATTTCATTTCATTCTAACCAACATATTTTTCCCAATCAACTATTATTTCATTTTTATTCCAAAATATTATGTGTTTTGAAATGATCAATAGATGAGCATATTAAATGGATTATAGTTCCCATGGGACTTAAAAAACGATTGCTCAATATTTTCAAGTATTGTTACACAAGAACCAATACTTATAAATTTTGGTTGTCACACAAGAACCAACCATAAAAATATATGTTGCAATCAAATATTTTCAAAGTACACTTTGCAAATAAAACTTATCAAATGATACAATTATGCAAAGATAAAAGAGAATTAATATAAAGCCAAAGCTCATATAAAAGAAAGACATTTCAAGAATATCAACTAAATGTTAAGGGAATCAATGCAATAATTTCATGAGGGCATGCAACAACTTCAGTTGGCGGGTATGTTGGGTCTCCAAATGTCATCCACTTTCACCTTTCTTTCCATTATTTTACCCTCATTCTGCAACTTTGTAACTCTATAAACCCTATATTAGTAACCATTTTCATGACGATATGGTTTTATTTTTATTATTTTCCAAATTCATTAATTTTAAGTATTTTAAGTGAACTTGTGATTAAATATTAGGGAATTAACATATTTTCATATATATATAAAAGAGTTATGATTTTTATGATATGGTAGGCCTACTTGAAGATTCTATAAGGGTCCTATTTGGCCTCCTAACTACAAATTCGAATTTCAAATACCAACTCATGAGGATCTGTAGAATATTTGAGGAATATATGGATCATTAATCTAAGCACATTCAAAGGAGAAGAATCATGGAGGTTTTTATATGTGTCCTTATCAAAACTATGAGAGAATTTGGAGAGGATTTGTATCTTGTATTTTTAGGAGATTGGTTGAGACAAATGTGGATTTAGGATAGATTTGAGGCATATGTATCTATTGATTGGTTATCCCTAGTTTTTGTATAAATAGGGATACATCCTGCAAAGGAGCCCATGTATCTAATGTATGTCCTATCTGTGTATTCATCTATTTTGTAACCCTTTTGGATCTTTTCTACATCTTTATGAAATATAGGCTAGTGTTTTCATCTCCAATATGTGATAGTTGTTCGATGTGCATACTGAGGAATGGGGGGACCCCATCAACCACGATTTGCATATCTTTATATATATTGGTAACATAGTATAGTTTTTTCATTTCATTTCATTTCAGCAAATATGCTTTCAATTAGGCAAGTGTGAGTGTGATTTCCTTTCATCAAGTGTGCTTTGAATTATGCAAGTGTGAGTATGATTCCGTTTTTGCAAGTGTTATTTCAATTATGCAAGTGTACTATACTTTTCAATTCTACAAGTGTGGTGTGATTTCCTCTATGCAAGTGTGATTTTAATTTATGAAAGCATGGTGTGATTTCCCTTATGCAAGTGTGATTTCAATTTCTTTGGTTTGGATTTAGTTTTATTTATTTTCTTAGTTTAAATTGCATTAGATTTATCTAATCTAAAAGATAACCACCTAGTACATATAGTACAGGTATACCTTGTCAGTTTACGAAACCCTGGGTTAACAAATTAAATGAGGTGTTGGACTTATAAAATGTCAACATTAGACATCACCTAAAAACTTATTATCCTCCTATTATAGCTATTGAAGTAGCTTCTCTCTTAGGTGACCCACAATGATGAGTGACTAAGCCAAAAGGAAACAAAAAGGATAGAAATGTCTTAGGAGATGGTCTTATTGAATTTGAGCATGAAGTTGTTGTTTGTTAGGTCTGTATAATACTAGAGTATTCCCCTTATTTTTACTGTTAGTGCAGTCCCCTTTTGTTATTGTTGTGCCCCATAGAAGCCCACTATTTTTATTGTTGTGCCCTCACATTATTATTGTTATATAGGAGACCTTTGCTCTAGTAGCAAGGTACTCATGCATCAGGTCAGTTCTGGCACTGTCAGCACAGATGGGGTGGAAGATCCACCAGATGGATCTAAAGACAACATTCGTCAATGGAGTTATTGAGGAAGAGGTGTCTATTGGGAATTCGGAGGGGTTTGAGACCTTTGACAGTGATTCACATGTGTGCAGACTCAAGCGAGCATTATATGGACTCAAGCAAGCACCCTGTACTTGGTATACCATGATCAAAAATTATCTCACTGGTTTGGGCTTCAAAAAAATTCAACCATATGCAAACCTTTATGACATTATGGTAGAAGGTAAATTATTTATTATTGTCTTATATTTCGATGACTTGATCCTTATTAGTTATGAGTAGCTGATCATATCTTGCAAGGAGGACCTTCCAAGAAATTTCAAGATGAAGGACATGGTATTCATGCATTATTTCCTTGGTTCATAAGCATGGCAAGGAGATGGGGAATTGTTTGTCTCTGAGGGAAAGTATGCTAATGACATAATGAAGAAGTTTCACATGGAGAGTAGAAAGCCCATGGACACTCCTCTAATAGGTAACTGGAGGAAATAGGGTGCCACTTTAGGTGAGGAAGTTGAGGATACCATTTACAGGTAGCTTGTGGGTTCACTTATGTATCTTGTGAACACACGAATGGACATGTGTTTAGCAGTTAACCAACATAGTGAAGCCATGGTTTAGCAAACCAAACTATATTGGAAGGTAGCAAAGCATGTGTTGAGATACCTCAAAGCCACTACTTAGTTTGGTATTTGGTACAAACAGACAGAGGGAGTTAAGTTGCAAGGCTTCAGAGATGTAGATTGGGTGGGGAGTCCATTGGATAGGAAGAGCACATAAAGAGAAATTTTCAGTGTTGGGTCAACAATATTTTCTTGGTACAGTAGGAAGCAGTGATCTCTGGCACTCGATTCAGCAGAAGCATAGTACATGGTTACATGTCAAGCACGTGAGGCTATCTGGATGAGAAAGATTCTTATTGGGTTATTTGGTCGGAAGATGGATCCTGCATTGATTTACTATGGAAATAAAAGTTGTATCAAACTCTCTCAAAATCTATTATTTCATGATCAATCCAATCATATCAACATCTGGTGTCACCATCTACGAGATTCTGTGCAGAGGCGGGTTATGTTGTTCCAGTACATTTTGACAATGGAACAAGATGATGATATTTTGATAAAGGCCTTATCATGAGGAAAATTTGAGTTCCATAGAAGCATATTTGTGGTATCTGATAATCCCTCTCTTTCTCATATGGAGTGTTGAAAATGCAACAAGAAATTCCTAATTTAATAATTTCAGTAGAATACTTGGAGGTACTTAACTGATGTGAAATGGCTCTTGTCACTCAGTTAACTCAATGAATTCGAGTTGGAGACACTTGAGTTCAGTTCTACATGATTGATTGTTAATTTGTAGCAATATATTTTAGTTAATTTGATTTATTGTCAGCATAACTAGTTCTCACTCTCAGTAGAACTAGTGGAGGTCTAGTTAAGGGTGTGTAACTTTTTTCACACTGAGTGATCATCTAGTTAATTGATCAATCAACCCAAAATAATTGTTGCGTGGAGAGAATTAGAGTTACCCAATTGATAATGGATTTCAAGGGTAGTGTACTATTATTTGTAAACTATTCCAAGTTGTATAGGTCATGCATGCAGTCAAAGAAGGACCTAGAGGAATTACGCAATCTAGACTGAGGAATTTACTAAATAATAGGGGGCTAATTCCTTGATGAATATGTTATAGACATATTTTGGCACTACAACCCCAATCTTATATGTTGGTAAACTAGGGCTCTTTAACCCCTAAAAGTGTTGTTTCATACCCTAAAGGATAATGGTCAACGGATTACATAATTCCCCAAAAGTTCCACCTGAAAAACCACTCAGAACTGGCCAAAACTGGACCATATTGACTGCTCCACTATCAGGGTGCAATGCATACTGACTTCTACACTAGCCAGGTGTGATGCATACTGAAGAGGCCTTCTGTGGGGTGCGATAAATGAGAATGGACAAATGTCCGAGATAGTTTGCTAAGTGGATGCTCATGGAATCTTCTAGAAACCTCTCCTATGACACTTGCCTCTCTGAATTTGCCCAGAGATTAGTAAGAGATCCAAGAAATCTCCAAGTGGAACCAAGAACAACAAGTGGAATGACACCAATCCAAAAACCTAGAGATGACTCACACCCTTGCAGACATCTATAAATGGATCCCTCATCTGAGAGATCTAGAGGTTGGAATTTTGCAATTTGCAAGGAGGTGCTGATAGTTTGTCTTTGAGAGAGAGAATTGTATTGTTGAGTGATCTTTCTTTTCATTAGGTGAAGAGTTCTTTGATGCTGGGAGGATGATACTGGATCAGACAGCTGGGTTGTAATTCTCCCTTCTATTTTAATAAAGTTCTTTGAGTTTTCCTCCATATAATCATGTATTTGTGAATGTTGTTATTTGTTGAATGCCATTGTATGTTCATTGTATTTCTGATTCTACAAAGCTTATGATATAATAGATCAAGATGCTTTGATAGTGTTTTGTTAATTTATTTCTACAGGTATTCTCTAAGTGGGATAAGTAAGAGAGGAGTTGCAAGCTTTATTAAGGGGGAGAGAGATCAAGCAAGGAGTCAAGCGGAAGAACCAGGTTGGTTCCTTTGCATCTCTCTTATCTATCATACATAGAGGAAATCCAAAATTGCTTTGATTGTTTTTTTCTAGGATAGCTGTCAATCCTAGAGGGCTAGCAGATCGAAAAGACACTAGTTTTCTTGGAAACAAAATGGCGACCCTGTTGGGGAGAAAATAGTTTGTTTGTTTGTTGTTGTTGTTTGTTTTCTAAACTATAGACAAAGCTCGAAGTTAGCCAGATAGCCTTCGAATTGCTCTTGCTCTGCAATTGCAAAGTAGATGAATGCTGCTTTAGTGAATCTCCGGTTTAGTTTATGAATTGAACATCTAAATTACAAGCATTCTAGATGCCCTTTTGGTAGCTCATTAACCTCTCAAGATCATACCTCTGTACTTTGTTCTTTACTGTCCATCATAGCTCAGCTTAAATCACTGAAATTGGCTACAAATTTGAGCCAAAACCCATCTCAGTTGCACTCCCTGGCCCATCGCACTGTCTGTCACTGTCAACCAGTATGCATCACACTTCTTGAGTGTAGCAGGTGCAATTCATACTTGTTTCTTTGAAGCATAGGTGTGATGACTGACTGAGCCTATTTCTCTCCCTAAAATTTGGGGTTTTTTGTCCTTGTTTTCAGCTCTGTTTAGTTGTTTTGCTGCTTGTGAACATTATCTCATTGTTGAAGCCTGCTTCCATTACATAGTTTAGCATCCATTGATTATGATTAGTAAATGTTTTTATGTATTTGTCCATCATTTACAATACTTTTTCGAAAAGTTTCTTAAATCAATCTGTCGTTTTGGTACAAAAAGTGTCGTAACTGTTGTTTTGTGTCAAAAAGGAGAAGTGTCATTGTGTCTTCCTTCCCTGGATAGTCGATTGAAATTTTTGTCATGTGTTTGATCTGATTTGTTGATATTTGAAGTGTCGAAACCATTTTCTATTCGAAATTGAAAAGTGTCATTTAGTCTTCCTTCCCATTTTGAAAAAAGAAATTGTCAAAATGTTGCTTTGAATAAAATATTTCAGATCTTTGCTATACTCAGTTTTCCTTTCTGGAATTTCTCACATTAAGGGGAATGAAAAAAAAATACATGCATTTGCATTTGCATTTAGACTGCGTGCGAAACATGATTTAGGAAAAGTGCATTTAGTGTGTGCTCTTTGCTCTTTGTTTGAAAGAATCGTAATTTTCTTTCCTTAGTAGCTAAGATTTTCATTGCTCAAAATAAACAACGATTGTTTATCATTCTAGATTGCATTTTAGGAATTTTAAATCTACATCACGCAGTGAACCATTTAAAGGAAAACTTCTAAACAAGATCAACTCTAAAATAAATTTCAATGAACTTAACAATGCTTTGGAACCTAATGCAACACATCTAGAGGTCTAGGCTAGAGACATGTTCCGGCGTCGTAAAAACTAGTAACTATCATTTTCATCGAAGGTTGGGTGATTCCTCCTCTTTGATACGACAAGTGCTAGCACAGAATTGTGCTCCCCGTACCGTCGAGTACATATTGGGAGACCACAATAGGCTTATATCCTTTATCCATAGGAAGCTGTGTCTGCCGCCTTATCGATCACAATGCACTAAACACAACATTCGGAAATATTGACTACCGTACATAAGTCCTTGGTAATTTCTCTTTAATTTATCACCAAGGTGTATATTTCAGTTTCGAGATTGGTTTGGTAATCCCTCTTTCTAGATTTCCGGAGTAGTCACTTTCGTTCCTTTTCGACTCCTTAAAAGAAAAGGTCCATCTGAGCACTTGTCACTTCAGGCTCATTAAAAATCAAAGGGGACTAGAGTCATCTTTAGCTTTTTCTCGAATCTTAAAAATTGAAAAAGCAAAGTTGTGTCAAAGTGTCATTAAAATTTATTAATTCGGAATAACATCCATGTTCCTTAGTTGGTCTTAGGTCGAGATAATGGAGTCCACTAATCAAGGAATCCATTTTGAAGGGAATCCTAGTTCATTTTCTTCTTGGGGAAATATTGGTGCTCTGTATATGGCCCAATTGTCCCTTCCCAGAATTACAATTGGCCTGCCAGTATGGATATTCTCGACCTCTGTCGTTCAAAATACAGTAACTCCTCAGCAATCGAATCAGCAACTAGTTGATACTGAAGTTGACCCTTCGCCTTCTTCTTCGTTTGTTTCTCCCTCCCCTACTTCCTCTTCGCTTGGTGAAAGTAGTGATGCTAGTAACCGGGTGACTGAGAAGAAGAACAAAGGGAAGGAGAAGAAGAAGAAGTCAGTTAAGCAAGGGGGCAACCATGCAACATCTGGTGAAAATCTGTGCACTGAACTTTCCAAACCTAGACATCCATGCATAATTTGCAAAGGAGACCATTTTCATCGAGAATGTCCATGCATCCCTCGGATCTTGAGAGAATGGTCCCCCCGTTCGCACCAACCGGTGTCATCAACCTCTGGTGATCATGTTGACAGCACACCATCAACTAATAATAGAAAGGTCAACATTCCATGTAGATTATGTGAAGGGGACCATACCCTCCCCCGTTGTCCTTTTTTAGATGAAGCCAAGAGAGTCTTGCATAACCGTCTTACTTCACTGCAATGACTTACATCTGGAGACAAGAAGATCTCCCCAAGTCCTTTACTAGTTGAAATTCTAACTGACATAACTCAACCGTCGGTCGAAACAGCTATCGCTGAAAGCGAATCTTCTGAGTCCATATCATACCAAAGTCAACAAGTCAAGATGGCAGTCGACCTAGTTTTACCTTCAGAAGGTCCACCTTTAGATGATACCATTCCCAAAGAGAGTGAGAACGATACTGTTCAAATTCTTTTTGTTACTTCAAAGTCTGATGAACTTGGGGGAAATCCACTGGTTTCTTCACAACAGGAGGAAAATCCCCTAGCTCCTGCTACTCAAGGGGTTAATTCAACCATTTATTCGGTACCCCCTCCAAGTAGTCTAGTCACTTCCTTTGATTGGAATCGACTAGCAAGATCCCACCTTCCTTCTAATGTACCATTTCAGATCATAGTACAAGTTTACAAAATGATCGTGTCTGGCACTATCATAGATGAAGGGGATTCAGTGAGTATGCTTTCCTCAACTGCTTGGAAAGCGATTGGTTTGCCATCACTTATGCCTGTTACTCAAAATTTATCAGGCTTTAACAAAGGAACTAGTCGACCATTAGGGACCCTTCCTAAGTTACCAATAACTTTGAGAAGGAAAACCATTCACTTGAACGTGATGGTAGTCCCAGGACCGTTAGATTACAATCTACTCCTTGGACGTGACTATGTTTATAACATGGAAGCTATTGTTTCAACACTCTTTCGAGTGATGTGTTTCCCACATGAAGGAAAAATTGTCACTATTGACTAGCTTTTATTTCCCGGTTCAAACACAGCTCCAAGTCAAGCATCATCCCTAAATGGTCCTTTTGCGTCAAGATTTTCACTTCAAACTTCATTCCATCCACCTAATTATCACGAGTAGTCTGGTGAATGTAACGAAGCTTAGGGGGCATGCACCCTTGTCTGCTTTGGCGGACGAACCCAGCTAAAAAGATAGGTTTCCCTATAGTTAAGTGATTGGTTTGACTCACCATTCACCTTTGTCCACTATGTGGATGAAGCCATGGAAGTGTTTTGTTACTGTGTTTTCCGAGGAAGTGTTTTGACTGCTGACTAAAACCATCCTGCTTAACCACAGTGATTTCCATATGGTTACTGGAGACTCTCCTTTTCTCGATGCCTGGGGGCATGCAAACCTTTTTATGCAAGCTAAAAATGACCAATTTCATTTTTTATCTTTTTAGCCTTTTAGTTTTTTCAGCTTCTTAGGTTAGGTGATTGATCTGATCCACCATTCACCTTTGTCTGTGCCGCAGATGAAGCAAAGGAAGGTTTTTTCCAACTGCTGATGAAACCATCCTGCCTAACCTCAGCAGTTCCTTAGCTTTTTAGTTTTTTTAGCTTTTTAGTTTGGTCATTTCTAGTTCACATAAAAAGAAAAACTAAAAATATGAGCATATGTTATCGTATGGTTCAAGCTCATTAAAAAATGAACGTACTTGAGAAATGTTGTCGCATGGTTTAAGCTCATTAAAAAATGAACCTACCACTCTGAGCATATGTTGTCACATGGTTCAAGCTCATTAAAAAATGAACCAAGCTCCGAGCAATGCTATCGCATGGTTCAAGCTTACTAAAAATTAAACCTACCATTGAGCATAGTTTCTCCTGGTTCAAGATCATTAAAAAATGAATCCAACCTCGGTAAATAACCTTTGTGATTGCCCTGCTATTAGCCTTTTGAGCCTTGGTTGTGTTCCTAGCATCACCTCCATTCTTTTGGCTGATCATACGCTTCCACTTGATTGTTTACCTTTTTGAGGAACAGCTACGACGAGTTGTACTGTTAGCCACCCTCTTCACATCACCATGTTTTGAGAAGTTCCAAGCTTACCCGGAACCAGTTGCTACCCTAAACGCCACTCGTTCCTCAAAACGAGTCTCCTTTAAACTCTTCTTAGACTCGTTAAATATGAAAAGATTGTTGAGCTATTCACCTTTCCAGCTTGTTAAAGTAATGAGAAGTGCCATCCCTCTTGTATATTTTAATCTTTTTCGGACCTGAGGGATTATCTCATGAAAACGTTCAAGCGCTTGTCTTTTCAGCTCACTAAAGTGATCGAAAACTCATCCATTTTGTATTATTTTATCCTTTTTCGGACTTAAGGGATTATGCTACGAAAAAGAACTGTTGGAGTTTCCTTTTCATCCCTTTTCAAACTCTCTAAACATGAAAAGGGCCAAGTTGTCTTTGTCGTTAAACTCATTAAAACGATAGTGACAAATTTGTCCCCTAGACAAGAACGAGTTTCACTATCGCTAGGCTCATTAAAACATAGTGACAAGTTTGCCCAAAGGGCAAATTATAGAACAAGCATATGTTATCCTCCTCAAGCTTGACAAAAATAAAGAGGTACTGGTCAGCAATGACTTGGGAAAAATGGAAGAAAACTTGAAGAATTTTATGGTAGCAGGTTGCTCTTGAACATGACACTTTCAGTCCAGCGCCATGATTGAGTCAAGTTGGGTTATTCTGTTCACTAGTCATATCACCATTGGTCCTCCACACCATCCATCTTTTGGGGTTAACGCTACCAATCCATCTCAGCGTCGCCAATATGTTCAAGAGAAGTCATTCAGCTGAGAATTCACCATCCAGTTAATGCCTCATCCACTGTAATACCTTGACCCTCCATTTTTCATGACCACCATTCCTGAACCTTATGTTGTCAGATCATCTTTCACCTCCAGAAAATCATTTGCTTCGTTTTGTGTCGTATATGTGGGATACATTAAGGCCCTCCTATGACGGGTCACTTCTTGTTGACATCAGCTCACTATCCAAGAAGTTGACTTAGAAACAACCCTTTCAGTACTTTGAAGCTTGCATGCCTCAATGGCAAGTTTCTCACTTCTGGAAACAGGTTGACATAAATGGCCTTTGATCGAAAGATTTTGCATGGTGTTCGACATCGGCTCATATATTCACACCACATGAATTGTACTGTAGTACCTTGAGGGTCATTATCATTATTGGTGATTCCTCTCGCCCCTGTTAACAGCTTACATTATTGGTTGGTAATCAGGCGATGTCTTTCCATGTTCGACTTCAGGACATCTTTTCACATGGATTGACTTGTACGTTGGGCGAAGATTGAACGAGTTTGAAGACCCCGGATCTAGTTTCATCCATTCGGGCTGCGATATATTCAAGAATATAAAGACATCAAATATACACAGAAGCTGCACAGATGATCATCCAAGCTAGGGATGATGACTCTACATATAAAGAATCACCAGTCTGCAACCGCAGACGGTTATCTGTTCTACGTACATGAAAATGAATTTATAAATCTAAGCATGGGAATGCCTGCCTCAGCTAGATCATGAAAATAATATGATGATGTATTGTATTGTATCTTATACAGGTCACCTTCCGGTTCGAATACATCAGATCCTCATGATAAGGCATTTCACCCGACATCAAAATATTTACGACTTCATGCTTTAGGGAAAAACTGTTATAGGCATATTTGGGCACTGCAACCCCAATCTTATATGATGATAAACTAGGGCTCTTTAACCCATAAAAGTGTTGTTTCATACCCTAAAGGATCATGGTCAACTGATTACATCATTCCCCAGAAGTTCCACCTGAAAAACCACTCAGAACTGGCCAAAACTGGACCATACTAACTGCTCCACTGTCAAGGTGCAATGCATACTGACTTCTACACTAGCCAGGTGTGATGCATACTAAAGAGGCCTTCTGTGGGGTGCGATGAGCGAGAATGGACAAATGTCCGAGACAGTTTGCTAAGTGGATGCTCATGGAATCTTCTAGAAACTTCTCCTATGACACTTGCCTCTCTGAATTCGCCCAGGGATGAGTAAGAGATCTAAGAAATCTCGAAGTGGAACCAAGAACAACAAGTGGAATGAAACTAATCAAAAAACCCAGGGATGATTCACACCCTTGTAGACATCTATAAATGGATCCCTCATCTAAGAGATCTAGAGGCTGGAATTTTGTAATTTGCAAGGAAGTGCTGATAGTTTGTCTTTGAGAGAGAGCATTGTATTGTTGAGTGATCTTGCTTTTCATGAGGTGAAGAGGGCTCTGATGTTGGGAGGATGATGCTGGATTAGATAGCTGGGTTATAATTCTCCCTTATATTTTAATAAAGTTCTTTGAGTTTTCCTCCATAAAATCGTGTATTTGTGAATGTTGTTATGTGTGAATGCCATTGTATGTTCATTTTATTTCTGATTCTGCAATTCTTATGATATAATAGATCAAGATGCTTTGATAGTGTTTTGTTACTTTGTTTCTACAGGTATTCTCTAAGTGGGATAAGTAGGAGAGGAGTTGCAAGCTCTGTCAAGGGGGAGAGAGATCAAGCAAGGAGTCAAGTAGAAGATCCAGGTTGGTTCCTTTGCCTCTCTCTTATCTATCATACATAGAGGAAATCCCAAATTGCTTTGATTTTTTGTTTCTAGGATAGTTGCCAATCCTAGAGGGCTAGCAGATTGAAAAGACACTAGTTTTCCCAGAAACAAAATAGTGCAAGGAAATAGGAGTTTGGAGGCTCGAAAGTTTGGCTAAGTCTTTGCCAATATCGGGCAGTCAGGAAAGGGATAGAAGATACAAGTGCGGGTTGAGTTCAAGCTTAAGCAGAGCATATTGTATTCATCTAGATCTTTTGATTAATGTAATACATATAGTAACGATTTTTGAGCAGTTTCTTTCCCCTAGATAAATCTTTGTGTGTCTGTTTTGAATCTTGATGCATGTTAATGATTTGTGTTATCGATCATGAATATACTTCTGCAGATCAGTAGAGTAGCTTCTAGTCTTGTGATTTAGAAACTTTCGTGAGCAGTTTAGAATCTACACATTAATTTATACAAGTCCAAAGTCCCAATCCCTTTGGTTGAGTTACGAGGGTTTATTTATAAAAAATTAGGTGAATCTCCACCTCCCTTGTGACTCTTGACATTCCCTGATGACTCTTGAGTTCCTACTATGACTTTTCAAATTCCTAAGTGACTTTTGAACTTCTACATGACTTTAAAGATTTCTAGTGACTTTTCATATTCCATGTGGGACCCTTGGGCTTCCACACATTTTACATTTTATCATTTGAAAAGTACCATAATTACATTTCCACAGATGCTGTGGAAAAATAAATTGACACATATGACTTTGTAATGACACTTTGAGAAGCCATGACTTGGTGACGGTGACATAAGACTCTATTTCATCAATGTTAACCTTTTATATTTGTCGTTATGACTTTGAATTCTTCATGGTGGATCTTCACTTGTACTTCAACTTCACCCTCTAAAGGGTCTAGATGCGTTTCAAAAACTTCCAAGTCAATATGTGTTGCCATGCATGCCTTTGTGTTGGTCCAAGATTCCTTCATGTCTTTCATGATGTTAGCCCCCCCAGCACCAACCCGGCAGCCCGCTCGCCTGTGGGGTGGCGGGGCGACTGTGTTAGTCACCCCGCCTCCCTGCGGGCGGGCGAGCTGCCGAGGTGGCGCAGGGGGTGGTTTTTGCAGTCCCCCCCGCGCCACTCCGGCGCCGTAGGGGTGGCATGGGGGGAGGCTGCTGCAGCCTCCCCCCGCACCAACGATTCTCAGAATCACCCTGCCACCTTTTGGGTGGGCGGGCAAGCCATGCTCATTGCCCCTAACCTACGGGCCCGTTTGGCCATCGTGAGCATTACAGGGCATGTTTGGCTGTCATGAGATTTACAGGGCCCACCATGCTCACAACAAATGTAGCGGGTAAATTTAGCTCACAAAAAGTTTTAATTTAAAAAAAAAAATCAACTTCATTTAACTTATTTAATATTAACATTTGCAAGGAAAAAAATTTAACTAACCTTTCAATTGCAAGAATTCTCCGTTGAATATGTTGTTGATAGCAATGTAGCTGCTCCAAAAATTCACTCCAAGCCTTTCAACGAAGTTCAGAAAACCTTGATGCGATGTGAGTAATAGTGATAATGAAATTTATTATATAGGTGAAATTACGAAGATGTTTTACCGTACGGTTAATGTTGGATTAATTTGTTTTAGAATGTATTATAAAAATTTAAAAAAACATTCAATTGTTTAGTAAATATTATATACTTTAACTATTAAAATAATTTAGGTAAATGTTCTAGTTTACAATTTTAACTTTAAAGATTTATTTCATAAAAAAATTTAGTTTACATTTTTCAATAAATTGTAAAATAAAATAATGAAGGGAAATAAATCTAACAAACTTTTTGGAGGGAAAATTTTTGGAGGGAAAATTTCATCCTCTAAGCTATATAATATCTTTAGGACACTCTGCATTTGTATCGTTCAACCTCTTCTATTTGAAAGGGATGGATTGTACTGATAATGAAGTTTCGATTTGTATAGCATCAACATCTTCATCACGTAAAAACTCTATTCATATTGATGAATATAGTGGGAATTCTTCCACTATGAATAGAAAGTCAATTCTTCCACTTTGTCCTAATCCTAAGGACTATGAGAGTAGCACTGATGAAAGAGGGGATGGAGAATTTCAAATAAATAAAGAGTCACAGATTCCACTTAGTCTTAATTAGAAGGACTATGAGAGCAGCAGTGATGAAGAGCATGATGAAAAATTTCAAAAGAATGGAGTGTCATGGTGTCCACTTAGTCCTAATTCTAAGGACTATGAGAGCAACAGTGATGAAGAGCGTGATGATGAATTTCAAGAGAATTGAGGGTCACGGTGTCCAATTAGTCCTAATTCTAAGGACTATGAGAGCAGCAGTGATGAAGAGCGTGATGATGAATTTCAAAAGAATGGAGTGTCACAGTGTCCTCTTAGTCCTAATTCTAAGGACTATGAGAGCAGCAATGATGAAGAGCGTGATGATGAATTTCAAAAGAATGGAGTGACACAGTGTCCTCTTAGTCCTAATTCTAAGGACTATGAGAGAAACAGTGATGAAAGACAGGATGATGCACTTAGTCCTAATTCTAATGAGTATAAAGGTAGCAGTGACAAAGGATAGGATGTAGCATTTTCAGTAAGTAAACAGTCACATTTTCGACGTAGTCCTAATTCTATGGACTATGAGAGTAGCACTAACAATGCACATGAGGAAGAATATCCAATAAACATCGAGTCTAATTTTCCATTCAGTCCAAATTCTAAGGACTCTGACAGTAGCACTAAAGAAGGGGAAGATGAAGAATATCCTCCAAGTCAGTATTTGAAAACCACAGCTGATCAAAGTATGGATAACATTCCTCTTAATGATGATGAAAATCCTTATAGAAATGATGATCCAATGATGGAGATGTTGCCAAGAAATATTGTATCGAGGAGTAGGAGTAGACCTTTTCGTATCAATGCAAGATGTTCTAGTTATACAAGGGGTAGAGCAGAATATCTGACGAGAAGAAGTTCTATCAGCACTCTCATTTCAAGTGAATGTTGTCAAAAGATTGCTTGAAACATATGGATTTCAAATTTGCATTAGAGAGCAAGAAGAGATATTTTTCAATGGATAAAAGCATGCAAAATTCATATTTAGTTGCGTGCATGCAATCTACATTGTTAGTTTATGATTATCATATTGGGACTTTATTTATTTGTAGAAAGGCTTTCAAAATGTTTCATTCGATTTGGAATTTTCGTCTCTTGAGAATTCAAGAAAATTTGGAAAAGGATACCACATTTTATTCAGAAGTACGTCATAAAATACAGTTTGGGCCATTATCAAATACCGCAATGTCATGGATGAAAGATTTCTTTTCAAAGCATGGAGAGTGTATGCCAAATAGAGAGACAATACATATTCCAAATAATTTTTCAAGATGAGAAGTCTACAACTTATACAAAGAATATGTAGAAGGTGTTGAGGGACATGGTCGGCTTATTACATATCAATATTTTGTGAAGGTATGGAAGAAAGAATTCAACAATGTTTGTATTCCTAAGAAGACAAGGATGGGGATTTGCACTACATGTGCTTCTCTTAAATAAAAAAGGGACAAATGTGAAGGGTCAAAAAGAGGTAAGCATTCATAACTTTAACTTTTTAAATTGTATAGTCATCAACTATGAAAACATATTTCTTAATGGATTTCTTTTATGTTGTGTAGATTCAATTGTCAAAGAACTTCAGGAGCATCGTGAACAATGAAAAAATGAAAGGAAAAAGTTGTACAAGCATCGAAAGAAGTGTTATGATAATCTGAATAAATATTTGGGTTTGATAATTGATGGTATGGACCAGAGGAAAACACTTTTACCACATTTTGTTCGCACACCCAAAAATTTACAGGAGGAAAATTTTATTCAGTATCACTTGGTCGGTTATATGGCTTTCAATTGGAAAATGTTGCCAAGGGTGTACTTCATAGCTCCAAATATTCATAATGATGCAAATCTGACCATAACCATAATTCATGATATGCTTTCTCATTGGTCAGGTAATCTTCCTAAAGTTTTGTATCTACAATGAGACAACACTTGCTGTGAAAACAAAAATCAGGTTGTTTTTGGATATCTAAACATGCTTGTTGAATTGAGAAATTTTCAGAAGGTAAAGGTTGGTTTCCTTCTTGTTGGGCACACTCATGACCATATTAATTAGATGTTCAGTTGTTTTTCAGTCACGTTGAGGAGGAAGGAAGTTGGGAGCTTGCCATCATTAATTGAATGTATTAAGAAATCATACATGCCAGAGCCTACTATTGATGTGTTGGAAGAAATTGTTGACATGCAAAGGTTTATTTTGGGATCACATGGTGAGGGGAAATGCATTGAAAAACTGAATGACATTAGCTTCCAACATCAATTTCATATCAAAAAAAATTATGGGAAAACACTAATATGGGGCAAGAAGTATTCAACTACTACAGAATGGGCACTGTCATCAGGTTTGGAATTTTTGAAGTTCATTCCAGATCATCCAATATTTGCATCAAAAATATTTTTATTACAATCAGTTGGTGAAGTTAATAATGCACGCAGACAAAATAGAGATATAAACTATTCTGATTGCCTAGAAGAAATTAAAAAATGTATTACATATACATATGAGTACGTTGACATTGCTGATTCAGTTTGGTGGGAGTGATTTTTCAATAATCAAAGTGATACCATTTCAACAACAACAAATGAAGATATACCTTTGAAAAATCCATTTATTTGGCCACAAAATGTATCGAATGAACATGAGGAAATAAACATTGTTGAACAGCAACAATCTCAAGGTATTATTAATTCTTCATAGGTAGAGGAAAGAGAGATGTATATTGGTTTCAGAAGATCTCGTGCACAACGTGAAGCCATGGAAGACTTTTAGAGGGGTTCAGTACAGGATATTAAGGACGGTTGCATGATCGTAGTGCTAGCAGATGGAGATCCCAATAGCTATCCATTCTGGGTTGCTAAAGTTATAAAGGTCTTTACAGAAAATGAGGATGTCAAAAGTGTTGAAGTACATTGGTATGCCACAAATACACACCCATTCAATGATGTGTATAAGCCAGAGATGGTAGTTGACAAAAGAAATGGTAGAAAGAGAAAAAGAAAGGGTACAAATATAAATCGCCGCTGCACAGACATATTAAAATTGGAGGATGTTGACATACTTGTTTATGACTTCAGTTTAACAAAGAGAGGAACTCTTCACTTCAAGACGATAGAGATTTTGAAAAGGTTGTTACTAGAAGGAACAGTGTTGAGATGGGAGTCTACTGAAACTAGTCATAGATCTAGAAGAATTTTGAAACCTGAAATGTTGGGCATGCATGTGGACTTAGATGGGGCACTAGTTGATGAAAGAGAAGAATATGGAACATCTTCGTTAGCATCCAGTCACTCATCTGAAGATGTGAATTTTGATGGTGTGCAAGAAAATATGAGTGATTTTGGATAATTGTTTAAGACAGTTTATATAACTAATGTTTGCATTGTATCTTGAAATAAAATTTTTCATTTCCATATGGTGTTAAATGAGAAGTTATGAGTCATTTTTATGTTGTTGGATTATATGTCTTAATTACGATAATTTTTATTGTTTAGAATATCTACAATGCAACATTAAATTAGATATATAATGTATGTTTCATTCAATATACAAATAATGACTTTTGAATTCATTTAGTCATGTAATTTGTTCATAATGTCATGGTTTTTTAATTTCATGGTTGAAAAAATTCCAATTTCTTTTGTATCTAGCATGTTATGGTTCAAAACATATTGAATTTATACTTAGGAAAGAAAAATGTTATTCTACCAAAAACATTAGTGTGTTTTTTTCCTCATAAAAACTTTTCTTGACACATAAAAAATCGGTTTTAATAGCATTTTTTAAAAATGTTGAAAATTGACCCTAAAAAAAAATCATCGTTCCAGTATCATCACTTTTTTGTTTTCAAGGTGTTTTTTGCACAAAAATTTTGTTTTCACTGCCATTTTTAAAACATGTTCAAAGTTGACCCTAAAAAAAAAAAAAACAATCGTTCCAGTAGACACACTTCGTTTTTAGCACTGTTTTTGATGTTTTTTCGGCGTTTTTTGGCCAGAGTTCCCGTTTTGAGTTTATAGCTCCGGTTTCAAAGTTTAAATTGTTTTTTGATGTATGTGAATCAAACCACATTATAACACAATAGTCTAGAGCTTATCTACCGCATCAATTACATTGTATCATATCTCGACACATTTGATATATAACCCTTTGAATAAATTGTTCACTTCATGTTTGATGCTCTAGTGCATGCATATTGTTGCTCCATTAATTGACTACTATTCCTTTTTAAACAAATTTTATAGCTACTTTTTTTTTATTGTGCCTTGACAGATGAATCACCATTGTGTAGTCGTAATTTAGTAGAGCGATAACACTCTGTATTTGGCCTATTCCTCTACAAGGTGCTGGTGCACTTGCACTGGTGTTTTAGTGTGCTCTATCACGTTATCTCACCTTAATTATATAAATTCTAGCCTCTAATCCTTTGGTAGTTGGGCATAGTATTTATATGTGACCACTGAATTTTATTAACACTTTGTAACAAAGATGTGTATGACCCTTTGCAACCATTGTCATGTAAAACTTCATAGTATCAATGTAATTATAATGTGTCTTGTTTGCAATGCATCATTGTAATACACATGTATACCACGGTGCCTCCTTATGTAGCATTCAATTATAATGTGAAGTCACCTTATTCCATTGACAATGGATCCTTTTATTGTAGCCATTCATATAATATTATTTGTTTTTTAAAATATGGCTGTTTACCCCCCCATGCGAATCAATATCTATATGATTCTAATGTTATCTTGTATCTGCATTTGAACTGACTCTGCAACTTATCCATAGACTCCCAGTCAAGATGGATTATCAATATAAATCCCTTGTATGTAATATCATACACTTCCAGTGTAAGCATAGTGCATTGGTGCTAGTGCAATGGTCTATGACTAAGGGTTCAAGATTGGGATTTGAAAATGCATAGTGCACTACAAGATTTGAAAATAGACCTTTCACGTACAATGGTTCTAAGCTAGTCTTGTGAGATGTGATAGCACACCCAAAAGAGGGACTTAAGACTGAGAGCTGTCGGAATCATTGATGGTGTCAATACAATTCTTCAACAAATACAATGTATTATTTTTCCTTCATCACACCTCTGGAAGTGTTTTCCATCGCATTCAAACTGTGCTTCATGCTATGTCTCATTGTGGTGTTCAACATGAGATTTACTATTGCCAACGATATCCACTATGATTCCCATTATTTGTCAAGAAAATGACAGCTTGTTAGTATAACTCTTTGATTTCCGTATTCCTGTCTAGTTTGGGCCATATTGCCTGCCATGCAACATTTATCCTTGTGCAATGTCATTTTCTCATGCTTCACATATTAAAATGTTATCATGGTACCCAAACATCATTTTGAAACTATTACAATGCATATGCCATCCTTTATATCGCATGGGATGTATAATTTTTCACTTCCCTATGCGATAGTTTGCATCTATTTGTATATCCCCTCAATAAATTTGTTAGGGATTATCACACAGTTCAACGCTACTACTACACTAGTCTCTTCACATTGTTGGTGTGATTCTTTCCAATGTTTTGTTTGTATTATAGTTACCACATGGTCTTGCGTTATCTTCCCTATCGCAATTTCTATACTCTAATTGTCTTCCAATGCGTTGTAGTATATTTTGTCTGGTATTCATTCTGATAAGGATTGTCTCTATATGAAAATAAACCATGGTCAACCATGTTTATTTTAGAGTTTACAGTATTTATCTTAGGTTTTATATACCTTAGGTTTATAATATTAGTCCCTTGGTTTTAGTAATATTTCCTTGGGTTTATAATTCCTTGGGGTTTTTGTCATAATCGCTTGGGTTTATAATATCAATCATGGTTAACCATGGTCAATCATTGCTAACCATGGCCAATCATGGTCAACCATGTTTATTTTAGTGTTTACAATATTTATCCTAGGGATTATATACTTTGAATTTATAATATTGGTCTCTATGGTCCAACATCACATTGTGACAACCATGATCATTCTTGGTCCAATGCCAATATGAAAATCAATCATTGTCCCAACCATGGTCCAATGTCTCATTATGACAAATATTGTCTCAATATGATAATCATGGTCAGCTATGGTCAATCATGGTCAACCTTGGTCAACCTTGGTCAACCTTTGTCAAGCATGGTTAACCATGTTTTATAAAGTCAAACATTGTCATCCATGGTCAATCATGCTTAACCATGGTCGAACATCGCTTTGTGACAAAAAATTGCCTTGATATGAAAATAAACCATAGTTAAGCATGGTCAACCATGGTCCAACATCGCATTGTGAAAATGATGGTCTCTATATGAAAATCAACCATGGTCAACCATGTTTATTTTAGTGTTTACAGTATTTGTCTTAGGGTTTATACACCTTAGGTTTATAATATTAGTCCCTTGGGTTTCATAATATTCACTTCTATTCATAATCCCTTGGGGTTCTAGTATTAATCCCTTGGGTTCATTATTCCCTTGGGTTTATAATAACAATCCCTTAGGTTTATAATATCAATCATGGTCAACCATGGTCAATCACAGCCAACCATCATCAATTATGGGAAACCATGTTTATTTTAGTGTTTACAATATTTATATTAGGGTTTATATACCTTAGGTTTATAATATTAGTCCCTTGGGTTTAATATTGTTTGCTTGGGTTCATAATCCCTTGGGGTTTTAGTATTAATCCCATGGGTTAATTATTCCCTTGTGTTTATAATATCAATCCCTTGGGTTTATTATTCCCATTAGTTTATAATATCTATCATGGTCAATCATGGTTTAAAATATTAATATTAATATTAATATATTAATTTAGCATATTAGATTTATAATATAGCATATATTAGTTTGACACATACGACATATATCAACTGCATTTATTAATGTGGTTGTGTTAGTTTATATTATAGTTGAGGACATGAGCTTACGCTAGCTCCTCTATCACAATTTCTATACTCTAATTGCCTTACAACATATTGTAGTATCTTTTGTCTAGTGTTCTAATTTATTGCTCGTTTTTAACATAATCTGTCACGTATGACTTTCACAACCCTATGCATTGTTATTGCTTTACCATGATAATGTAAATGGTGTCATATCTTTACAATGATGATGGTTGTGATCGCTTGTTTACCCATTGCATTTTGTTACGACACATTGTATTGTGCATTATATACTATCTGGGATTTAGTTCTAGTGCATAAGGATTGCACACTTTATGAATTCTTGTTTTATTATCCATGATGTGTGATTTAATGTGCCTCATTATGTATGATGCTTCATCTTGGTTGGCGCACAATCTTGCATGGACTAACATATATCTAATCTCATTTGTTGGTCTTGACACCACACCCAAACATGCAAAACATCCTACGTATGTCACTATACCACCTTTATATCTCTTCATATGTCAAATTTCATGTTAGGATTGTAATGTAGAACTTGTGGAGGCTAGAAACATGAGCCGTTATTTTCAATGAAAGTTTCCAATCCTGCACAATACTTTTTATGTGATGACCTTTGTGGGATTGGTTGAATTCCATTAACTCAATTGTATCACAAATGTGATTTTGAAAGCATGTGCCACTCTCTTTTTTACCGTAATCTCAATTTTTTTTTGTCTTAAATATGCCCTGAACACAACCTTGATCGAATAGTTCTCTTATAGTTTTGATCATGGCATGTTTAAATCTTCCACTTGCCCACACTATCATGCAATCGTTGTAGGGTTGGAAAACATTTTGGATGGACTATGGGTCATATTATTGTCAAAATGAGATGCTTGAATTTATAAACAAAAAACTCACTAGTTATCTCTACGAAGGAGAGTCTGAACCAGGAGAGTCTAGCTCTACAGAATGCTCTACATTCTTAATATACATCAAACATTATATACCATACATAGCAATAGGGAAGTTAGAACCATACACTAAGAAATAGAAACTAATTCCTATCCTAAGGTCTCGTGAACCAGCTCACACTATTATAGGATTCTCCATTATCTTCAACACCCCCCCTTAATGGAGAAGGGGTTCACAAATATTCCTAACATCTCCCTAAACATTTCAAACTTAATTTTTCCAAGAGGCTTAGCGAAAATGTCTGCAACATTATCACATGTTTTACAATATACAAGATGGATTTATTTTTATTGAACTTTCTCCCTGAAAAAGTGGAATTGTGTATCAATGTTTTTAGTGTTCTTGTGAAACACTAGATTATTAGCAAGTTTAATTGAACTTTGATTGTTGCATCTGATTGTTGTTGCATCTTTCTGTTCTTCCTTGGCATCCTGGAGAAGCCTCCACAACCAAATTGCCCTACATATTGCTGCAGACGTAGCTTGATACTCTACTTCCGCTGAAGACAAGGAAACTATGTCCTCTTTCTTACTGCTCGATGTAATCACCCTAGATCCAATGCTGAATTCATAGCCTGTTATGGATCTGCGGTCATATACATTTCTAGCCCAGTCGGAATCTATAAATCTTGTCAATCTAACATCAAAAGAATCAGTATAAATAATACCATAGTCTCCAGTTCCTTATAGGTACCTTAAGACGCCTTTTGTTGCATTCCAATGACTCTCAAGTGGTTTGTACATGTATTGACTTAGCACACTGGCTGCATAAGTCAAATCTAGTCTAGTAGTGGTTAGGTAGATTAAGCTCCCAACTAGCTGTCTATAAAGTGTCGCATCTGACTCTTTAGAGCCATCCTCAGTCTGAAGTTTAATGTTCTAATATAGTGGTGCTGTTGTGGCCTTACACTGATCCATCCTAAATCTTTCCAGTAGACCTCTGACATACTTACCCTGGGACAAAACAATTTTGTCTTGAATCTCTCCAGATCTCAAGACCCAAACTGTATCTTAATTCACCAAGTTCTTTCATTTCGAACACTTGTGACGTTTTTTGCTTGATTTTTTTTATTAGAGCAATAACATCACCTGTAATAATCAAATCATCTACGTATAAAGAAATCAGCACTATGTGCCCCTTTTCATCTTTCGTGGTATACAGATTAGGGTCATTTTTACTTCTGTTGTAACCAAGTTGCAGAGAAAATGAATCAATCTTTTCATACCAAAACCTGGGTGCTTGTTTTAGTCCATATAGAGCTTTCTTTAATCTACAAACTAAATGTTCTTTCCCTTTCTAGATAAACCCCTCAGGTTGCTCTAAATAGACCTCCTCTTTCAATTCTCCATTTAAAAATGCAGATTCTACATCTAGTTGGTCAATCATCCAATGTTTCTTAGTAGCTAAAGCAATCAACATTCTAATAGTATTTAGTTTAGCTACATGGGCAAAGGTTTCTTCATAGTCAATTCCTTCTTTTTGTGAATACGCCTTTGATAAAAATCTATCTTTTAATTTATCTATGGTTCCATCTGCATTCATCTTGGGTTTATACAACCATTTACAGCTTATGGTTTGTTTCCCTTCAGGAAGTTCAACCAACTCCCAAGTGTTGCTTCTTATTATAGATTCATATTGTTGTTCCATAGCTATTTTCCATTCAATACATTCATTTGCTTCCTTATAACTAGAGGGTTCAACAACATTCGTTATACTAGTTATAAAAGAATTTTCCCTATATCTTGCTGGCAACTGAGCTTTCCTACCTGATCTCCTGAGTGGTGGGGTAACTTCAAACCTTCTCTGATCATCATTTTCTAGACTTGGCTTGACAACTACATCATCTTCTTTCCCTTCCTGCTATTGTTGCTACTACATCTGTTGTTGCTCATTGTTGTCACCTGATTCATCACCTCCTTCTTCCACCAACAAGGACATGTGCCATTCTTCCTTAGAACTCTCATGGCTTCAATCATTAACCTGCTCATGAAACACTACATCCCTACTCTCAAACACTTTATGAGTAGAGGGATTCAATAGTTTGTAAGCCTTAAATTTTGTACAATAGCCAACAAAAATACATTTGATGGCATTTGAGTCAAGTTTCTTTCTATCTTCCTTTGGGATATGAGCAAAGGCTTTGCTGACAAAAACTATCAAATGCTTAACTACAGGCTTATAACTAAATAAAGCTTCGAAAGGAGTTTCAAAATCTAAACTTCTTGTTGGACTCCTATTCTTTAGATATACTACAGTATTAATCGCTTCAGTGCGAGCACAATCCACAAGGGTTATGTTCTTCCTCTCTACAACCCCATTTTGTTGAGGAGTGTGGGGTATTGTAAACTACTACTGTATCCCATTATCTTTGCAGTATTTGAGTAGAAAAGCTTTCTTGTACTCTCCCCCTTGATCTGAGTGGAGAATCCTGATGCATTTACCTGCCTGTTTTTCAACCATACTTCTTAACTCCTTGAATTATTCAAAAGTGTTGCTCTTCTTCTTGAGGAAATACAACCAAGTGAATCTAGTACAATCATCAATAAATAATAAAAAATAATATGCACTACCTAACGATCTTGTCTACATAGGCCCACATAGATCTGTGTGTACCAGCTCGAGTATATCTCTCTTCTTTCTATTAGGGTTCATAGGAAATTCATCTCTATGCAACTTTCCTAGTGCACATTAATCACAACCAATATGAGAAGATTTTAAAATAGGAAGACCTTCGACCATACCTCTTTTTTGTAAAAGTAGAAAATCATTGAAGTTAATATGGCCGAACCTCTGGTGCCATAAGTCCAACGTAGTCATGGCAGATGATGCCAATGCCTGATGTGGTGCGCTTTTGACATTTAACTTGTATAATCCTCCCACATGAATATCTGATGCAATAGGATTCATAGAATCCAATAGGTCTTTAATGACACAATACGATTTATAAAATTTTACCTTGAGGTTCTGATCAGTCATAGTAGAAATAAAGATCAAATTCTTTTTTATCCTGGGTACATACATAACATTATGGATATGTCTAATATTTCCATCAGGAAAAACAAGAGGAATATTACCATAACCTTTGATTTCGTACCCTCTATCATTGCCAAGATAGATGTTTCCTCCATTGCTGGCCTCTTTAAGTTCTTCAAACCATTGTTTGTTCTGCATCATGTGGATGGATGCATCCGAGTCGACAAACTAGGTATCTGTTTCATCCTCCTTAGCTGAAAGTGTAGAGTCAGATATGAACAGTCTGATGTTCTGACTGTGTTCCTCATCAGCAAAATGATCTGCATGCTGCTTATGTCTCTTCCAATCCTCATCAAACTTCTTTTTCATACAATATCTGGCTATATGGCCGGTTCTACCACAATAAAAACATTTGGCCACAGAGTCATTTCTATTGAAGGACATACCTTGAGATGAGGGCATCTTTATCTATGGGGTTGTGTTGCTCTTTTGTGCTGCATTTGGATTTCTTGTAAAGGGCTTCTTCTTTGCCATTATGGCCAGATCTGAACTCTAGGGTTTATGAGTGAGTTGCCTTTCCTCTTCTTGCATCAGGATCCCTATCAATTCTTCAAACTTGGGGGCTTTTTCTCTTACATTCAAGCAAGTGATGAACATCTGATATTTGTAAGTCATACTATTCATGGTAATCATGACTAGAACTGTATCTGACATAGCTTCACTGATATCTCCCAGCTTGTTCTTGAGCTCCTTGATCCATGAAATGAATGCTACAATTGTCTCATTCTCCTCCATCTTGATGGAAAGAATCTTTCTTTCCAAGAAGATCAGTCGATTTGTGTTCTTGACCTTATAGAGATCCTTAAGCGTCTTCTAGATCTCTGGTGTAGTCTTGTAATCATGGATATCGAGGATAATGCAATCTTTGACTAACAATTTCAGGAGCATTCTCGCCTTAGTCTCCTGCTTGTCCCAGTCTTGGATTGTTGTTGATGTTCCTCCTACAATGAGGTTTGGCTTCACCTCATCATTGTTAACAATCATCCATGCATTGTGTCCCTCAAGCAGGGTTTGCATCTTGAATTTCCAAAGAAAGTAATTAGATCTGTTATCACTCAGGTTGTTCCCCAAAAGTTGTAAGAAAAGGGAATACAGCCGAGGTGACCACAGACCAACATTTTAGATGCAGATTCTACCCAATCTGCATCCAGAGAGGGCTCTCTCTTTATGGTTTAGCTTTATTTTGGGGTATATTAGGCTAGTTATGAAGTACAAAGGTTTGTTTGATTTTTGGATGGTGACATTCAGTAGAACAGGGGTGTAAATATGAGAAGTTCAGTCCATTGGGCTAATGGAGTATATGAAGATGAACTGCTGGATATGGTTTCTTTGGCAGAGGAAGGAATTACAGAGCAAGGTAATCAACCATGGAACAATTTGTAAGCTGGAATCAAGTGAAATGGAGTCAGGGGGTGAAGGGAAATCAAGAATCCTTCATCATGTTGACAGAGGGAAAGTGGATGAATATTGCCAGGGAGCAGTTAAGGATTCTTTAGCTATATTCAAGATGTAAGAACCAGGGGAAACAGGAGCAGTTAAGAATTCCTGCTTATGCTAATTCTGAAGAAAACATAAAAAATAACAGAGATTGAACACAGAATATAGTTAAGCAAGTTCTGAGTTATTCTTTTTCCTGTTATTCAGATCATTAACATAGATGATATATAAAAACACAGAAACTATAAAACATGAGTTAAAAAGACTTATTGATCCATGAAATAATTCGAGAATTCTGCAACATAGTCCTCTGCCATTAATTCCACAACCAGAGAGTTCAGCAACAACGCATCCCAGCAACTTTATTTCAGAAGAGTTCTCAAAGTTACAACGTAGTTCCAGAAATGAATCACCAACCCCTAATACTTTGCTTGGGGAGGTATTTGTACAAAAATGTTTACAAAATATCTCAATGAGATAATATCTAGCAATAACTTCTTCTGCCTACTCTACAGGAGAAGTAAATGATCTTGGGGACAGGAAGAAATAAATGCAAAAGTAAGTGTTGCTTGTGCTGGCCGCTGAGTTGGTAAGATGCGTTGACTGCATGCTCAGTGAGTCGGCCGGTGGATGCTCGTGCTGATATTGCACGTTGCTGGATTTGCTTTCTCGGGTGCTTTTAATTGTGCTTTAATAGATCGCTGCCCAGCGTGATTCTTATTCGCTACCTTTTTCAGCTTTATGATATCTGTTGTGTTCTAGAAAAAACAAAAGTTTGAAACCTGCTTAAAAGATTTCCAACATACCTTTCCACCACTGCTCTTCTGGCAACTAATGTCTTTGCAGCTTTATCAAAGTTTCATCAGCGTCTGTGTACTTGTAGAAGTTCAGCTGGGCTGTAAAAAGATGTTGTACTTCATGCTCAATATAAAACAGATTTTCTAAGTTGCTGTAAAGAGTTTGGCCAGATGGAAGGGTCTTCTCTACTGGAGTAGTTGATGATGATGCATTTTTCTGATTAGCAGCATATCTATTCAACCTGAGCTGGTACTTAGCTTGTCTTAGCAGGCATTGATTACTTCCCAACAGACTAGGCAAGCCTTTTTCCTGCAAAACTGCAAATTTTTCTACAAAATAATTTACCTCTATTTGCATATCTTGGCTCTTTCTCTCCAAGTTCTGCATCAGGGTTCTCATGGTCAAGACTCTTTTGATTGTTAGGATGGTGCCTGTCATGTCTCTGATGTCCAATGCTGCTAGTTCTTCCTTGGTTTTAGTGTTCAAAAAATGGATTAGCCTGTTGGCCTATTCGGGTTTATGTCCCAACAAATTTCTGGCCCTTTGAATTTCCACCTGGGCTGCTGTTATCAAATCAATCTGTTCATATATAATTTGAATAGATCTCCATATATTACTAATTGATTCACTGATATTAGCCAAGAAAATGCTTCTGATTTCTTCCAGAGGCTTGTCTAAACAGAGATATTTTTCCAATGCTTTTACCTTATTCTCTAATGCCTTTACCTCTCTTGTGTTTTCTGACACAGTCATTTTAGACTTGTCATAACTTATTTCCAGCTTGGCCAATTTTTCTTTGGCTTCTTTCAATTCTGATACTTGGAGTTTTAAATCCTCCATAGCCTTTATTAATTCCTCACTAGTCATGGTAGTGCTGCAACCTGCTGCTATTGTTGCTGAAGTACTTGGTGTTGTTGATGCTAGGGCAGTGGGAGGGACTGTTGTTGTAACTGTGGTGGGAGTAGTTGTAACTGTTGGAGCTGTTTGAGATGGCTGGGAGGTCGACACTCCCTACTTTTCCTGTAATTCCTTCTCCAATTCCTGCTCTGTCTCATTTAGTCTTTGATTCATTTTCATTATCAAATCTATCATGTCTTCTTCTACTTTTTCTTGCACAACCTCTGTGGTTTGTGGATGCATAGTAATTGGCAGCTTCAATTGTTTCTTGAGGGCAGCTATGTCATCCTCCTTTTTCTTCATTAATGCTTTTATTCCCTTAACATCCTTGGGATCATGTCCCAGCTCAATGATAATTTCTTCCAAGGCTTTATCCTGTTGTCATTGGCCAAAGAAGATGCCTTTTCTAAATCTAGTTGGGCAGATGTGTTGTTTAATGAGTCCTGCAATTTCTGAGCTAATATTGCCTTGTCTGCCAATGTGGAGTAGACCATCTCTCCAATTTTCTTGTGCAACTCAATCTGGTCCAAAGGATGAATGTCTTTGGAAAGGGCCTCCAGATTTGTTCTAATATAATCAGCTGCTGACTGTGGCTGTTGCACTTTAGGCTTGAAGTGGCTTAAGATCATTTTCCCTTCTTTAATATCATATGCAGACATTAACCTTTGCTGTTTGGAGGGGGTCATATTGAGAAATTGATCATAAAGTTGCAGTCTTATTGGCTCATTCTGGGCTTTGATATCTGTGAATGTTCTTTTGATGTCAGAACCTTGCTTGCTTTGTGGCCTTGTGGAGGAAATTTCCACACTATGCTACTTCTCCAATTCTTGCCTTTGAGAATTGGTAGATGTTTCTACCACTGGGGATGTCTGTGCGCTGGTTGCCCTCTCCCTTCTTCGACTTTCTATGATTTCCTCACTAATTTCCTCTTCAGGTAGAGGATCTATTCTTTACCTTTTCGCCCCTGGTTGCTCTGCTGGCCCACTTACAGGTGTGGTCTCTTCTCGGTCCCTTTTCCTGCCCTTTTCCTCATTAGAGGAGTCCACAGTACTAGTACCTCTGGTGCTTTGGTCTAGGCAGGAGGAATTCGCCCTCTCTCTTCTTGCTTTGATGATGTTGGCTGATCTGTCATTTCGTGTTGCTCTGTATGTAGCACTTCTTTGCCTTTAGATGTCCCTGCAGCTGGTGTAGCGCTTTCTTGGGCTGATTGCTGTGAAGTTGCAGCAGTTGATGTGCCCACTCTGGTTTGTTGAGGCAATTTGAAAGAGACATGTCCAAAACAGTCTAGGTCAAGATTCTTTTCAATATTTTTCATATCTTGCTCCATTTTTCCTTCCTTAGTGAGATCTTCTATCAATGTGCCCTCTACCCACTCATCTTGATTAGGATACTGCTCTATTTCAGGGATCCTACAATGATTATAGGCTGATAGCCTATCTTTTACCTTTCTATCACAGATGAATCCATTTGGGTCATAGGGTACCCACCAAAAGCTCCTTTTTAATTTGAATTGTTCACCCCATATCTTTTCAACATCTTGCCATACTTCCTTTTGTTAATGATGAAGGGGCCTAACTGGTTTCTTAATTTCAGCTGAGCTTTTTTCTTGGCAGCATAAAAATGAGTTAAATCTGAGCTAATAAATTGCCTAAAATATTCAAGAGCAAAGAGTCTCATAGGCACATATTTTGGCAGTTTACAGGGACACAGCTCACAACCATATATCCTGATCTCAATGTGATTCTGGTAAAAGTACCAGTCACCTATTTTATAGCTTTTGGAGAGCTGTAAAATTTTCTGCATGTCACCAGAGAGTCTAGGAGGAGGAGTTATCATCAGCAAAGATGAGACTAGATGTATAAATAGATCAATGAATTCACAGTAAGTGTAAGGAGAGCTATGGACTTGATGGAAGACTGAGGTCCAAAATATCACAGACCTCCTTTCTCCTTTAGTATCCAACTTTCTAATAGGAAACTGAAAACTGTCAGTCTGATAGTACAAGAACAGATGATAGATATAAGTGGTATATTTGAAGACTCCTTCTCTGTCCATCTTTATGAATTGGTCATGGATCTTGTTGCTAAAGAAGGTAGCAAAGTCAAATTTGACAGCAGGAGGATGTCTTGGAATAAACATGGACATCAAAGCTAGAATGGTCTCATCAACATATTCACTTGTTTTAAATCCCAGGACATAGGATATCATGTCAATAATGAATTTTCCAGCTTTATTGAACCAGACATGGTGAAAAGGAGGTGACTCTCTGGGCTGGCGATCCGGTCTCATGAATAAATTGGCAATTTGGCCTATTTCTGTAGAGGATAATTTAAAGCCTTCATCCACCAAATGTCCCATGGAAAGAGGAGCCAGAGGTCGACTAGGTTTGAAGTGCAACATCTCATTGATTGAGTTAGGAGTTATATGGAAAACAACAGTTCCAGCTGGAGACATAACTGCTCTTTGAGTAGGTTCATAATCGGCACAACACAGGTGGATGACATTTAGAAATACATTTACTAAGGGGAGATAGTATCTGGGTAGATTGGATTCCCATATCCCATAGAGATCAGTTTTGTTTAGGTGACTGTTTCTAATTTCACAGAATGCTTGGAGGTGGTTTTTGTCACCAATTAAGTCTTGAATTTGAAAGTCCCTATCAGCTAAGGGCAACCACTCCAAGTCCTTATGAGGTGCATTAAGGAGAGAAATATTCAGGGCCACTGGAGCTTCCATTGGTTACTTTTCTGTTATTTTTCAATTGAAATTTCGGTTTTTTGTAGCCAAATAGGTAAAATAATAGCTTCTGGGGGATTTCTCAGAGAATTGCAGGCTAGAGTCTATTGGAATTTAGCTCACAGGGTGAAATTTGTAGAGGAAAATGGAGTTTGTGAGACTTTTTGGTAAAAAAGAGAAAAAACAGCGGTTCTGGTACGTATGTTTGAAGACAGCACAATGTATTTTAACTCAAGTTTGGGTTCTTCGGGCATTTTTGCAGAGAAAATTGAAAAAACACGGGGTTTGGGAACAAATTTCGGTTAAATACCTGTTTTGACAGTGGACTGTGTGATTTGCAGGTGGCAGACTGAGCTGGAAGACCGAATTGTGGACTCAATCTAGCTGGGTGGCAAACTGTGTGGTCGAACAGCTGATTTGGACGAAAATCGTGGGCACCGGTCTCATGAAAGCAACCAATGGAAATGAATGAAAACGACACATTCACGGGTTTTTGACAAAAAATTGACTTTGGCGGGCTTTTGGCGATTTTTAGTAGGATGACATCAGCATGACACGATATTTTGTCGTGTAGTGGGGTGACGTGGCGTTGACGTGATCGTGATGTCAGTAGATGATGCGAGGATGATGTCAGCAGGGAGGTAGCAGGGCGGTAAGCGGTTTCGCCCCCCACCACTTTTGGGCAATGGTGGTATTGGAGGGGAGGGGAGCGAGCACTGCTGGAGACTGCCACCTATCCGAGGGTACGGCGGCAAAACCACCATCCCCCAGGCGCTAATCATCGGACAGAGGAGGGCTCGCGATATTGTCATGGGCCGTTGGAATGCGAGGGCCAGATCCAACTGTTGGCAGTGTACAAGATATGGTGGAGGCAACGACGCGGGGACCCACAATATAAATCAAAGAATTTATAATGTTTAGCGGGTATAAACTTTGGTTGAGTCTGTTTGGTTATTTATTTAACCAAATGTTAAATAAACTCCATGGTGCGTGCGCAGGGTTGTTAATGGCCCCGGATGAGCCGTTAATCCCATAAACATTGGTATATGGCTATATTTAGCTGAGGGTCAGGATATGTAAACATTTTTGGGGTTTTTCATATATAAATATACTATGGGAAAAGGGAAAGAGCATAGGGATTTACATAATAGAGTTAAAGCGTTAATATCAATTCGAGGTAGGAATACGCGCTAAGTCTAATGTTTGAGATACTTAGGGTAAAAGGAGAAAAATACTTTAACACAAGAAATGTGGCTTTATTATCCTAAGAAAACACAAAGTTTCACTTAGTCTTTTTCATGAAATGAAGTGACTAGGAGCACTGAGCAGATCTCAATGCCCTTGTGGGGAGGTTAGTAAATTTTTCTTAGAGAAATATGGAGGGAAATTAGTCATGCTTCACCTGTTTTGTGACCACATAGTTGACATGCTACTTATGATATCCATGATATGAATCATCTTTAAAAGACAAAATTTCTCATAAACCTACTTCTGCAACATCAAAACTGCCTACCCAGCCTATTACATCTAACATTTTTTCTTCCTTTTTTGCTTGGGTGCATTTGAACTAGAAAACCCTTACTCTCTTCTTTTCTTTTAGCTGCCATCCTATCTAAGTCTGCCTTTATTTCTTCCAGGGGCTCAGATTTAGCTGTTGAGCTCCTTTGCTTCTCTACCTAACTACTTATCTGCCAAGTTTGAACTGTTTGGACAGATTTCATTCTCTATCTCTAAAACAGGAAATTTAAACATGGATTGGTCGAGATTGAGCTGTTTGGCTATCCATCAATGGTGACAGAAGTCACCTAAGTGCACATAATGAAATTTTTTGCATAAACTGAATAGTAGTGGGAATTTGGACTAGCATACTTTCCTGGTCCTTTCTTTGGGGTTCATTTTCTTTCTTTTTTGACCACTTATTCTTTTTTCCCTTTGATTTTTCTTTTGGGACATACCCTCTTTTAATTTTTTAATTTTTTTGATTTTCTCAAAATATGGAACCTTTGCAGCATGGAAAGGATGAACATATTCGGCATTTTACTAGTCAATCATGAAATATGACACCTATTGGTATATGAGCATAACACTGGCTCCACTTGGGGATGGCTTTTCCTGGTGAAAAGTCAAGAACAGCAGGTTAGATGGCCTTACATTCAATTCTTTTTGCATTCTGAAATTTCTCCTTTGCTGTAAACAAACAACACTGTACCTCTGCAACATATCTACATTTTCCATAAGCTCATTCAAACAATTGCAGCCCTGTTTTGATAATTTGTCTGAATGTTTGCCATCATATTGACAGCTCCCAAGTCTCCTTCTTCAATTCTTTTGATAAACTAAAAATGTAATACAAAAAGGTGGCACAGTTCCTTGCCTTTTTCTCAAAATTTGCTACATATTTCTCCCTATCTTATTTCTGTAATAAACTGTAGAAAGTAAACATTGTTATGTACAAGTTAGAGTCCTGACATCTCAACAAAGTGGATCAAAATAATGCTTGAGCATCTGACCATTGACTAGCCCATCTTCTGCTTCTGTACCATTTAGGCTTTTCAAAAAATAGGTGTTGTTTCCTTGTGAAGCCTGAATAGCAAAAGGTCCTTTCCATAGGAAGTCAAACTTTCCATGTTTTCCTATATCTTCCCTTCTGGAATCCCATTTTAGTACTTTTTCTCCTATGAAAAAATCCTCTACCTTTGTCCTCTTGTCAAATATCTTCTTAAGTTTTTCTTGTAGAACTTGAGACCTTTGATACACCTCTTCTCTAGTCTGCTGCAAGTAAATTGTTTGATTGGTTCTCCTCTGAATGTCATTGGGTTCTGCTTGTATTTCTTGTAGCAATTTTATCACAGAGATTCCCAAAGATGAAGGGAATACAGCCGCCATGCCATAAACCAATTCATAGGGGCTTTTTCCAATGGATCTTTTTGTAGTCAATCTGTCTGCCCTAAAAGCATTGATAAGCTTTTTATGCCAGTTTTTCTTGTTTTCCTCCAATATTTTCTTAATGATATTGATCAAGCTTTTGTTGAATGATTCATTTATACCATTACCTTGAGGGTAATAGGATGTGGAATGGCCTAAGGTAACATGGTATTTGTGACAGAAATTGATCATTCTTTTGGATTTAAAAGCAGCAGCATTGTCAGTTATAATCTTTTCCGGACAGCGAAACCTGGACAGGATATTGGCTTCTAGGAATTGCATGATTACTGAGTCATTAGCTTGTCTACAAGGGATGGCTTCTATCCATTTCGTAAAGTAGTCTGTGGGAGTCAAAATCCACTTATGCTGGCCAGAAGAGGGAGGGTGAATTTCCCCAATGAAATCTAAACCCCATTGTTGAAATGGTCTTTCAGTGGAAATTGGTTTGAGGGGTAGAGGTAAAAGTTTTCTCTTGCCCTCAAAGATTTGACATTTATGGCAAGAAGTCACAAATTTCTTTACATCAGCAAACAGGGAGGGCGAATAAAATCCAGCTCTTAGGATTTTATCAGCAGTTGATTTCCAATACAAATGTCCACCACAGTCCCCTGCATGAAATTCTTTAAGCACTTTGTCAGTTTCATCCTTTGTTAAGAAGCTTAGTAAAATGCCTTCATGATTTTTACAAAATAAAACATTATCTATACTACATAATTTTGAAGCTTTCATTTTCAAAAATCTCTTTTTAGTTCTAGATAACCCTGGAGGAGCCTGCAGGTTTAACAATACATAAATTATATCAGCATACCAATGTGATTGTAAAAAGGCTTGATTGATCTGTGGAGTCGCCATCTCTTGTTCGTTATCCATTTCATTGATGTCAAGGGCTTGAAAGTTGGTTTCAGTCATCAGCTTAGCTAATCCTTGGCCTTTTATCAGTTTTGTTGGTTTAATTTCAATGTCATATTCAAAAATGTTAGCTATCCATTTGCCTCTTTTGCCTTCAATTCCTTCTTGAGTTAGGATATCCATGACCATAGTATTTGGTACATAAGATATTACATGGGAGTATAAAATGTAAACTCTGAAGTCCTTAATAGCTTTTACAAGGGCATAAGCTTGCTTTTCCATGATTTGATATTTTAAAGGTGCATCTCTAAGCGCTTTGCTGAAAAAAGCTATGGGCTTTTCACATCCTTTATCATCTTTCTGTAGCAAAACAACAACAATAGTATGTTCAGATGCAAAGGAAAAAATTATAAAGTTTCTATCAAATTTCGGGCTGGTGAGTACTGGTGTTTTAGTTAAAGCTATTTTGATTTCTTCAAAGGCTTGCTTGGCTTCTATTGTCCATTTGACTTTGGAATCTTTCTTTAGCATGTTGTTCAGCAATCTTATCAGTTCAGCCAATTTGGGTATGAATCTTCTTAGAAAATTGATTTTCCCTAGGAAAGCTTGGAGTTCTTTGATATTTCTAGGGTGAGGAACTTGCAGAATGGCTTGTATTCTATCTGAGTCAATTCTAATGCCATCTTTTGAGATTATGTGACCTAAGAGCTTGCCCTCTTCTAGGTTAAAAAATGATTTCTTTGGGTTCAGTGATATACCTTATTTTCTACAGATTAAAACACTTATCTAAGATGTTTTAAATGTTCCTGATCTGATTTGGAAAATGTAGTAAGGTCATCTAGATATATGACCAGAAAATCTTGAATCTCTTTAGCAAAAGCTATGACCATTGCTCGCTGAAAAGTTTCCCCTGCATTCTTAAGTCCAAAAGGCATTTTTACATATTTGAAAGTTCCCCAAGGTGTTGTGAAAGCAGTCTTATCTTGATCATCAGGGTGAACAAGGATCTGATTAAACCCTGAAAATCCATCTAGCAGTGAAATTCTAGAAGCTCCCACTACCTTTTGTAAAATGTGGTCCATCTTAGGTAAGGGGTAGTGATCTTTTAAAGAAACTTTATTCAGATTTCTCAAATCAACACACAGTCTTATTTCTCCTGTTTTCCTTCTAGTGGGCACTAGATTTGAGATCCACTGTGAAAATCTGATGGGTGCAATAATTCCAGCTTCATACATTCTTTTGACTTCTTTTTCAATGAGAGGAAGGAGTACAGGATTGACCCTTCTAAGTTTTTGCTTGAACGATTTTTTATTTTCTTTTAGGGGTATTGTATGCTGGATCACAGAAGTATCATAGGACTTAAGGTCTTCATAGCTCCATGCAAAAACATCTTGAAATTCTTTAAACAGTTCAATATATTTCAGATTTTGGTCAGGAGGCAAGGCTTTGGACAATTTTATCATCTTAGGATTTTCTGCAGTTCCTATATTGCAGTCCTCAATTTCTGCGTTTAATGGCTGCATTTTTGGTTTTCTTGGAATATCATTTGAATCAAAAATATCTTCTAGAGGAGTCAAGCCTGTGAGTAAAAAATTATCCTTTAACTCAATCACTTCAGACTCTCCTTCAACAATTTCATCAAAGTTTATTTCTTTCAGCTCTTGCAATTTTTTGCTGGTGAAGATTGTTGAATGCAAAATCTGATTTGTTGTTTCAGCTGAAATGTGTTTTTCAATTTTGTCTATTTGCTGATCTTCACAAATGGTGCTTGTGTGTATATTTGTGCTAGAGAATTCTTCTTTTAAAGTCAGGAAATTATTGATCTGAGTGTCATTGCCAAACACTTGCCAGTTTTTTACGTTGTCTGGTACAGTCAGCCTGTGTTTAATTTCAGCTGTAAAATGATGATTAGGCTCAAATGGCAGTTTACAAGTGCTAGCAAATGTTACCAAAGTGTGAGCATGCAAATTGTGGTTCCTTGAAATTTTGGTAAGCTGTGATTCTAGGAAGGTATTGAGTATTTCAGTTGCTGCCCCTCTATAAGCTCTTAACCTAAGGTCATTTGTGAGAAAGTTGCCTTTCATTTATTGAATAACCAAATCAGAGTCTCCCAAAATTGATATCCTGACTGCCCCTAGACTTTTGATCAATTTGAGTCCTAGTAGGAAGGCTTCATATTCAGCCATGTTATTTGTACATCTAAAATTCAACATGTATGCATGTCTTTCAGCATGAACATTTTGCATGTTATGTATCCAAATCCCCGCCCCATCTCCTAGTTTATTCATTGATCCATCGAACTCTAAGTACCATAGGATTTCTTGATTACAGCTAACATCAGGAGTTTTAAAGATTTTCTTAGTAGGCAGATTTGGATTTTCAAACTCATATGGTTTCCCTTGTGTGTCTGTTGTATCAATTATTTCAACAATTTCTAGACTTTGAGCAATAGATTCTTCATTTATGCTTTTCCCTTGTGTTGATGCTAGAATCTGGTAATCAGGTGGAGGGAAAATTTCAGCATTGTATAGGATGAAAGAGTCCATATCAGAATGGATGGAATAAATGGGAAAATTTTTGGGTTTCTCTTGTGTGCTGACCACATACTTCATCAAAGATTCCAGTACAATCTCTTTGGCTGGCCAAAGACTGAGATAGTAGCATAGGACATGTCCAATTGTAAAGATCCTTGGAGTTTTGCACCCCAAGATCTGGACAAAAGCATTCCATATTTTGGTGGGATATCAGCTACCACTACATCCATTAAAATAGTTTTGACAGGGTATTGTACTAGTGATACACATAAATCTTTAATTAGGCCTACACACTGACCTGGTTGGAATCAAAAGAGAATAAGTCTTTGTATGGCCTTGTGATATCTAGGTCCTTTTCCATCATGGATTTGGGCATTAGATTATGGGAAGCTCCTGAATCAAACATTGCATTGTGAAGTACTTTGTCGTGAATGTTTAGAATTACATAGAAAGGAGGAACACCTCCATCTACTGATTTACCATTTACTTCAGGGCCGAAAATTAATTCTGGCTGGTCATCTAAAACATTCACTGCATCTCTGCTTTCTGAAATTTGAAGTGACCTGCTGATTTGTTCTCTATAGACATCATGTTTAGCCAATTCTGACAGTGGAATTGCTATTTTTAACTTGAGTATTTCGGTTTCAAGATTGAAAGGTTTTTCCATTTGAACTTTTGCATTTCGGGCAGCAAGATTTTCTTTTTTTGTTGTGTTTTCAATGGTATTTTCTCTATCAGGAGTACTTTTATGAACTGAATCTGCTTTAAAATTAATTTCAGGAGATTTCTTTGCATTTTCTTTGGGAGGAAAGGAAGTGGTAGGCTGACTGTTTGATGGCTATAAATCTGATATGTCCTCAATCGTTGGATCTTTAGGGTTGAAGTCTGTTCTAGTAGGGAGTTCTATAGGGGAAGTATTAACCTTTGCTTTTTTAGGCTGCTTGGTGTCTTTCTGCTTGTTGGTTTCAGGGACATCTATTGTTCTGCTCCTCAATTTGTACTGCTTTTGAACCTCGTAAACAGCTGCATCATATCCCTCTCTAAAATCAAATGATTCTCTGGATTTGGTTTGAAATTGATTAAGTGTATGAGCTTCTTAATCATCCTGGGTCAAAAAAATTTGTTGTTCACTGTTTAGACCCATTAAATTAATTTGAGTATCCTCTATTGGCTCACTAGAGGTTGAAGCTTCAGCATAGTTTTCGTGGAATGGATGTCTAATGTTTTGGTCAGGACCAACCTTTCCAGCGTTAGGATTCTGATTTTTCTTGAAGTTTGGATTTCTTCCGGTGTTACTTGGTTGACCATCCCAAGATGATTTCCTCTCAATTGTTTCTACTCTATCACCCAATATATCCATTCCTTTAATAATTGCATCTAATTTTTGCTCAAATGCAGAAGGTTCTTCTTTGAAGGGAGTCCTTCTTTCAGCTCTAGCTCGAGCTCATTTAGAAATCAGATTGGCTTCTACACTAACAGCTATACTTTGCATGTCTTCTAAGCTTGGAGGAGCTCTTTCCCTCAGCTAATATGCCATGTTAGAATCAGATCCATCAGGGAATTTGATCAAGGCCAAGTTTGGTGGAGGTCTAAGGTTCTGAGGAATAGCAGTGTACACATTGTTAAATCTGGCACAGTAATCTTGAACAGTTTCTTGTGGGCCTCTTTTGAAGCTTTCATATTCTCATAGGATGTGTAATGGGTCTTTTTTCTTTTCCCACCTATTTAAAAAAAATTGATAAAGGGCATTTGGGTCAGCAATAGTGTTCACAAGAAGTGCCCTAAACCAGGTCCTACCATCACCAGTTAAACTTTGGACAAAGATTTTCATTCTCACATCATCAGCATCAATTTCATAGTTCTCAAAATAATCTGTCATTTTCTTAGTATGTTGTTGAGCTATATAGGTGCCAGTACCATCAAAATAGGTGATTTTTCTTTGATAATATTGAGGCATAGCCCCTGGATTTGCGGGCAATTGCAGGGCAGTATATCGGTATGGCAGCAATTGCAAGGAAGCATATCGGTTTGCCATATTTACTGAGAAAAGTGGAACAGCTGGAAGAACAAGGATAACAGCTAAGATGTGTGCAGTGAATGGGGGAGTGGAAAGGGTATTTTGAAGTGCTAATGGTGAACTAGGTGAAGCAACAGTAATGGATGAAAGGACTTGTGATTTCCCAGCAGTAAGCTTAGTTTGGATAGAGTTCTGCTGAGGTGTGTCAAGGTTTAAATTTGCAGAATTTTCTTGATTTTCTAGGCTTCTAAGGCTCTTTGGGATCAAATTAGGATTTTCAAATATAGGTGGAAGATTTGGATCTGGATTTGATCTAGTATAATAGATTTTCTTCTTTGGAGCCAGCTTCTAACTATATTTTTTGATTTTTCTTGAAATATTTGAAGAACACAGCTTTCGACAATATCTTTCTATGAAATTTCAATGAGAATCTTGAATTTTTCTAATGATCTATTGAAAAAAGGAAACTGATCAAGTCTTTGAGACAGCTTTTCAAAGCCTAAAACTAGACTAGAGATAGACTGAAGCAGCTTTTATTTACTCCTATATTTGCATAGCAAAAATAGTTTCAAAGGCTACCTGGCTAACTTCAAGCTCCATCTGTAGCTTTAGAAAATAGACAGCAGTAACAAATAGTCATTCAGATCCCCAGTGGAGTCGTCAATGATGTTATCACTCAGGTTGTTACCAAAAAGTTGTAAGAAAAGGGAATACGGCCGAGGTAACCACGGACCAACCTTTTAGATGTAGATTCTAGCCAATCTGCATCCAGAGAGGGCTCTCTCTTTATGGTTTAGCTTTATTTTGGGGTGTATTAGGCTAGTTATGAAGTACGAAGGTTTGTTTGATTTTTGGAGGGTGAAATTCAGTAGAACAAGGGCGTAAATATGAAACGTTTAGTCCATTGGGCTAATGGAGTATATGAAGATGAACTGCTGGATATGGTTTCTTTGATAGAGGGAGGAATTACAGAGCAAGGTAATCAACCATGGAACAATTTGTAAGCTGGAATCAGGTGAAATGGAGTCAGGAGGTGAAGGGCAATCGAGAATCCTTCATCATGTTGACAGAGGGAAAGTGGATGAATATTGCCAGGGAGCAGTTAAAAATTCCTTAGCTATATTCAAGATGTAAGAACCAGGGGAAACAGGAGCAGTTAAGAATTCCTGCTTATGCTAATTCTGAAGAAAACATAAAAAATAACAGAGATTGAACACAGAGTACAGTTAAGCAAGTTTTGGGTTATTCTTTTTCCCTGTTATTCAGATCATTAACATAGATGATATATAAAAACACAGAAACTGTAAAACATGAGTTAAAAATACTTATTGATCCATGAAATAATTTGAGAATTCTGCAACATAGTCCTCTGTCATTAATTCCACAACCAGAGAGTTCAGCGACAACACATTCCAACAGCTTTATTTCAGAAGAAGAGTTCTCAGAGTTACAACGCAGTTCCAGAAATGAATCACCAACCCCTAATACTTTGCTTGCGGAGGTATTTGTACAAAAACGTTTACAAAATATCTCAATGAGATAATATCTAGCAATAACTTCTTCTACCTACTCTACAGGAAAAGTAAATGATCTTGGGAACAGGAAGAAATAAATGCAGAAGTAAGTGATGCTTGTGTTGGCTGCTGAGTTGGTAAGATGCGTTGACTGCATGCTCAGTGAGTCGGCCGGTGGATGCTCCCACTGATATTGCGCGCTGTTGGCTTTGCTTTCTCGGGTGCTTTTAATTGCACTTTAATAGACTGCTGCCCAGCGTGATTCTTATCCGCTACCTTTTTCAGCTTTATGATATTTGTTGTGTTATGGAAAAAACAAAAGTTTGAAACCTGCTTACAAGATTTCCAACATACTTTGCCACAACTGCTCTTCTGGCAACTGATGTCTTTGTAGCTTTATCAAAGTTTCATAAGCGTCTATGTACTTGTAGAAGTTTGGCTGGGCTGTAAAAAGATGTTGTACTTCATGCTCAATATAAAATAGATTTTCTAAGTTGCTGTAAAGAGTTTGGCCAGATGGAAGGGTCTTCTCTACTGGAGTACTTGATGATGATGCATTTTGTTGATCAGTAGCGTATCTATTCAACCTGAGCTGGTACTCAGCTTGTCTCAGTAGGCATTGATTACTTCCCAACAGACTAGGCAAGCCTTTTTCCTGCAAAACTGTAAATTTTTCTACAAAAGAATTTACCTCTATTTGCATATCTTGGCTCTTTCTCTCCAAGTTCTGCATCAGGGTTCTCATGGTCAAGACTATTTTGATTGTTAGGATGGTTCCTGTCCTATCTCTGATGTCCTATGCTGCTAGTTCTTCCTTGGTTTTAGTGTTCAAAAAATGGATTAGCCTGTTGGCCTGTTCGGGCTTATGTCCCAACAAATTTCTGGCCCTTTGAATTTCCACCTGGGCTACTACTATCAAATCAATCTGTTCATATATAATTTGAATAGATCTCCATATATTACTAATTGATTCATTGATATTAGCCCATAAAATGCTTTTGATTTCTTCCAGAGGCTTGTCTAAAGGGAGATCTTTTTCCAATGCTTTTACCTTATTCTCTAATGCCTTTACCTCTCTTGTCTTTTCTGCCACAGTCATTTTAGACTTGTCATAACTTATTTCCAGCTTGGCCAATTTTTCTTTGGCTTCTTTCAATTCTGATACTTGGAGCTTTAAATCCTCCATAGCCTTTATTAATTCCTCAATGGTCATGGTAGTGTTGTTGCCTGCTGCTGTTGTTGCTGAAGTACTTGGTGTTGTTGATGCCAGGGCAGTGGGAGGGACTGCTGTTGTAACTGTGGTAGGAGTAGTTGTAACTGTTGGAGCTGTTTGAGATGGCTGGGAGGTCGACACTCCCTGCTTTTCCTGTAATGCCTTCTCCAATTCCTGCTCTGTCTCATTTAATCTTTGATTCATTTTCATTAGCAAATCCATCATGTCTTCTTCTGCTTTTTCTTGCACAACCTCTGTGGTTTGTGGATGCATAGTAATTGGCAGCTTCAATTGTTTCTTGAGGGCAGCTATGTCATCCTCCTTTTTCTTCATTAATTCTTTTATTCCCTTGGCATCCTTGGGATCATGTCCCAGCTCAATGATAATTTCTTCCAAGGACTTTATCCTATTGTCCTTGGCCAAAGAAGATGCCTTTTCTAAATCTAGTTGGGCAGATGTGTTGTTTAATGAGTCCTGCAATTTCTGAGCTAATATTGCCTTGTCTACCAATCTGGAGTAGTCCATCTCTCCAGTTTGCTTGTGCAACTCAATCTGGTCCAAAGGATGAATGTCTTTGGCAAGGGCCTCCATATTTGTTCTAATATAATTAGATGCTGACTGTGGCTGTTGCACTTTAGGCTTGAAGTGGCTCAAGATCATTTTCCCTTCTTTAATATCATATGCAGACATTAACCTTTGATGTTTGGAGGGGGTCATCTTGAGAAATTGATCATAAAGTTGCAATTTTATTGGCTCATTCTGGGCTTTGATATCCGTGAATGTTCTTTTGATTTCAGAACCTTGCTTGCTTTGTGGCCTTGTGGAGGAAATTTCCACACTATGCTGCTTCTCAAATTCTTGCCTTTGAGAATTGGTGGATGTTTCTACCACTGGGGATGTCTGTGCACTGGTTTCCCTCTCCATTCTTAGACTTTCTATGATTTCCTCACTAATTTCCTCTTCAGGTAGAGGATCTATTCTTTGCCTTTTCGCCCCTGGTTGCTCTGCTGGCCCACTTACAGGTGTGGTCTCTTCTCGGTCCCTTTTTCTGCCCTTTTCCTCATTTAGAGGAGTTTTCAATGCTGGTACCTCTGGTGCTTTGGTCTCGGCAGGAGGAATTTTCCCTCTCCCTTCTTGCTTTGATGATGTTGGCTGATCTGTCATTTCGTGTTGTGCTGTATGCAACACTTCTTTGCCTTTAGATGTCCTTGCAGCTGGTGTAGTGCTTTCTGTTGGAAATAATACTGAGAGGGGGGGTGAATCAGTATTATCAAATTCTTTTCAATATATCTTCCAGATTTATACATTAATTTATTCTTCAGATATTGATCATTAGTTTGTATGTCAGTACCATAAAATAATGAGCAAGAACAAGTAAAACAGATAATCACATCAAGGAGCACCAGATATAAGGTGGAAACCCAATGTGGGTGAAAACCACCTCATGCAATATGTCTCTATCTTCTTTCAATTAGAAACTTCTTTTACAATGATTTTGTACTGGTGCAGTCCTTTACCAGTATGCAGGCTGCAACCTGCAGAGAGCTACAACCCTCTCTCGTTTTCCAGTCTCTCCTAGAAGGGAGCTACAACCCCCTTAGCTCTCCTACTTCTTTAAGGACCACGTTTCATTAATTTTCAGACTGGATCCAAGAACATCAAATCATCAAGCACATGTGAATCAACCAATTTCCTTATACAATCAACCAATGAATCACCCAACTTCTCAGAATGCTGTAAACAGAAAAGCAATACCAGTAATATAAACCCAGAACTCTGCAGCAATAGATAAAAGGCAGCCAATAATTATTTCAAAAGGGGTCTGCAACTTCACCAATAGAAGCCTGCGAATATCTGCAGCTCTTCTGTGTCTAAACTGCGCAGATCCGCACTTGGTCCTTCTTCTTCTTTTCGTACCTCCGCACCTACTCCTTCTGCTGCACTCCGTACCTCTGCTCAGATCCACACCTGCACTGTTTGCCTGACAACATACCTCTGCACCTGGTCCTTCTGTTCCTCTGCGTGCCTCCACACTGTGCCTTCTTCTGCACTCCGTACCTCGCACCAGCGCCTTCTGCTTCACTGCGGACCCCCGAACCTGCGCCTTCTGCTGCGCTACGGACCCCCGTACCTGCGCTGTGGATCGCCTGCGGACCTCTGAATAGAGCCAAATTAACAGTCCTCCAATGTGCCCCAGACAGTCAGATCCATAGATCTGATCATGCGCCCGAGAGATCATGACCTATCAATAGATTCGCCTTAAATTTCACTTTGATTTAGATCTAGCTTTTAAAACTGATCACCCAAAATTTCATATCTTAAGATATTCAAATTTTACGAGTGACTAGTCAAGTGATCTCCTTTCCTTTTTATAGGCAAGCCCTTATTCTCACCATGGGACAAAACCATCGAAACCAATATAAGGGATCCAAACCGGGGTTCAATAATTTAGATCCTATACCACGGGCCAAAACCATAGGATCATGAACGTCAGGCTAAATACCATGGGCCAGACATAAGAATTCCCACATGTGCGCACTTTCTCTGCATTGGAGTGAGTGGACTGGGGTCCGCACCTTCTGTTCGGATAACTTGCGGACATGACCGCACTTGGTGAACGGCGTGCTTGCGGGTTCGCACCTTTTGAACGGTGTACCTGCGAACCCCTTATTTTCCATCATTTTGAGAGCCAGAACAGAGATTTGTGTTTAGTCAATTTAACGTCTTAAATTTCTCTACATAAATTATCAATCCGGGTATCGTAAACTGATGAAGTGTGGTGCACTATATGTGCTTAGTTAACCTCTTTCTTACTTCGTTGTTTTATAGTTTATGTTCAACTCTTCCTAATTCTCTGCTTTCAACATATAGTACTATGTTAAGCATGATTAAGAAGTAGTCAGAAATAAGTCCAAAAAGTAATCAAGCTCTAAGGTGACAAGTAAGAAAAACCACTTTAAAGACCAGTTATAATGTTCAACTCTTCCTAACTCCCTGCTTCAACATATAGTACTATGTTAAACACGATGAAGAAGTAGTTAGAAATAAGTCTAGAAAGTAATCAAACTTTAAACTTGCAAAGAAAGAGCTTGAAAGAAATAACTTGAAATGAAACTGACAACAAAGAACTTGAAATGACTTGAAAGTAAATGACCACATTCTAATGGCATTAGTCTCTATTCATATTGCTGCAAATAAAAGAAAATAAGAAAATCACTTTTAAAACCAAAGATAATGGTTATCTCTCCCTAACTCCCTGCTTCAAACACATGTGCTGTGTAAAGCATGATTAGGAAGTAGCTCAAGTTGAATTAGAAAAGTGATTAAAAATGAGAAAAATCTACTTTAAAGACTAGTGATAACGTTTTGCTCTTTCTAACTCTCTACTTCTGCCATATGTACTATGCAAAGTATGATTAGAAAGTAGTGAAAGAATAGTCTAAAAAGCACTCAAAGCCAACTGCAAGTTAGTGGTATTCTGATCCTTAAAAGATAACAATTTATGATAAAAGATCATTCATGTGTTAGCAGAACTTTGAGAAATAAGACTAAAAATCAGCTATAAAAACAAAGTAAAAAGGGCAGCACTATGAATAAGACAACTGCAACTACCATTAGATATTAAAGCAAATACAACACACACAATCCCGGGAGAAAATAAAATGCAATAACTCAAACTGTACAAGGCAGGGGCCCCCTTCTACCTATGAAATCAAAGCATACTTAAAATTGCATGAATGAAAATCTAATCTACCTTACATTCTACAAAGCAATATTTACAAAATGAAATCTAATCTACTTACATCCTAATATGCTCCATGACATCTACTTCACATCTCCTTCCATGTTGAGAACATCAAAGCTTTATTTAATTTCTTCAAAAGTGCAAAGTACAACAAAGCTCTCCAAAGCTTTCAAAAGCCATGGGACTAACAAACTAAAAGGACTAAGAAAAGACTAAAGGAAAGACTAAAGAGAGACTAAAAAGAGACTAACTAATGAAGGAGAGAGACCTCCTATTTATACAAAAAGATGAGAGCCTTCTCATTAATGATAATCCATGAATCTCTCCCTCTACCTCTAGAGTCCTAATCAAAATAGGAACTGATAAGACACATGTCTTTTAGAGTTACAATACAATTAGGAGATGTGACACATATCCTCATGATCCCATGATTCTTTCCAACCAAATTCGAATTTGGCCTTAGAGTGCCACATAAGGGTCTTCTAGAAGTCTCCTTTCAACCTACACATGTCAACAAACTCAACCCATTTGTTAGGTATAAGCATATGCACATTATTTTCTAATGTTTAACCACAAATTCACTTAAAAGGCTTAGAAATAATAAATATTGGAAAAACATAAAGGTAGCCCAATGACAATGAAAGTGGGATGAATGTGGTGACATAGTAGTGAAATGGAGGTGAAATGGAAGTGATATAATGGACATAATAGTGAAAGTGTAATGGAAATGAATGACATTTTCAAGACTCAACATACCCCCCAACTGAAGCTATTGCATGTCCTCATGCAACATATATTACATTGACTCTTTTGATCCTTGAGCTTTGGCTTAACTTTGCATGATATCATTTGATAACTTCATATTTCTGCAAAGTGTTTTACTTGAATTGCAACATGGTTGGTTCTTGTGTTACAACCATTTTTTTTTTTTTTTTGCCTTCTATTTTGATCTTTGAACTTTGCATAATGATATTTTGATTATTGTTGCAAAGTATATCTTTATTGGATTGCATGATGGTTGGTTCTTGTGTGACAACCATGATTTTGTTTGTATCCAATTTATCCTTTAAGCACTTTTTCAAAAGCCATTGTATGCTCATAATAGCAATGTAATAATTAATATATGTTGGAAGTATGTGAGCTCTTGAATATGTTATGGACATGGAAAGATATGAATATGAATGTATTTCCCCCCCAACTGATGGTATTGGCAATTTTATGCAATGAGGAAGAGAAATGTTTTTCCAACAAGTATCATTCTAGCTTTTTATGGAATTCTATGGTTAAAAGTTAGAAAATGCCGTACCTTTACTTACCCTTTGGAATGGATGAGTTGTATGTGTGTGGTGACTGAAAACTTCTGATCATATTCTTCTTCAAGTGGCTGAACAAGAGGAGTCATGGATAGAGAGATAAGATGACTTTTTATTGCTTCTACTAAAACTTGTTGAATCTGCTCCAAAATGCTGAAAATAATAGTCTTCATGTCTTCAAAACTCATTGGCACAATTCCTACTATGTGAAAAGATGTTCTGATGTCGAACATAGTAGGAAATTGTTGGCTTAGTGGCCATTAATGGATGCCACTAGTCAACACGAGTACTCTCACCATTGATGTCAATGAGAGTCAAGATGCCCAAACACATCTTGCTAGGTACGAATGAATTTGCTGATGTCGAGTCACCTAGAAGATCTAACGAACAAGGAACATTAATGTATTCCCTTGTTTGTCAGCATCAGGACTTGCCATTAAGGCATGCAAGTCTCAAGGTGTTTTTACAAAGAACTTAGACTCAAAGGACTATGGACTCAATAATTTGCATTGAAGCAGGGCTTATTTGCGGAATGAAAATGACAAGGAATGGAAAGTGAAAATGGAAAATGGCAATGGAGAACAGAAATGACAATGGGAAATAAGCATGTGAATGAGCCTTTTGCTTTTATTGGTGGGTTATGAATGGACAAAAAGAGATGGAAAGTGTATGTGAATGAAAATGGAAAATATGGAGTGGAATGAGGTGAATGGTTTATTATGGAGTATGGATGTGATGGAGACAATAGTATCTGAAAGTTTTTCAAGTATTTGGATCTGATTTTGCATCAACATATTTCCTCTTTGTTGCTGATCATCCTCTTATGAAACAAATTGGTCTCTTAGAGAGACATCATTCCCTTGTAGTCATTTGTCCTTCCTCCTGAAACCTGCAAAAAAACTAATACTTCTTCTGCAATGGAATGTAAGATTATCAAAGGAGAGAGGTGATCAATCTCTCTAGTTATGATATTTACACACAAAACTAAGAATTTGTATTAATGAAACAAGTTCTCAAAGGAAAAATCAAAGGAATTTATACCTGCTTTGGAATTAGTGCCTCAATTTGATGTTGCTTCTTTTCAGCAATTTATTTCATTATTTGCCATTTCAAACTCTAATGATATATTTCTCATTGTATAGATCTTGTTGAGATCTTTCCAATGGTACTTAAATCATCAAAATCTGATTCTGTATGAGAAAGATAAGCTGATTTGAACAATGAGGTTTTTCTGGCTGCGGAATTGAGGAACAACTCTGTAGCTAAAAATCTTTGAATAAAAAGTTAGCCATTCAATTTTCATTATCAGTCCAAAATTAATCAATACCTTCAGAAAAGTGAGAAAATAACTTGTTCATTTCATTGATTCAAAATTATTATTTTTTCTTGACATGCAGCGACTTAATGTGGCGACTCAGTGTGGCGACTTTATGATCACACCCAATTTGACTTCCCTTTGACCGGGGTCTTTTTCATCAAATTTGACCGAATGAATAGGACACCATCCATGTACTGATATTTCCCTAGCTACCCATGTGACCTGTTTTGCCTGATGACACCTACAACCTAGAGTTTAACAAAACAGCTGCGGGATCACTAAATGGCTGCGGGATTGCAGAGTGTAAAAAATACTGTGAAATGGAGTGGCTGTGTGCGAACAAACTAAGCAATTTCTCCATCTCAAACTTCGGCTGAAAAATTGAACTGTGGAGTTTGAAACAGAGCTGCGGGGTTTAATAACCTCCACCTCCACTTGACTGTCTTTATCTCTGAATGACCTTGCAAAGGCTTTTGTAACCTCCTTGTGGTAGCCTTTAAACTTCTTGATGCACTGTAGCCAGTTGGCTTTCTGCAATGCCTCCTCAACTTGAGGATATGCTTCCAGGAATTTTGAACCTTCTGGTTCAGTCCTTAAAAGTTTCCCCATTGACTCTACGGCTCTGTTCTAAAACACTACTTCAATGGTGGCTTTACACAGTAAATTCTCGGCTCTGTTCAGAATTTTGTGGAAAAGAGGTTGTATGGTTTCAGCAATAGCCTTGGAAACAGTGAATTCACGGCTTGAACATATTGAAAAGGTGGATTAACAGCTTTAACACAGTGGAACGGTGGCTTAGCAGTCGTAATACAACCGTAACATACGTTCACTGGTTATATGTATTCACTGTTTCTTAGAATTAGCAGAGAGGAGAAAACAGAGTATGGTTTATGGGGGCAACGTAGTGAATGGAACGGAATGAAGGAAATGAGAGAATGGAACAGCGTGAAATGGAGTGTTATGAGCGTAGGAGGGTTAGTGTTTTGGATACCCAACATTTAACCGGCAGTGATTAATGACAGAGAGTCGTGTTTAATTGAAACACGTCTCTAATAGGTGTAAAGTCGTGTAATTTATTGTTTATGCCAGCATGTAATTGATCCCTATTAGAACTCTTTCCCTCACGCACGCGGAGTTATTCAAACAACCAGTTAATAACTCAATTTTTCACGCGCGGCAGTCAAAAACGGGCTCCAAAGAACCGAACATTTCTCCCAGACCACCACGAATTTTCCCAAACGGTTTCTGCGTTATCTAATTAACCCACCTGGCAAAAAAACCCATGATTTATTTTTTTGAAATTCGCTACCATTTGGGCAAATCGAGCATGTAAAGTTTGACGTTTTTCAAGTTTTGCGTTTTTTTTTTCTGAGTTAATTTTCTGTTCTGCACTCTGCTGTTTATGAATTTTCTCAGCTTCAAGCTGCTGCTCAAGTCGTTTTAGTCTCCAGCAAGTTTCTTTCTTGTGCACCAACCATGACTGTTGCCTCTCATCCAATTCTCTGCAATGCTGCAAGAACATAGACATTTCTTGTATAATATTCTTGTTTTGGTCTACTGTACCAGAATTGCTGCCGAGATCCATAGAGGGAGTTTCTACGTGTGAATTCCCTCTGTATAATTTTTCTTTTGCAGCTTCAGAACTCCCACTTATATTACTCAGTGTTCTGGTATTTTTCAACCATGATGAGCTGGCAGAAGGTGTGTTGGATACCACTGGAGTGCTTGAAGATGGTGAAAGGGAAAGTGTCACAGACGGAGACGAAGAGTATGTGGGGCTGGACTTTAAAACCCTAGGAGAAGACTTGGGGGAGCAGATTACTAAGCCGTTGATCAGCAAATGGTTCTTCAATCAGAAGTTACTAATTCCCTCTAGGTTTCCATTAGTAACAGAGAGAAAGAGGGCAAGCAAACACTTCAAGAAAAACATGCTAAAACCAAGACTTTGACTGAGGTCCTAGGCTGGTTTTTCATCGATCTGAGCTGGATGACTAGGATAGGATCCATGTCAGGACAATTCTGGAGATGCCCATGTGGTCGGTTTTTTCATTAGATGCCTGTAACCTGTTAAACCTTGAAACAGCTGCGGGATTGTCAGATAGCTGCGGGATTGTCAGATAGCTGCGGGATCAGGGCAGTTTCTGCAACTAAGTTGCAAAACCTTATTTGAACAAGATACAGTGTTTTGAAGACCACTACAAAGCATAACCAGACAATTTTGGACAATTTGAACCTATCAAAGCACATGAGTTTTATTTTTTCATTTTATTTTTTTTTTTTTTTTTATTGAATCAATTGAAGTGATGAAGTTTATTTTGTCTCCTATTTTTTTTTTTAACAATTCTTTTTCTGATCATCCAGATCACACAGAGTGCAGGAGGAGAGCATACTCAAGAATTATTATTTTGTCTTTTTTTACTTAACAATTTTTTTTCTAATCCTCCAGATCACACAAAGTGCAAGAGGAGAGCATACTCAAGGATTATTAATTTTTTTTTTTTCCAGATGTAAGAAATAAGGTCTCCTAATTACACTTCCCGGCAACGGCGCCAAAATGTTTAGTCAATTTAACGTCTTAAATTGCTCTACATAAATTATCAATCTGGGTATCGTAAACTGATGAAGTGTGGTGCACTATATGTGCTTAGTTAACCTCTTTCTTACTTCGTTGTTTTATAGTTTATGTTCAACTCTTCCTAATTCTCTGCTTTCAACATATAGTACTATGTTAAGCATGATTAAGAAGTAGTCAGAAATAAGTCCAAAAAGTAATCAAGCTCTAAGGTGACAAGTAAGAAAAACCACTTTAAAGACCAGTTATAATGTTCAACTCTTCCTAACTCCCTGCTTCAACATATAGTACTATGTTAAACACGATTAAGAAGTAGTTAGAAATAAGTCTAGAAAGTAATCAAACTTTAAACTTGCAAAGAAAGAGCTTGAAAGAAATAACTTGAAATGAAACTGACAGCAAAGAACTTGAAATGACTTGAAAGTAAATGACCACATTCTAATGGCATTAGTCTCTATTCATATTGCTGCAAATAAAAGAAAATAAGAAAATCACTTTTAAAACCAAAGATAATGGTTATCTCTCCCTAACTCCCTGCTTCAAACACATGTGTTGTGTAAAGCATGATTAGGAAGTAGCTCAAGTTGAATTAGAAAAGTGATTAAAAATGAGAAAAATCTACTTTAAAGACTAGTGATAACGTTTTGCTCTTTCTAACTCTCTACTTCTGCCATATGTACTATGCAAAGTATGATTAGAAAGTAGTGAAAGAATAGTCTAAAAAGCACTCAAAGCCAACTGCAAGTTAGTGGTATTCTGATTCTTAAAAGATAACAATTTATGATAAAAGATCATTCATGTGTTAGCAGAACTTTGAGAAATAAGACTAAAAATCAGCTATAAAAACAAAGTAAAAAGGGCAGCACTATGAATAAGACAACTGCAACTACCATTAGATATTAAAGCAAATACAACACACACAATCCCGGGAGAAAATAAAATGCAATAATTCAAACTGTACAAGGCAAGGGCCCCCTTCTACCTATGAAATCAAAGCATACTTAAAATTGCATGAATGAAAATCTAATCTACCTTACATTCTACAAAGCAATATTTACAAAATGAAATCTAATCTACTTACATCCTAATATGCTCCATGACATCTACTTCACATCTCCTTCCATGTTGAGAACATCAAAGCTTTATTCAATTTCTTCAAAAGTGCAAAGTACAACAAAGCTCTCCAAAGCTTTCAAAAGCCATGGGACTAACAAACTAAAAGGACTAAGAAAAGACTAAAGGAAAGACTAAAGAGAGACTAAAAAGAGACTAACTAATGAAGGAGAGAGACCTTCTATTTATACAAAAAGATGAGAGCCTTCTCATTAATGATAATCCATGAATCTCTTCCTCTACCTCTAGAGTCCTAATCAAAATAGGAACTGATAAGACACATGTCTTTTAGAGTTACAATACAATTAGGAGATGTGACACATATCCTCATGATCCCATGATTCTTTCCAACCAAATTCGAATTTGGCCTTAGAGTGCCACATAAGGGTCTTCTAGAAGTCTCCTTTCAACCTACACATGTCAACAAACTCAACCCATTTGTTAGGTATAAGCATATGCACATTATTTTCTAATGTTTAACCACAAATTCACTTAAAAGGCTTAGAAATAATAAATATTGGAAAAACATAAAGGTAGCCCAATGACAATAAAAGTGGGATGAATGTGGTGACATAGTAGTGAAATGGAGGTGAAATGGAGGTGATATAATGGACATAATAGTGAAAGTGTAATGGAAATGAATGACATTTTCAAGACTCAACATACCCCCCAACTGAAGCTATTGCATGTCCTCATGCAACATATATTACATTGACTCTTTTGATCCTTGAGCTTTGGCTTAACTTTGCATGATATCATTTGATAACTTCATATTTCTGCAAAGTGTTTTACTTGAATTGCAACATGGTTGGTTCTTGTGTTACAACCATTTTTTTTTTTTTTGTTGCCTTCTATTTTGATCTTTGAACTTTGCATAATGATATTTTGATTATTGTTGCAAAGTATATCTTTATTGGATTGCATGATGGTTGGTTCTTGTGTGACAACCATGATTTTGTTTGTATCCAATTTATCCTTTAAGCACTTTTTCAAAAGCCATTGTATGCTCATAATAGCAATGTAATAATTAATATATGTTGGAAGTATGTGAGCTCTTGAATATGTTATGGACATGGAAAGATATGAATATGAATGTATTTCCCCCCCCCCAACTGATGGTATTGGCAATTTTATGCAATAAGGAAGAGAAATGTTTTTCCAACAAGTATCATTCTAGCTTTTTATGGAATTCTATGGTTAAAAGTTAGAAAATGCCGTACCTTTACTTACCCTTTGGAATGGATGAGTTGTATGTGTGTGGTGGCTGAAAACTTCTGATCATATTCTTCTTCAAGTGGCTGAACAAGAGGAGTCATGGATAGAGAGATAAGATGGCTTTTTATTGCTTCTACTAAAACTTGCTGAATCTGCTCCAAAATGCTGAAAATAATAGTCTTCATGTCTTCAAAACTCATTGGCACAATTCCTACTATGTGAAAAGATGTTCTGATGTCGAACATAGTAGGAAATTGTTGGCTTAGTGGCCATTAATGGATGCCACTAGTCAACACGAGTACTCTTACCATTGATGTCAATGAGAGTCAAGATGCCCAAACACATCTTGCTAGGTACGAATGAATTTGCTAATGTCGAGTCACCTAGAAGATCTAACGAACAAGGGACATTAATGTATTCCCTTGTTTGTCAGCATGAGGACTTGCCATTAAGGCATGCAAGTCTCAAGGTGTTTTTACAAAGAACTTAGACTCAAAGGACTATGGACTCAATAATTTGCATTGAAGCAGGGCTTATTTGCGGAATGAAAATGACAAGGAATGGAAAGTGAAAATGGAAAATGGCAATGGAGAACAGAAATGACAATGGGCAATAAGCATGTGAATGAGCCTTTTGCTTTTATTGGTGGGTTATGAATGGACAAAAAGAGATGGAAAGTGTATGTGAATGAAAATGGAAAATATGGAGTGGAATGAGGTGAATGGTTTATTATGGAGTATGGATGTGATGGAGACAATAGTATCTGAAAGTTTTTCAAGTATTTGGATCTGATTTTGCATCAACATATTTCCTCTTTGTTGCTGATCATCCTCTTATGAAACAAATTGGTCTCTTAGAGAGACATCATTCCCTTGTAGTCATTTGTCCTTCCTCTTGGAACCTGCAAAAAAACTAATACTTCTTCTGCAATGGAATGTAAGATTATCAAAGGAGAGAGGTGATCAATCTCTCTAGTTATGATATTTACACACAAAACTAAGAATTTGTATTAATGAAACAAGTTCTCAACGGAAAAATCAAAGGAATTTATACCTGCTTTGGAATTAGTGCCTCAATTTGATGTTGCTTCTTTTCAGCGATTTATTTCATTATTTGCCATTTCAAACTCTAATGATATATTTCTCATTGTATAGATCTTGTTGAGATCTTTCCAATGGTACTTAAATCATCAAAATCTGATTCTGTATGAGAAAGATAGGCTGATTTGAACAATGAGGTTTTTCTGGCTGCGGAATTGAGGAACAGCTCTGTAGCTAAAAATCTTTGAATAAAAAGTTAGCCATTCAATTTTCATTATCAGTCCAAAATTAATCAATACCTTCAGAAAAGTGAGAAAATAACTTGTTCATTTCATTGATTCAAAATTATTATTTTTTCTTGACATGCAGCGACTTAATGTGGCGACTCAGTGTGGCGACTTTATGATAACACTCAATTTGACTTCCCTTTGACCGGGGTCTTTTTCATCAAATTTGACCGAATGAATAGGACACCATCCATGTACTGACATTTCCCTAGCTACCCATGTGACCTGTTTTGCCTGATGACACCTACAACCTAGAGTTTAACAAAACAGCTGTGGGATCACTAAATGGCTGCGGGATTGCAGAGTGTAAAAAATACTGTGAAATGGAGTGGCTGTGTGCGAACAAACTAAGCAATTTCTCCATCTCAAACTTCGGCTGAAAAATGGAACTGTGGAGTTTGAAATAGAGCTGTGGGGTTTAATAACCTCCACCTCCACTTGACTGTCTTTATCTCTGAATGACCTTGCAAAGGCTTTTGTAACCTCCTTGTGGTAGCCTTTAAATTTCTTGATGCACTGTAGCCAGTTGGCTTTCTGCAATGCCTCCTCAACTTGAGGATATGCTTCCAGGAATTTTGAACCTTCTGGTTCAGCCCTTAAAAGTTTCCCCATTGACTCTACGACTCTGTTCTAAAACACTACTTCAATGGTGGCTTTACACAGTAAATTCTCGGCTCTGTTCAGAATTTTGTGGAAAAGAGGTTGTATGGTTTCAGCAATAGCCTTGGACACAGTGAATTCACGGCTTGAACATAGTGAAAAGGTGGATTAACAGCTTTAACACAGTGGAACGGTGGCTTAGCAGTCGTAATACAACCGTAACATACGTTCACTGGTTATATGTATTCACTGTTTCTCAGAATTAGCAGAGAGGAGAAAACAGAGTATGGTTTATGGGGGCAACGTAGTGAATGGAACAGAATGAAGGAAATGAGAGAATGGAACAGCGTGAAATGGAGTGTTATGAGCGTAGGAGGGTTAGTGTTTTGGATACCCAACATTTAACCAGCAGTGATTAATGACAGAGAGTCGTGTTTAATTGAAACACGTCTCTAACAGGTGTAAAGTCATGTAATTTATTGTTTATGCCAGCATGTAATTGATCCCTATTAGAACTATTTCCCTCAGGCACGCGGAGTTATTCAAACAACCAGTTAATAACTCAATTTTTCACGCGCGGCAGTCAAAAACGGGCTCCAAAGAACCGAACATTTCTCCCAGACCACCACGAATTTTCCCAAACGGTTTCTGGGTTATCTAACTAACCCACCTGGCAAAAAAACCCATGTTTTATTTTTTTTGAAATTCGCTACCATTTTGGCAAATAGAGCGTGTAAAGTTTGACGTTTTTCAAGTTTTGCGTTTTTTTTTTTGAGTTAATTTTCTGTTCTGCACTCGGCTGTTTATGAATTTTCTCAGCTTCAAGCTGCTGCTCAAGTCGTTTCAGTCTCCAGCAAGTTTCTTTCTTGTGCACCAACCATGACTGTTGCCTCTCATCCAATTCTCTGCAATGCTGCAAGAACATAGACATTTCTTGTATAATATTCTTGTTTTGGTCTACTGTACCAAAATTGCTGCCGAGATCCATAGAGGGAGTTTCTACGTGTGAATTCCCTCTGTATAATTTTTCTTTTGTAGCTTCAGAACTCCCACTTATATTACTCAGTGTTCTGGTATTTTTCAACCATGATGAGCTGGCAGAAGGTGTGTTGGATACCACTGGAGTGCTTGAAGATGATGAAAGGGAAAGTGTCACAGACGGAGACGAAGAGTATGTGGGGCTGGACTTTAAAACCCTAGGAGAAGACTTGGGGGAGCAGATTACTAAGCCGTTGATCAACAAATGGTTCTTCAATAAGAAGTTACTAATTCCCTCTAGGTTTCCATTAGTAACAGAGAGAAAGAGGGCAAGCAAACACTTCAAGAAAAACATGCTAAAACCAAGACTTTGACTGAGGTCCTAGGCTGGTTTTTCATCGATCTGAGCTGGATGACTAGGATAGGATCCATGTCAGGACAATTCTGGAGATGCCCATGTGGTCGGTTTTTTCATTAGATGCCTGTAACCTGTTAAACCTTGAAACAACTGCGGGATTGTCAGATAGCTGCGGGATTGTCAGATAGCTGCGGGATCAGGGCAGTTTCTGCAACTAAGTTGCAAAACCTTATTTGAACAAGATACAGTGTTTTGAAGACCACTACAAAGCATAACCAGACAATTTTGGACAATTTGAACCTATCAAAGCACATGAGTTTTATTTTTTCATTTTTATTTTTATTTTTATTTTATTGAATCAATTGAAGTGATGAAGTTTATTTTGTCTCCTATTTTTTTTTTTAACAATTCTTTTTCTGATCCTCCAGATCACACAGAGTGCAGGAGGAGAGCATACTCAAGAATTATTATTTTGTCTTTTTTTACTTAACAATTTTTTTTCTAATCCTCCAGATCACACAAAGTGCAAGAGGAGAGCATACTCAAGGATTATTATTTTTTTTTTTCCAGATGTAAGAAATAAGGTCTCCTAATTACACTTCCCAGCAACGGCGCCAAAATGTTTAGTCAATTTAACGTCTTAAATTGCTCTACATAAATTATCAATCTGGGTATCGTAAACTGATGAAGTGTGGTGCACTATATGTGCTTAGTTAACCTCTTTCTTACTTCGTTGTTTTATAGTTTATGTTCAACTCTTCCTAATTCTCTGCTTTCAACATATAGTACTATGTTAAGCATGATTAAGAAGTAGTCAGAAATAAGTCCAAAAAGTAATCAAGCTCTAAGGTGACAAGTAAGAAAAACCACTTTAAAGACCAGTTATAATGTTCAACTCTTCCTAACTCCCTGCTTCAACATATAGTACTATGTTAAACACGATTAAGAAGTAGTTAGAAATAAATCTAGAAAGTAATCAAACTTTAAACTTGCAAAGAAAGAGCTTGAAAGAAATAACTTGAACTGAAACTGACAGCAAAGAACTTGAAATGACTTGAAAGTAAATGACCACATTCTAATGGCATTAGTCTCTATTCATATTGCTGCAAATAAAAGAAAATAAGAAAATCACTTTTAAAACCAAAGATAATGGTTATCTCTCCCTAACTCCCTGCTTCAAACACATGTGCTGTGTAAAGCATGATTAGGAAGTAGCTCAAGTTGAATTAGAAAAGTGATTAAAAATGAGAAAAATCTACTTTAAAGACTAGTGATAACGTTTTGCTCTTTCTAACTTTCTACTTCTGCCATATGTACTATGCAAAGTATGATTAGAAAGTAGTGAAAGAATAGTCTAAAAAGCACTCAAAGCCAACTGCAAGTTAGTGGTATTCTGATCCTTAAAAGATAACAATTTATGATAAAAGATCATTCATGTGTTAGCAGAACTTTGAGAAATAAGACTAAAAGTCAGCTATAAAAACAAAGTAAAAAGGGCAGCACTATGAATAAGACAACTGCAACTACCATTAGATATTAAAGCAAATACAACACACACAATCCCGGGAGAAAATAAAATGCAATAATTCAAACTGTACAAGGCAGGGGCCCCCTTCTACCTATGAAATCAAAGCATACTTAAAATTGCATGAATGAAAATCTAATCTACCTTACATTCTACAAAGCAATATTTACAAAATGAAATCTAATCTACTTACATCCTAATATGCTCCATGACATCTACTTCACATCTCCTTCCATGTTGAGAACATCAAAGCTTTATTCAATTTCTTCAAAAGTGCAAAGTACAACAAAGCTCTCCAAAGCTTTCAAAAGCCATGGGACTAACAAACTAAAAGGACTAAGAAAAGACTAAAGGAAAGACTAAAGAGAGACTAAAAAGAGACTAACTAATGAAGGAGAGAGACATCCTATTTATACAAAAAGATGAGAGCCTTCTCATTAATGATAATCCATGAATCTCTCCCTCTACCTCTAGAGTCCTAATCAAAATAGGAACTGATAAGACATATGTCTTTTAGAGTTATAATACAATTAGGAGATGTGACACATATCCTCATGATCCCATGATTCTTTCCAACCAAATTCGAATTTGGCCTTAGAGTGCCACATAAGGGTCTTCTAGAAGTCTCCTTTCAACCTACACATGTCAACAAACTCAACCCATTTGTTAGGTATAAGCATATGCACATTATTTTCTAATGTTTAACCACAAATTCACTTAAAAGGCTTAGAAATAATAAATATTGGAAAAACATAAAGGTAGCCCAATGACAATAAAAGTGGGATGAATGTGGTGACATAGTAGTGAAATGGAGGTGAAATGGAGGTGATATAATGGACATAATAGTGAAAGTGTAATGGAAATGAATGACATTTTCAAGACTCAACATACCCCCCAACTGAAGCTATTGCATGTCCTCATGCAACATATATTACATTGACTCTTTTGATCCTTGAGCTTTGGCTTAACTTTGCATGATATCATTTGATAACTTCATATTTCTGCAAAGTGTTTTACTTGAATTGCAACATGGTTGGTTCTTGTGTTACAACCATTTTTTTTTTTTTTGTTGCCTTCTATTTTGATCTTTGAACTTTGCATAATGATATTTTGATTATTGTTGCAAAGTATATCTTTATTGGATTGCATGATGGTTGGTTCTTGTGTGACAACCATGATTTTGTTTGTATCCAATTTATCCTTTAAGCACTTTTTCAAAAGCCATTGTATGCTCATAATAGCAATGTAATAATTAATATATGTTGGAAGTATGTGAGCTCTTGAATATGTTATGGACATGGAAAGATATGAATATGAATGTATTTCCCCCCCCCAACTGATGGTATTGGCAATTTTATGCAATGAGGAAGAGAAATGTTTTTCCAACAAGTATCATTCTAGCTTTTTATGGAATTCTATGGTTAAAAGTTAGAAAATGCCGTACATTTACTTACCCTTTGGAATGGATGAGTTGTATGTGTGTGGTGGCTGAAAACTTCTGACCATATTCTTCTTCAAGTGGCTGAACAAGAGGAGTCATGGATAGAGAGATAAGATGGCTTTTTATTGCTTCTACTAAAACTTGCTGAATCTGCTCCAAAATGCTGAAAATAATAGTCTTCATGTCTTCAAAACTCATTGGCACAATTCCTACTATGTGAAAAGATGTTCTGATGTCGAACATAGTAGGAAATTGTTGGCTTAGTGGCCATTAATGGATGCCACTAGTCAACACGAGTACTCTCACCATTGATGTCAATGAGAGTCAAGATGCCCAAACACATCTTGCTAGGTACGAATGAATTTGCTGATGTCGAGTCACCTAGAAGATCTAACGAACAAGGGACATTAATGTATTCCCTTGTTTGTCAGCATGAGGACTTGCCATTAAGGCATGCAAGTCTCAAGGTGTTTTTACAAAGAACTTAGACTCAAAGGACTATGGACTCAATAATTTGCATTGAAGCAGGGCTTATTTGCGGAATGAAAATGACAAGGAATGGAAAGTGAAAATGGAAAATGACAATGGAGAACAGAAATGACAATGGGCAATAAGCATGTGTATGAGCCTTTTGCTTTTATTGGTGGGTTATGAATGGACAAAAAGAGATGGAAAGTGTATGTGAATGAAAATGGAAAATATGGAGTGGAATGAGGTGAATGGTTTATTATGGAGTATGGATGTGATGGAGACAATAGTATCTGAAAGTTTTTCAAGTATTTGGATCTGATTTTGCATCAACATATTTCCTCTTTGTTGCTGATCATCCTCTTATGAAACAAATTGGTCTCTTAGAGAGACATCATTCCCTTGTAGTCATTTGTCCTTCCTCTTGGAACCTGCAAAAAAACTAATACTTCTTCTGCAATGGAATGTAAGATTATCAAAGGAGAGAGGTGATCAATCTCTCTAGTTATGATATTTACACACAAAACTAAGAATTTGTATTAATGAAACAAGTTCTCAACGGAAAAATCAAAGGAATTTATACCTGCTTTGGAATTAGTGCCTCAATTTGATGTTGCTTCTTTTCAGCGATTTATTTCATTATTTGCCATTTCAAACTCTAATGATATATTTCTCATTGTATAGATCTTGTTTAGATCTTTCCAATGGTACTTAAATCATCAAAATCTGACTCTGTATGAGAAAGATAGGCTGATTTGAACAATGAGGTTTTTCTGGCTGCGGAATTGAGGAACAGCTCTGTAGCTAAAAATCTTGAATAAAAAGTTAGCCATTCAATTTTCATTATCAGTCCAAAATTAATCAATACCTTCAGAAAAGTGAGAAAATAACTTGTTCATTTCATTGATTCAAAATTATTATTTTTTCTTGACATGCAGCGACTTAATGTGGCGACTCAGTGTGGCGACTTTATGATAACACCCAATTTGACTTCCCTTTGACCGGGGTCTTTTTCATCAAATTTGACCGAATGAATAGGACACCATCCATGTACTGACATTTCCCTAGCTACCCATGTGACCTGTTTTGCCTGATGACACTTACAACCTAGAGTTTAACAAAACAGCTGCGGGATCACTAAATGGCTGCGAGATTGCAGAGTGTAAAAAATACTGTGAAATGGAGTGGCTGTGTGCGAACAAACTAAGCAATTTCTCCATCTCAAACTTCGGCTGAAAAATGGAACTGTGGAGTTTGAAACAGAGCTGCGGGGTTTAATAACCTCCACCTCCACTTGACTGTCTTTCTCTCTGAATGACCTTGCAAAGGCTTTTGTAACCTCCTTGTGGTAGCCTTTAAATTTCTTGATGCACTGTAGCCAGTTGGCTTTCTGCAATGCCTCCTCAACTTGAGGATATGCTTCCAGGAATTTTGAACCTTCTGGTTCAGCCCTTAAAAGTTTCCCCATTGACTCTACGACTCTGTTCTAAAACACTACTTCAATGGTGGCTTTACACAGTAAATTCTCGGCTCTGTTCAGAATTTTGTGGAAAAGAGGTTGTATGGTTTCAGCAATAGCCTTGGACACAGTGAATTCACGGCTTGAACATAGTGAAAAGGTGGATTAACAGCTTTAACACAGTGGAACGGTGGCTTAGCAGTCGTAATACAACCGTAACATACGTTCACTGGTTATATGTATTCACTGTTTCTCAGAATTAGCAGAGAGGAGAAAACAGAGTATGGTTTATGGGGGCAACGTAGTGAATGGAACGGAATGAAGGAAATGAGAGAATGGAACAGCGTGAAATGGAGTGTTATGAGCGTAGGAGGGTTAGTGTTTTGGATACCCAACATTTAACCGGCAGTGATTAATGATAGAGAGTCGTGTTTAATTGAAACACGTCTCTAACAGGTGTAAAGTCGTGTAATTTATTGTTTATGCCAGCATGTAATTGATCCCTATTAGAACTCTTTCCCTCAGGCACGCGGAGTTATTCAAACAACCAGTTAATAACTCAATTTTTCACGCGCGGCAGTCAAAAACGGGCTCCAAAGAACCGAACATTTCTCCCAGACCACCACGAATTTTCCCAAACGGTTTCTGGGTTATCTAATTAACCCACCTGGCAAAAAAACCCATGTTTTATTTTTTTGAAATTCGCTGTTCTGCACTCGGCTGTTTATGAATTTTCTCAGCTTCAAGCTGCTGCTCAAGTCGTTTCAGTCTCCAGCAAGTTTCTTTCTTGTGCACCAACCATGACTGTTGCCTCTCATCCAATTCTCTGCAATGCTGCAAGAACATAGACATTTCTTGTATAATATTCTTGTTTTGGTCTACTGTACCAGAATTGCTGCCGAGATCCATAGAGGGAGTTTCTACGTGTGAATTCCCTCTGTATAATTTTTCTTTTGTAGCTTCAGAACTCCCACTTATATTACTCATTGTTCTGGTATTTTTCAACCATGATGAGCTGGCAGAAGGTGTGTTGGATACCACTGGAGTGCTTGAAGATGGTGAAAGGGAAAGTGTCACAGACGGAGACGAAGAGTATGTGGGGCTGGACTTTAAAACCCTAGGAGAAGAATTGGGGGAGCAGATTACTAAGCCGTTGATCAGCAAATGGTTCTTCAATCAGAAGTTACTAATTCCCTCTAGGTTTCCATTAGTAACAGAGAGAAAGAGGGCAAGCAAACACTTCAAGAAAAACATGCTAAAACCAAGACTTTCACTGAGGTCCTAGCTGGTTTTTCATCGATCTGAGCTGGATGACTAGGATAGGATCCATGTCAGGACAATTCTGGAGATGCCCATGTGGTCGGTTTTTTCATTAGATGCCTGTAACCTGTTAAACCTTGAAACAGCTGCGGGATTGTCAGATAGCTGCGGGATTGTCAGATAGTTGCGGGAAAATGGCAGTTTCTGCAACTAAGTTGCAAAACCTTATTTGAACAAGATACAGTGTTTTGAAGACCACTACAAAGCATAACCAGACAATTTTGGACAATTTGAACCTATCAAAGCACATGAGTTTTATTTTTTCATTTTTTTTTTTTTTTTTTTTTTTTTGAATCAATTGAAGTGATGAAGTTTATTTTGTCTCCTATTTTTTTTTTAACAATTCTTTTTCTGATCCTCCAGATCACACAGAGTGCAGGAGGAGAGCATATTCAAGAATTATTATTTTGTCTTTTTTTACTTAACAATCTTTTTTCTAATCCTCCAGATCACACAAAGTGCAAGAGGAGAGCATACTCAAGGATTATTATTTTTTTTTTTTCCAGATGTAAGTAATAAGGTCTCCTAATTACACTTCCCCGGCAACGGCGCCAAAATGTTTAGTCAATTTAACGTCTTAAATTGCTCTACATAAATTATCAATCTGGGTATCGTAAACTGATGAAGTGTGGTGCACTATATGTGCTTAGTTAACCTCTTTCTTACTTCGTTGTTTTATAGTTTATGTTCAACTCTTCCTAATTCTCTGCTTTCAACATATAGTACTATGTTAAGCATGATTAAGAAGTAGTCAGAAATAATTTCAAAAAGTAATCAAGCTCTAAGGTGACAAGTAAGAAAAACCACTTTAAAGACCAGTTATAATGTTCAACTCTTCCTAACTCCCTGCTTCAACATATAGTACTATGTTAAACACGATTAAGAAGTAGTTAGAAATAAGTCTAGAAAGTAATCAAACTTTAAACTTGCAAAGAAAGAGCTTGAAAGAAATAACTTGAAATGAAACTGACAGCAAAGAACTTGAAATGACTTGAAAGTAAATGACCACATTCTAATGGCATTAGTCTCTATTCATATTGCTGCAAATAAAAGAAAATAAGAAAATCACTTTTAAAACCAAAGATAATGGTTATCTCTCCCTAACTCCCTGCTTCAAACACATGTGCTGTGTAAAGCATGATTAGGAAGTAGCTCAAGTTGAATTAGAAAAGTGATTAAAAATGAGAAAAATCTACTTTAAAGACTAGTGATAACGTTTTGCTCTTTCTAACTCTCTACTTCTGCCATATGTACTATGCAAAGTATGATTCGAAAGTAGTGAAAGAATAGTCTAAAAAGCACTCAAAGCCAACTGCAAGTTAGTGGTATTCTGATCCTTAAAAGATAACAATTTATGATAAAAGATCATTCATGTGTTAGCAGAACTTTGAGAAATAAGACTAAAAATCAGCTATAAAAACAAAGTAAAAAGGGCAACACTATGAATAAGACAACTGCAACAACCATTAGATATTAAAGCAAATACAACACACACAATCCCGGGAGAAAATAAAATGCAATAATTCAAACTGTACAAGGCAGGGGCCCCCTTCTACCTATGAAATCAAAGCATACTTAAAATTGCATGAATGAAAATCTAATCTACCTTACATTCTACAAAGCAATATTTACAAAATGAAATCTAATCTACTTACATCCTAATATGCTCCATGACATCTACTTCACATCTCCTTCCATGTTGAGAACATCAAAGCTTTATTCAATTTCTTCAAAAGTGCAAAGTACAACAAAGCTCTCCAAAGCTTTCAAAAGCCATGGGACTAACAAACTAAAAGGACTAAGAAAAGACTAAAGGAAAGACTAAAGAGAGACTAAAAAGAGACTAACTAATGAAGGAGAGAGACCTCCTATTTATACAAAAAGATGAGAGCCTTCTCATTAATGATAATCCATGAATCTCTCCCTCTACCTCTAGAGTCCTAATCAAAATAGGAACTGATAAGACACATGTCTTTTAGAGTTACAATACAATTAGGAGATGTGACACATATCCTCATGATCCCATGATTCTTTCCAACCAAATTCGAATTTGGCCTTAGAGTGCCACATAAGGGTCTTCTAGAAGTCTCCTTTCAACCTACACATGTCAACAAACTCAACACATTTGTTAGGTATAAGCATATGCACATTATTTTCTAATGTTTAACCACAAATTCACTTAAAAGGCGTAGAAATAATAAATATTGGAAAAACATAAAGGTAGCCTAATGACAATGAAAGTGGGATGAATGTGGTGACATAGTAGTGAAATGGAGGTGATATAATGGACATAATAGTGAAAGTGTAATGGAAATGAATGACATTTTCAAGACTCAACATACCCCCCAACTGAAGCTATTGCATGTCCTCATGCAACATATATTACATTGACTCTTTTGATCCTTGAGCTTTGGCTTAACTTTGCATGATATCATTCGATAACTTCATATTTCTGCAAAGTGTTTTACTTGAATTGCAACATGGTTGGTTCTTGTGTTACAACGATTTTTTTTTTTTTTTGTTGCCTTCTATTTTGATCTTTAAACTTTGCATAATGATATTTTGATTATTGTTGCAAAGTATATCTTTATTGGATTGCATGATGGTTGGTTCTTGTGTGACAACCATGATTTTGTTTGTATCCAAATTATCCTTTAAGCACTTTTTCAAAAGCCATTGTATGCTCATAATAGCAATGTAATAATTAATATATGTTGGAAGTATGTGAGCTCTTGAATATGTTATGGACATGGAAAGATATGAATATGAATGTATTTCCCCCCCCCAACTGATGGTATTGGCAATTTTATGCAATGAGGAAGAGAAATGTTTTTCCAACAAGTATCATTCTAGCTTTTTATGGAATTCTATGGTTAAAAGTTAGAAAATGCCGTACCTTTACTTACCCTTTGGAATGGATGAGTTGTATGTGTGTGGTGGCTGAAAACTTCTGATCATATTCTTCTTCAAGTGGCTGAACAAGAGGAGTCATGGATAGAGAGATAAGATGGCTTTTTATTTCTTCTACTAAAACTTGCTGAATCTGCTCCAAAATGCTGAAAATAATAGTCTTCATGTCTTCAAAACTCATTGGCACAATTCCTACTATGTGAAAAGATGTTCTGATGTCGAACATAGTAGGAAATTGTTGGCTTAGTGGCCATTAATGGATGCCACTAGTCAACACGAGTACTCTCACCATTGATGTCAATGAGAGTCAAGATGCCCAAACACATCTTGCTAGGTACGAATGAATTTACTGATGTCAAGTCACCTAGAAGATCTAACGAACAAGGGACATTAATGTATTCCCTTGTTTGTCAGCATGAGGACTTGCCATTAAGGCATGCAAGTCTCAAGTTGTTTTTACAAAGAACTTAGACTCAAAGGACTATGGACTCAATAATTTGCATTGAAGCAGGGCTTATTTGCGGAATGAAAATGACAAGGAATGGAAAGTGAAAATGGAAAATGGCAATGGAGAATAGAAATGACAATGGGCAATAAGCATGTGAATGAGCCTTTTGCTTTTATTGGTGGGTTATGAATGGACAAAAAGAGATGGAAAGTGTATGTGAATGAAAATGGAAAATATGGAGTGGAATGAGGTGAATGGTTTATTATGGAGTATGGATGTGATGGAGACAATAGTATCTGAAAGTTTTTCAAGTATTTGGATCTGATTTTGCATCAACATATTTCCTCTTTGTTGCTGATCATCCTCTTATGAAACAAATTGGTCTCTTAGAGAGACATCATTCCCTTGTAGTCATTTGTCCTTCCTCCTGGAACCTGCAAAAAAACTAATACTTCTTCTGCAATGGAATGTAAGATTATCAAAGGAGAGAGGTGATCAATCTCTCTAGTTATGATATTTACACACAAAACTAAGACTTTGTATTAATGAAACAAGTTCTCAAAGGAAAAATCAAAGGAATTTATACCTGCTTTGGAATTAGTGCCTCAATTTGATGTTGCTTCTTTTCAACAATTTATTTCATTATTTGTCATTTCAAACTCTAATGATATATTTCTCATTGTATAGATCTTGTTGAGATCTTTCCAATGGTACTTAAATCATCAAAATCTGATTCTGTATGAGAAAGATAGGCTGATTTGAACAATGAGGTTTTTCTGGCTGCGGAATTGAGGAACAGCTCTGTAGCTAAAAATCTTGAATAAAAAGTTAGCCATTCAATTTTCATTATCAGTCCAAAATTAATCAATACCTTCAGAAAAGTGAGAAAATAACTTGTTCATTTCATTGATTCAAAATTATTATTTTTTCTTGACATGCAGCGACTTAATGTGGCGACTCAGTGTGGCGACTTTATGATAACACCCAATTTGACTTCCCTTTGACCGGGGTCTTTTTCATCAAATTTGACCGAATGAATAGGACACCATCCATGTACTGACATTTCCCTAGCTACCCATGTGACCTGTTTTGCCTGATGACACCTACAACCTAGAGTTTAACAAAACAGCTGCGGGATCACTAAATGGCTGCGGGATTGCAGAGTGTAAAAAATACTGTGAAATGGAGTGGCTGTGTGCGAACAAACTAAGCAATTTCTCCATCTCAAACTTCGGCTGAAAAATGGCACTGTGGAGTTTGAAACAGAGCTGAGGGGTTTAATAACCTCCACCTCCACTTGACTGTCTGTATCTCTTTATGACCTTGCAAAGGCTTTTGTAACCTCCTTGTGGTAGCCTTTAAATTTCTTGATGCACTGTAGCCAGTTGGCTTTCTGCAATGCCTCCTCAACTTGAGGATATGCTTCCAGGAATTTTGAACCTTCTGGTTCAGCCCTTAAAAGTTTCCCCATTGACTCTACGGCTCTGTTCTAAAACACTACTTCAATGGTGGCTTTACACAGTAAATTCTCGGCTCTGTTCAGAATTTTGTGGAAAAGAGGTTGTATGGTTTCAGCAATAGCCTTGGACACAGTGAATTCACGGCTTGAACATAGTGAAAAGGTGGATTAACAGCTTTAACACAGTGGAACGGTGGCTTAGCAGTCGTAATACAACCGTAACATACGTTCACTGGTTATATGTATTCACTGTTTCTCAAAATTAGCAGAGAGGAGAAAACAGAGTATGGTTTATGGGGGCAACGTAGTGAATGGAATGGAATGAAGGAAATGAGAGAATGGAACAGCGTGAAATGGAGTGTTATGAGCGTAGGAGGGTTAGTGTTTTGGATACCCAACATTTAACCTGCAGTGATTAATGACAGAGAGTCGTGTTTAATTGAAACACGTCTCTAACATGTGTAAAGTCGTGTAATTTATTGTTTATGCCAGCATGTAATTGATCCCTATTAGAACTCTTTCTCTCAGGCACGCGGAGTTATTCAAACAACCAGTTAATAACTCAATTTTTCACGCGCGGCAATCAAAAACGGGCTCCAAAGAACCGAACATTTCTCCCAGACAACCATGAATTTTCCCAAACGGTTTCTGGGTTATCTAACTAACCCACCTAGCAAAAAAACCCATGTTTTATTATTTTGAAATTCGCTACCATTTGGGCAAATCGAGCGTGTAAAGTTTGATGTTTTTCAGGTTTTGCGTTTTTTTTTCTGAGTTAATTTTCTGTTCTGCACTCGGCTGTTTATGAATTTTCTCAGCTTCAAGCTACTGCTCAAGTCGTTTCAGTCTCCAGCAAGTTTCTTTCTTGTGCACCAACCATGACTGTTGCCTCTCATCCAATTCTCTGCAATGCTGCAAGAACATAGACATTTCTTGTATAATATTCTTGTTTTGGTCTACTGTACCAGAATTGCTGCCGAGATCCATAGAGGGAGTTTCTACGTGTGAATTCCCTCTGTATAATTTTTCTTTTGTAGCTTCAGAACTCCCACTTATATTACTCAATGTTCTGGTATTTTTCAACCATGATGAGCTGGCAGAAGGTGTGTTGGATACCACTGGAGTGCTTGAAGATGGTGAAAGGGAAAGTGTCACAGACGGAGACGAAGAGTATGTGGGGCTGGACTTTAAAACCCTAGGAGAAGACTTGGGGGAGCAGATTACTAAGCCGTTGATCAGCAAATGGTTCTTCAATCAGAAGTTACTAATTCCCTCTAGGTTTCCATTAGTAACAGAGAGAAAGAGGGCAAGCAAACACTTCAAGAAAAACATGCTAAAACCAAGACTTTGACTGAAGTCCTAGGCTGGTTTTTCATCGATCTGAGCTGGATGACTAGGATAGGATCCATGTCAGGACAATTCTGGAGATGCCAATGTGGTCGGTTTTTTCATTAGATGCCTGTAACCTGTTAAACCTTGAAACAGTTGCGGGATTGTCAGATAGCTGCGAGATTGTCAGATAGCTGCGGGATCAGGGCAGTTTCTGCAACTAAGTTGCAAAACCTTATTTGAACAAGATACAGTGTTTTGAAGACCACTACAAAGCATAACCAGACAATTTTGGACAATTTGAACCTATCAAAGCACATGAGTTTTATTTTTTCATTTTTTTTTTTATTTTTTTTTTATTGAATCAATTGAAGTGATGAAGTTTATTTTGTCTCCTATTTTTTTTTTTTAACAATTCTTTTTCTGATCCTCCAGATCACACAGAGTGCAGGAGGAGAGCATACTCAAGAATTATTATTTTGTCTTTTTTTACTTAACAATCTTTTTTCTGATCCTCCAGATCACACAAAGTGCAAGAGGAGAGCATACTCAAGGATTATTAATTTTTTTTTTTTCCAGATGTAAGAAATAAGGTCTCCTAATTACACTTCCCCGGCAACGGCGCCAAAATGTTTAGTCAATTTAACATCTTAAATTGCTCTACATAAATTATCAATCCGGGTATCGTAAACTGATGAAGTGTGGTGCACTATATGTGCTTAGTTAACCTCTTTCTTACTTCGTTGTTTTATAGTTTATGTTCAACTCTTCCTAATTCTCTGCTTTCAACATATAGTACTATGTTAAGCATGATTAAGAAGTAGTCAGAAATAAGTCCAAAAAGTAATCAAGCTCTAAGGTGACAAGTAAGAAAAACCACTTTAAAGACCAGTTATAATGTTCAACTCTTCCTAACTCCCTGCTTCAACATATAGTACTATGTTAAACACGATTAAGAAGTAGTTAGAAATAAGTCTAGAAAGTAATCAAACTTTAAACTTGCAAAGAAAGAGCTTGAAAGAAATAACTTGAAATGAAACTGACAGCAAAGAACTTGAAATGACTTGAAAGTAAATGACCACATTCTAATGGCATTAGTCTCTATTCATATTGCTGCAAATAAAAGAAAATAAGAAAATCACTTTTAAAATCAAAGATAATGTCTATCTCTCCCTAACTCCCTGCTTCAAACACATGTGCTGTGTAAAGCATGATTAAGAAGTAGCTCAAGTTGAATTAGAAAAGTGATTAAAAATGAGAAAAATCTACTTTAAAGACTAGTGATAACGTTTTGCTCTTTCTAACTCTCTACTTCTGCCATATGTACTATGCAAAGTATGATTAGAAAGTAGTGAAAGAATAGTCTAAAAAGCACTCAAAGCCAACTGCAAGTTAGTGGTATTCTGATCCTTAAAAGATAACAATTTATGATAAAAGATCATTCATGTGTTAGCAGAACTTTGAGAAATAAGACTAAAAATCAGCTATAAAAACAAAGTAAAAAGGGCAGCACTATGAATAAGGAAACTGCAACTACCATTAGATATTAAAGCAAATACAACACACACAATCCCGGGAGAAAATAAAATGCAATAATTCAAACTGTACAAGGCAGGGGCCCCCTTCTACCTATGAAATCAAAGCATACTTAAAATTGCATGAATGAAAATCTAATCTACCTTACATTCTACAAAGCAATATTTACATAATGAAATCTAATCTACTTACATCCTAATATGCTCCATGACATCTACTTCACATCTCCTTCCATGTTGAGAACATCAAAGCTTTATTCAATTTCTTCAAAAGTGCAAAGTACAACAAAGCTCTCCAAAGCTTTCAAAAGCCATGGGACTAACAAACTAAAAGGACTAAGAAAAGACTAAAGGAAAGACTAAAGAGAGACTAAAAAGAGACTAACTAATGAAGGAGAGAGACCTCCTATTTATACAAAAAGATGAGAGCCTTCTCATTAATGATAATCCATGAATCTCTCCCTCTACCTCTAGAGTCCTAATCAAAATAGGAACTGATAAGACACATGTCTTTTAGAGTTACAATACAATTAGGAGATGTGACACATATCCTCATGATCCTATGATTCTTTCCAACCAAATTCGAATTTGGCCTTAGAGTGCCACATAAGGGTCTTCTAGAAGTCTCCTTTCAACCTACACATGTCAACAAACTCAACCCATTTGTTAGGTATAAGCATATGCACATTATTTTCTAATGTTTAACCACAAATTCACTTAAAAGGCTTAGAAATAATAAATATTGGAAAAACATAAAGGTAGCCCAATGACAATGAAAGTGGGATGAATGTGGTGACATAGTAGTGAAATGGATGTGAAATGGAGGTGATATAATGGACATAATAGTGAAAGTGTAATGGAAATGAATGACATTTTCAAGACTCAACAATTTGCCACTTGAGTGTGTTGCCATCAAGTACAACACCTGTGCCATAGTGCCAATCTTGAATCATAATGCCAACAATCTCCCCCTTTGGACTTGATGGCAACCCCAAGATCCTCAAAGTCATTTTCCCCCTTTGACATCAAGGGCAAAGGGCGGACCAAGATATTCTCTTCCTTTGCTGTCCATACTCCCCCTGAGTGCCTACTGAAATTTCTGAATGAGTTGCCCCTGACTATAGACCAGATCTGCAAAAGAAAAATTCTTCAAGAAGAACCATAATCTACTATACACCATACATGACCTTGATAAGAGAGATAGAGACATATTAGTAGCAACATTCAGATCAGCATCCATGTTCTCCTTCTGTACTTTCTCCTCCAAGATCTTCTACCATAGTGCCAACAATGCATTATTAGAAGAATATATGCCCCCCCTGAACCTGTGCCATTCAATCTTCGACCAATCCATAACCCAGCAAATGTACGCGTATACCCCATATGAAACTCACGTACAACCAACAATCTCTGAAACAGATGAGATTCAACAACAAGATGATGCATCAACTACCCCCAGCTTTAGCCTGAGGTATTCAAAGGTCTCCCTGGGCAATGGTTTGGTGAGTATATCAGCAACTTGTTCCTTAGAAGGAACATACTCCAACTTGACCTTTTGTTCAAGCACTTTTTCCCAAAGAAAATGATATTTGATAGGTATATGCTTGGTCTTTGAATGAATGACTGGGTTCTTTGAAATGCTAATAGCACTTGTATTTTCACATAGGATGGAGATAGGTGGTGTACAAGTGATTTGAAAATCCTGCAAGGTCTGCATCATCCAAAGGAGTTGAGTGCAACAAGATGCAGCAGCTACATATTCCGCTTCAGCTGTAGATAAAGTGATTGAACTCTGTTTCTTGCTGAACCAAGATACTAATCTGGAACCCATAAAGAATGCACTACCACTTGTGCTCTTCCTGTCATCCACGCTTCTAGCCCAGTCTGCATCTGTATAAGCATGAAGTGTGAGATCTGTATCTCTAGGATACCATAAGCCCTAGTTTTGAGTTCCTTGAATGTACTTGAAGATTCTCTTAACTGCCTGAAGATGAGTTTCCTTGGGATTTGCTTGAAATCTTCCAACTATTCCCACTGCATGCATGATGTCTGGTCGGGTACCTGTCAAATAAAGTAGACTTCCAATCATGGATCTATAGGTTGGTTGATGCACTGCTGCTGATTCATCATTTGCACTGAGGCTGCATCCTGTAACCATAGGGGTACATACTGGTTTTGAATCTTCCATGCCATACTTCTTCAAGATCTGCTTGAGGTATTTGGTTTGAGACAAAAAGATACCGCCTTCATTTTGTTGGATTTGCAATCCAAGAAAATATGTCAGTTATCCAAGCAAAGACATTTCGAATTCTTTCTGCATCACCAAGGCAAAGCTTTGACTCATAGCTTCTTCATTGTTGCCAAAGATAATATCATCTACATACACAACAAGTATTAGCAATTTGTCCTTTTCAATTTTTATATAAATATTGCTATCTGCTAATCCTTTTGAAAAACCTTGTTGATGAAGATATTTGTCCAGACGATAGTACCAAGCCCTTGGAGCCTGTTTAAGACCATAGAAAGCCTTTTTCAGTCTGCATACAAGATTTGGATCATTCCCAAGAATGAAACCATTTGGCTGCTCAATGTATACTTCTTCTTCTAAGTCTCCATTCAGAAAGGCTGATTTCACGTCCATTTGAAATACTTTGAACTTCTGAAAGCTTGAGAGAGCAAGGAACATTCGGATGGCCTCAAGTCTTGCAACAGGAGCAAAAGTTTATTCAAAGTCTATTCCTTCTTGTTGAGCATACCCTTTACAAACAAGTCTGGCCTTGTTTCTAATTACTTCCCCATTTTCATTCAACTTATTTTTGAAGACCCATTTTGTCCCTATGACATTCTTATCTTTTGGTCTAGGAACCAACTCCCAAGTGTTGTTCTTTTCGATCTGCTCAAGTTCTTCATCCATTGTGTTGACCCAACATTCATCTTTGCATGCCTCTCTTACATTTTGTGGTTCAGTGGAGGAGAGTAATGCCAAATAGCTTGAAGCTTCTACAATAGTTCTTCTTGTTTGTATGCCTGCCTCCTTTTGCCCCAAGATTTGAGATTCTGGATGATTCTTTTGAACATATCTGGATGGAGTCTTCTCTTCTATCCTTGTCTGTTCCTCTGGTGCCTCTTGAGGTTCTTCTTCATCTTTAGTCTGATTTGGAGGGTAGTCTTCATCCTCTTCGATATTTTCATAAATTACTTGCCTAGGAATGTTTCTTTTTTCATCAACCACCACATCAATGCTGTCAACAATTCTTCCAAGTCTTTTATTGTAACACTTATATGCTTTGCTGTGGGGAGAATAACCAAGGAGAATGCCTTCATCTGCTCTAGGTTCAAGTTTACCAAGCTATTCATCATTATTCTTAATATAGCATTTGCTTCCAAAATTTTTGAAATGCTTTAATGAAGGAGTCTCACCATACCAGAGTTCATGAGGAGTTTGAGTGTTGTTCACTCGGACGTTTGTTTTGTTGAGAATAACAACCGCAGCAAATGCAGCTTCACCCCAGAAGGTTGCGGGAGTTCCAGACTCATCAAGCATAACACAAGGCATTTGTTGAACCGTTCTGTTCATCCTTTCCACCACTCCATTTTGCTGAGGAGTCCTAGCTGTAGAGAATTCCCTTCTTATTCCATGTTCTTCACAGAAATCGAAAAATTCATTTGAGGTAAACTCCCCACCTCTGTCAGACCTGAGGCACTTAATTTTTTGATCTGATTCGTTTTCAGCCAAGGCTTTGAAAGATTTGAATTTTTCGAATGCTTCATCCTTGTGTTTCATAAGTCCTAACCAAACCATCCTGGAGAAGTCGTCAATGAATAATATAAAGTATTCTTCTCCTCGAGGTGACCTTGTCCTAAATGGACCACATACATCTGCATGGACTAGTTCAAGAGGCCTGTTGGTTGATCCTTCGTTCTCAGGGAAGTTAGTTCTGGTTTGCTTACCAAACTAACATGATTTGCATATGGTGTTGTCTGGAATTTTGATATCTGGAAGACCACGAACTACCTGATATTTGCATGCTTTCCTTATTTGTGAAAAGCTTAGATGCCCCAACCTCCGGTGCCATAGCCAGTGTTCATCATCCTTGCTCAAATAGCGTTGTTGTTGTCCTTCTTAAAATATGTATAAATTATTTGGAGTTCTTCTGCCTTTGATCACTGTTTTTCCTGTATCAATATCACGAACACTACATCCATTTGATCGAAATATTACCTTGGTTCCTTGATCACACATCTGACTAACACTCAGTAGATTATGCTTCAAGCCATCAACATACAAAACATTTCCAGCTTTGACCTTTTCTTTCAACTGAGCAGTGCCCCTTCCTTTTATGACTGCAGGGGTATCATTTCCAAAAGAAACTTTTTTTCCCTTTTCTAAAGCACTATATGATTCAAGTTTTTCTTTATCACCTGTCATATGTTTCGAACATCCGCTGTCGATGTACCATTGATTTTTCCTGTCCTTCTGCATAAAAAGCTATCTCACATCTTTCTCGTTGTGGTTCCTTTATTCTCCATGTTCTGGTACTTGAGGCTTGTTCCTTTGTCTGCCAAAACTTGCTCCTGCATTCAGAATCTTCATGACCAAAGTTATTACAAATAGAACATTCAATTTCATTTTCAAGGGCCGAAAAGTTGTTATAGGTCCTTTTCGTGATCCCAATCATACTTCTTTGTTTTTGAGCTTCTCTAGTCATGATTGTTTTATAGGCAACACATTGAGCAGCTTTGTGGCCAAAGTTATGGCAAGAGAAACATTGGCCATTGAAGAAACTTCTGCGATTATCAAATCTACCTGCCAAATGATTGTAGTTTCTATTGTCATCCATTCTTGAGGCAAATTGAGAAGATTTTACCTGTGGCTGGTTGTAGCTTTTGTTCATCCTTAAGGTGGATTGCCCCTGATTTACTTGGTAGTCTTTGTTTATTCTTGATGTAATTTGTCCCTGTTTTACCTGGTGATCTCCATTGGGATTTTGCTCATTCCTCCTTGCTGCATTGAGATAACTCTTTGAGGTGGATGCTTGAGATGCTTCTCCATTATACCCCAGACCTGTCTTGATTAGTGGAGAATGCTGTACATTGATAATCTCATCCAAGGTTTCAGATCCTTTAACAAATTTAAGATTAAGAGCCTTTGTTTTCTCAATTTCTTTTCTAAGGCCAACAATTTCACATTCTAACTTCTCAAGAAATTTTCCTTTTTCATCAAGTTGGAATTGCAGAGTATCAATAATCACATTCTTTTCTTCTAAACATGTTTTGAGTCTAGAAATCTCTTCATAAAAGCCATCCACATCTATAGCATCCATGTAATCATCATCTTCAAAAGCCATTAAAAGTTTATAGTTATTACCTCGTTCATCTTCATCACTATTTGAAAGACCATCACTATCTTCATGAGTGTAGTAACTTTTCTTAGTTCCATTCTGTTTCTTGTTCCATCTAACACGTTCCTTCCCTTTGTCAGTTTTATCCTTATGAGGACATTTGGCAGCATAGTGACCGACTCTCCCACAAGAAAAACATTTGAAAGGTAACTTACCTCTGAATCTTCCAGTACCCTGTTGAAGGTTTTTGACAAAATTTGATTCTTCTTCCTCTTCTGACGCGTGTCCTAACTCATAGTAGTCTCCTTTGCCTGAAGCCTTGAAAGCTACTTCTCTCCTGTCTGATGGTCCTCCTTTCCTCATTTCATAAGCAGTTAGAATCTCGTGTAGCTGTGACATGGTAAGGTTTCGTAGATTCTCCTTTTCTTCTATTGCAGAAACTTTAGATTCAAACCTAGGGGACAAAGATCTTAGAACTTTTTCAACCACAACAGCCTCTTTTATTTCTTCACCCAAGTTTTTCATACAATTAACAATCTCATCTACACGAAGGAAATAGTTAGCCACACTTTCATCATTGTGCATTCTGAGATTTTCATAATGAATCCTGAGGGTTTGAAGTTTTGCTCGTTTTACCTGTTCATCTCCTTCATAGCTCAGAACAATCTTGTCCCATATTTCTTTTGCAGATTTATACTGCATTACCTTGACAAATTCTGATTGAGATAGGCATCCTAATAGGGTATTGACTGCTTTGCATTTGTTTCATATTTCTTCTTCTCAGCCGGATATGTAGGAGTTGCTGAAGGAAAAGTGTACCCTGTATCTATGATATCCCAGACTTCTGTACCAAGTGATTGAAGATAGGCAGTAACTCTTACCTTCCAATATACGAAGTTTGTCCCATCAAAGGTTGGTGGCCTGATAGATGCTTCTCTCTCGTAGTTGCTCATGATGATGGATCTTCCTCCAAGCGATCAAGCTTCTTCAGAAGGACCTGCTCTCATACCAATTGTTGGAAATAATACTGGGGGGGTGAATCAGTATTATCAAATTCTTTTCAATATATCTTCCAGATTTATACTTTAATTTATTCTTCAGATATTGATCATTAGTTTGTATGTCAGTACCATATAATAATGAGCAAGAACAAGAAAAACAGATAATCACACCAAGGAGCACCAGATATAAGGTGGAAACCCAATGTGGGTGAAAACCACCTGCTGCAATATGTCTCTATCTTCTTTCAATTAGAAACTTCGTTTACAATGATTTTGTACTGGTGCAGTCCTTTACCAGTATGTAGGCTGCAACCTGCAGAGAGCTACAACCCTCTCTCGTTTTCTAGTCTCTCCTGGAAGGGAGCTACAACCCCCTTAGCTCTTCTACTTCTTTAAGGACCACATTTCATTAATTTTCAAACTAGATCCAAGAACATCAAATCATCAAGTACATGTGAATCAACCAATCTCCTTATACAATCAACCAATGAATCACCCAACTTCTTAGAATGTTGTAAACAGAAAAGTAATACCAGTAATCTAAACCCAGAACTCTGCAGCAATAGATAAAAGCCAGCCAATAATTATTTCAAAAGGGGTCCGCAACTTCACCAATAGAAGCCTGTGAATATCCGCAACTCTTCTGTGTCTAAACTGCGCAGATCCGCACCTGGTCCTTCTTCTGCTCTGCGTACCTCCGCACCTACTCCTTCTGCTGCACTGCGTACCTCTGCTCAGATCTGCACCTGCATTGTTTGCCTGATAGCGTACCTCCGCACCTGGTCCTTCTGTTCCTCTGTGTACCTCCACACTGTGCCTTCTTCTGCACTGCGTACCTCGCACCAGTGCCTTCTGCTTCGCTGCGGACCCCCGCACCTGCGCCTTCTGCTGCGCTGCGGACCCCCGCACCTACACTGTGGATCGCCTGCGGACCTCTGAATAGAGCCAAATTAACAGTCCTCCAATGTGCCACAGACAGTCAGATCCAAAGATCTGATCATGCGCCCGAGAGATCACAACCTATCAATAGATTTGTCTTAAATTTCACCTTGATTTAGATCTAGCTTTTAAAACTGATCACCCAAAATTTCTGATCTTAAGATACTCAAATTTTATGAGTGACTTGCCAAGTGATCTCCTTTTTATTTTTATAGGCAAGCCCTTATTCACACCATGGGACAAAACCATCGAAAACCAATACAAGGGATCCAAGCCGGGGTTCAATAATTTAGATCCTGTACCACGGGCCAAAACCATAGGATCATGAATGTCAGGCTAAATACCATGGGCCAGACATAAGAATTCCCACGTGTGCGCACTTTCTCTGCATTGAAGTGAGTGGACTGGGGTCCGCACCTTCTGTTCGGATAACCTGCGGACATGACCGCACTTGGTAAATAGCGTGCCTGCGGGTCCGCACCTTTTGAACGGTGTACCTGCGAACCCCTTATTTTCCATCATTTTGAGAGACAGAACAGAGGTTTGCCACTTGAGTGAGTTGCCATCAAGTACAACACCTGTGCCATAGCGCCAAACCTGAATCATAATGCGAACACTTTCTTGGGCTGGTGTTGTGAAGTTGCAACAGTTGATGTGCCCACTCCGGTTTGCTGAGGCAATTTGAAAGAGACCTGTCCAAAAGAGTCTAGGTCAAGAGTCTTTTCAAGATTTTTCATAGCTTGCTCCATTTTTTCTTCCTCAGTGAGATCTTCTATCAATGTGCCCTCTACCCACTCATCTTCATTAGCATACTTCTCTATTTCAGGGATCCTACAATGATTATAGGCTGATAGCCTATTTTTTACCTTTCTATCACAGATGAATCCATTTGGGTCATAGGGTACCCATCAAAAGATCCTTTTTAATTTGAGTTGTTTACCCAATATCTTTTCAGCATCTTGCCATCCTTCCTTTTTGTTAATGATGAAGGGGCCTAACTGGTTTCTTAATTTCAGCTGAGCTTTTTTCTTGGCAGCATAAAAATGAGTCAAATCTGAGCTAATAAATTGCCTAAAATATTCAAGAGCAAAGAGTCTCATAGGCACATATTTTGGCAGTTTACAGGGACACAGCTCACAACCATATATCCTGATCTCAATGTGATTCTGGTAAAAGTACCAGTCACCTATTTTATAGCTTTTGGAGAGCTGTAAAATTTTCTACATGTCACCAAAGAGTCTAGGAGGAGGAGTTCTCATCAACAGAGAGGAGACTGGATGTATAAATAGATCAATGAATTCACAGTATGTGTAAGGAGGGCTATGGACTTGATGGAAGACTGAGGTCCAAAATATCACAGACCTCCTTTCTCCTTTAGTATCCAATTTTCTGATAGGAAACTGAAAACTGTCTGTTTGATAGTACAAGAACAGATGATAGATATAAGAGGTATATTTGAAGACTCCTTCTCTGTCCAGCTTTATGAATTGGTCATGGATCTTGTTGCTAATGAAGGTAGCAAAGTCAAATTTGACAGCAGGAGGATGTCTTGGAATAAACATGGACATCAAAGCTAAAATGGTCTCATCAACATATTCACTTGTTTTAAATCCCAGGACATAGGATATCATGTCAATAATGAATTTTCCAGCTTCATTGAACTAGACATGGTGAAAACGAGGTGACTCTCTGGGCTGGTGATCTGGTCTCATGAATAACTTGGCAATTTGGCCTATTTCTGTAGTGGATAATTTAGAGCCTTCATCCACCAAATGTCCCATGGAAAGAGGAGCCAGAGGTCGACTAGGTTTGATGTGCAACATCTCATTGATTGAGTCAGGAGTTATATGGAAAAGGACAGTTCCAGTTGGAGACATAACTACTCTTTGAGTAGGTTCATAATTGGCACAGCACAGGCGGATGACATCTAGAAATACATTTACTGACGGGAGATATTATCTGGGCAGATTGGATTCTCATATCCCATAGAGATCAATTTTGTTTAGGTGACTGTTTCTAATTTCACAGAATGCTTGGAGGTGCTTTTGTCACCAATTAAGTCTTGAATTTGAAAATCCCTATCAGCTAAGGGCAACCACTCCAATTCCTTATGAGGTGCGTTAAGGAGAGAAATATTCAGGGCCACTTGAGCTTACATTGGTTACTTCTCTATGATTTTTCACTTCTCTGTGATTTTGCAATTGAAATTTGGGTTTTCTATAGCCAAATAGGTAAAGTAATAGCTTTTGGGGGATTTCTCAGAGAATTGCATGCTGGAGTCTATTGGAATTTAGCTCACAGGGCAAAATTTGTAGAGGAAAACGGAGTTTACAGGACTTTTTGGTCAAAAAGAGCAAAAACAGCAGTTCTGGTGCATATGTTTGAAGACAACGTAGTGTATTTTAACTCAAGTTTGGGTTCTTTGGGCAATTTTGCAGAGAAAATTGAAAAAACACGAGGTTTGGGAATGAATTTCGGTTAAATACCTATTTTGACAGTGGACTGTGCGATTTGCAGATGGCGGACCGAGCTGGAAGACCGAACTGTGGACTCAATATAGCTGGGTGGCGGACTGTGTGGTCGAACAGCTGATTTGGATGAAAATAGTGGGCACTGGTCTCATGAAAGCAACCAATGGCAATGAATGAAAACGACACATTCACTGGTTTTTGATGAAAAATTGATTTTGGCGGGCTTTTGGCGCTTTTTAGTAGGATGACGTCAGCATGACGCGGTATTGTCATGTAGTGGGGTGACGTGACGCTAACATAGTGCTGACGTGGTCGTGACATCAACGGATGATGTGAGGATGATGTCAGTAGGGAGGTAGCAGGGTGGTAAGCGGTTTGGCCCCCGCACCGCTTTTGGGCAATGGTGGTATTGGAGGGGAGGGGAGCGAGCATCGCGAGAGACTGCCACCTGTCCCAGGGTACGGCGGAAAAACCACCATCCCCCAGGCGCTAATCATCGGATAGAGGAGGGCTCACGATATTTTCATGGCCCGTTGGATGGCGAGGGCCAAATCCAACCACTAGCGGTGTACAGGATATGGTGGAGGCAATGGCACGGGGACCCACCATATAAATCAACGAATTTCTAATGTTTAGCGGGTATAACCTTTGGTTGAGTCTGTTTGGTTATTTATTTAACCAAATGTTAAATAAACTCCATGGTGCATGCACAGGGTTGTTAATGGCCCCGGATGAGCCATTAATTCCATAAACATTGGTATATGGCTATATTTAGCCGAGGGTCGGGATATGTAAACATTTTTGTGGTTTTTCATATATAAATATACTACGGGAAAATGGAAAGAGCATAGGGATTTACATAATAGAGTTAAAGCGTTAATATGAATTCGAGGTAGGAATATGCGCTAAGTCTAATGTTTGAGATACTTAGGCTAAAATGAGAAAAGTACTTTTACACAAGAAATGTGGCTTTATTATCCTAAGAAAACACAGAGTTTCACTTAGTGTTTTTCATGAAATGAAGTGAACTAGGAGCACTGAACAGATCTCAATGCCCTTGTGGGAAGGTTAGTAAATGTTTCTTGGAGAAATATGGAGGGAAATTAGTCATGCTTCACCTGTTTTGTGACCACATAGTTGACATGCTACTTATTATATCCATGAGATGAATCATCTTTAAAAGACAAAATTGCTCATAAACCTGCTTCTGCAACATCAAAACTGCCTACCTAGCCTGTTAAACCTAACATTTTTTCTTCCTTTTTTGCTTGGGTGCATTTGAACTAGCAAACCCTTACTCTCTTCTTTTCTTTTAGCTGCCATCCTATCTAAGTCTGCCCTTATTTCTTCCAGGGGCTCAGATTTAGCTGTTGAGCTCCTTTGCTTCTCTACCTAACTACTTATCTGCCAAGCTTGAACTGTTTGGACAGATTTCATTCTCTATCTCTAAAACATGAAGTTTAAACATGGATTGGCCAAGATTGAGCTGTTTGGCTATGCATCAACGGTGACAGAAGTCACCTAAGTGCACATAATGAATTTTTTTGCAAAAACCGAATAGTAGTGGCAATTTGGACTAGCATACTTCCTGGTCCTTTCTTTGGGTTTCATTTTCTTTCTTTTTTGACCACTTATTCTTTTTGCCCTTTGATTTTTCTTTTAGGGCATACCCTCTTTTAATTTTTTAATTTTTTTGATTTTCTCAAAATATGGAACCTTTGCAGCATGGAAAGGATGAACATATTCGGAATTTTACCAGTCAATCATGAAATATGACAACTATTTGTATAGGAGCATAACACTGGCTCCACTTGGGGATGGCTTTTCCTGGTGAAAAGTCAAGAACAATAGGTCAGATGGCCTTATATTCAATTCTTGCTGCATTATGAAATTTCTCCTTTGCTGTAAACAAACAACACTATACCTCTGCAACATATCTACATTTTTCATAAGCTCATTCAAACAATTGCAGCCCTGTTTTGATAATTTGTCTGAATTTTTGCCATCATATTAACAGCTCCCAAGTCTCCTTCTTCAATTCTTCTGATAAACTAAAAATGTAATACAAAAAGGTGGCACAGTTCCTTGCCTTTTTCTCAAAATTTGCTACATATTCCTCCCTATCTTATTGCTGTAATAAACTGCAGAAAGTAAACATTCTTATGTACAAGTTAGAGTCCTCACATCTCAGAAAAGTGGATCAAAATAATGCTTGAGCATCTGACCATTGACTAGCCCATCTTCTGCTTCTGTACCATCCAGGCTTTTCAAAAAATAGGTGTTGTTTCCTTGTGAAGCCTGAATAGCAAAAGGTCCTTTCCATAGGAAGTCAAACTTCTCATGTTTTCCTTTATCTTCCCTTATGGAATCCAATTTTAGTACTTTGTCTCCTATGAAAAAATCCTCTGCCTTTGTCCTCTTGTCAAATATCTTCTTAAGTTTTTCTTGTAGAACTTGAGACCTTTGATACACCTCTTCTCTAGTCTACTGCAAATAAATTGTTTGATTGATTCTCCTCTGAATGTCATTGGGTTTTGCTTGTATTTCTTGCAACAATTTTATCACAGGGATTCCCAAATATGAAAGGAATACAACCTCCATGCCATAAACCAATTCCTAGGGGCTTGTTCCAATGGATCTTTTTGTAGTCAATCTGTCTGCCCAAAGTGCATTGATAAGCATTTTATGCCAATTTTTCTTGTTTTCCTCCAATATTTTCTTAACGATATTGATCAAGCTTTTGTTGGATGATTCAGCTAGACCATTACCTTGAGGGTAATAGGTTGTGGAATGGCCTAAGGTAACATGGTATTTGTGACAGAAATTGATCATTCTTTTGGATTTAAAAGCAGCAGCATTGTCAGTTATAATCTTTTCCGGACAGTCAAACCTGGACAAGATATTGGTTTCTAGGAATTGCATGATTACTGAGTCATTAGCTTGTCTACAAGGGATGGCTTCTATCCATTTGTTAAAGTAGTCTGTGGCAGTCAAAATCCACTTATGCTGGCCAGAAGAGGGAGGGTGAATTTCCCCAATGAAATCTAAACCTCATTGTTGAAATGGTCTTTCAGTGGAAATTGGTTTGAGGGGTAGAGGTAAAAGCTTTCTCTTGCCCTCAAATATTTGACATTTATGGCAAGAAGTCACAAATTTCTTTACATCAGCAAACAAGGTGGACCAATAAAATCCAGCTCTTAGGATTTTATCAGCAGTTGATTTCCAATACAAATGTCCACCACAGTCCCCTGCATGAAATTCTTTAAGAACTTTGTCAGTTTCATCCTTTGTTAAGCAGCTTAGGAAAATGCCTTCATTATTTTTACAAAATAAAACATTATCTATAATATAGAATTTTGAAGCTTTCATTTTCAGAAATCACTTTTTAGTTCTGGATAACCTTGGAGGAGCCTGTAGGTTTAACAATACATAAATTATATCAGCATACCAATGTGATTGTAAAAAGGCTTGATTGATCTGTGGAGTCGCTATCTCTTGTTCGTTATCCAGTTCATTGATGTCAAGGGCTTGAAAGTTGGTTTCAGTCATCAGCTTAGCTAATCCTTGGCCTTTTATCAGTTTTGTTGGTTTAATTTCAATGCCATATTCCAAAATGTTAGCTATCCATTTGCCTCTTTTGCCTTCAATTCCTTCTTGAGTCAAGATATCCTTGACCACAGTATTTGGTACATAAGCTATTACATGGGAGTATAAAATGTAAACTCTGAAGTCCTTAATAGCTTTTACAAGGGCATAAGCTTGTTTTTCCATGATTTGATATTTTAAAGGTGCATCTCTAAGTGCTTTGCTGAAAAAAGCTATGGGCTTTTCACATCCTTGATCATCTTTCTGTAGCAAAACAGCAGCAATAGTATGTTCAGATGCAAAAGAAAAGTTTATAAAGTCTCTGTCAAATTTCAGGCTGGTGAGGACTAGTGTTTTAATTAAAGCTATCTTGATTTTTTCAAAGGCTTGCTTGGCTTCTATTATCCATTTGACTTTGGAATCTTTCTTTAGCATGTTGTTCAGCAATCTTATCAGTTCAGCCAAGTTGGGTATGAATCTTCTTAGAAAATTGATTTTCCCTAGGAAAGCTTGCAGTTCTTTGATATTTCTAGGGTGAGGAACTTGTAGAATGGCTTGTATTCTATCTGGGTCAATTCTAATGCCATCTTTTGAGATTAAGTGACCTAAGAGCTTGCCCTCTTCTAGGCCAAATAATGATTTCTTTGGGTTCAGTGATATACCATATCTTCTACAGATTAAAAACACTTGTCTAAGATGTTATAAATGTTCCTGATCTGATTTGGAAAATGCAGTAAGGTCATCTAGATATATGACCAGAAAATCATGAATCTCTTTAGCAAAAGCTATGTCCATTGCTCGCTGAAAAGTTGCCCCTAAATTCTTAATTCCAAAAGGCATTTTTACATATTTGAAAGTTCACCAAGGTGTTGTGAAAGCAGTCTTATCTTGATCATCAGGGTGAACAAGGATCTGATTAGAGCCTGAAAATCCATCTAGCAGTGAAATTCTAGAAGCTCCCACTACCCTTTGTAAAATGTGGTCCATCTTAGGAAGGGGTAGTGATCTTTTAAAGAAACTTTATTCAGATTTCTCAAATCAACACACATTCTTATTTCTCATGTTTTCTTTCTAGTGGGCACTAAATTTGAGATCCACTCTAAAAATCTGATGGGTGCAATAATTCCAGCTTCATACATTCTTTTGACTTCTTTTTCAATGAGAGGAAGGAGTACAGGATTGACCCTTCTAAGTTTTTGCTTGAACGGTTTTTAATTTTATTTTAGGGGTATTGTATGCTGGATGACAGAAGTATCATAGGACTTAAGGTCTTCATAGCTCCATGCAAAAACATCTTGGAATTCTTTAAAAAGTTCAATATATTCCAGCTTTTGGTCAGGAGGAAAGGCTTTGGACAATTTTATTATCTTAGTATTTTCTGCAGTTCCTATATTGCAGTCCTCAATTTCTACATTTAATGGCTGCATTTTTGGTTTTCTTGGAATATCATTTGAATCAAAAATATCTTCCGGAGGAGTCAAACCTGTGGATAAAAAATTATCCTTTAACTCAATCACTTCAGACTCTCCATCAACAATTTCATCAAAGTTTATTTCTTTCAGCTCTTGCAATTTTTTGCTGGTGAAGATTGTTGAATGCAAAATCTGATTTGTTGTTTTAGCTTAAATGTGTTTTTCAATTTTGTCTATTTGCTGATCTTCACAAATGGTGCTTGTGTATATATTTGTGATAGAGAATTCTTCTTTTAAAGTTAGGAAATTATTGATCTGAGTGTCATTGTCAAACACTTGCCAGTTTTTTGCATTACCTGGTACAGTCGACCTGTGTTTAATTTCAGCAGTAAAATGATGATTAGGCTCAAATGGCAGTTTACAAGTGCTAGCAAATGTTGCCAAACTGTGAGCATGCAAATTGTGGTTCCTTGAAATTTTGGTAAGCTGTGATTCTAGTAAGGTATTGAGTATTTCAGTAGCTGCCCCTCTATAAGCTCTTAACCTAAGGTCATTTGTGAGAAAGTTGCCTTTCATTTGTTGAATAACCAAATCAGAGTCTCCCAAAATTGATATCCTGACTGCCCCTAGGCTTTTGATCAATTTGAGTCCTAGTAGGAGGGCTTCATATTCAGCCATGTTATTTGTACATCTAAAATTCAGCCTATATGCATGTCCTTTATCATGACCATTTTGCATGTTATGTATCCAAATCCCTACCCCAGCTCCTAGTTTATTCACTGATCCATCGAACTCTAAGTACCATAGGATTTCTTGATTACAACTAACATCAGGAGTTTTAAAGATTTGCTTCTTAGGCATATTTGGATTTTCAAACTCATACGGTTTCCCTTGTGTGTCTGTTGTATCAATTATTTCAGCAAATTCTAGACTTTGAGCAATAGATTCTTCATTTATGCTTTTCCCTTGTGTTGATGCTAGAATCTGGTCATCAGTTGGAGGGAAAATTTCAGCATTGTATAGGATGAAAGAGTTCATATCAGAATGCATGGAATAAATGGGAAAATTTTGGGTTTTCTCTTGCGTGCTGACCACGTACTTCATAAAAGTTTCCCGGTACAATATCCTTGGCTGGCCAAAGACTAAGATAGTAGCATAGGACATGTCCAATTGTAAAGATCTCTGGAGTTTTGCACCCCAAGATCTGGACAAAAGCATTCCATATTTTAGTGGGATATCAGCTACCATTACATCCATTAAAATAGTTTTGGCAGGGCACTGTACTAGTGATACACTTAAATCTTTAATTAGGCCTAGACATCTGACTTGGCTGGAATCAAAAGAGAATAAGTCTTTGTATGGCCTTGTGATATCTAGGTCCAACTTTTCCATCACGGATTTAGGCATTAGATTATGGGAAGCTCCCGAATCAAACATTGCATTGTGAAGTACTTTGTCGTGAATGTTTAGACTTACATAGAAAGGAGGAACACCTCCATCTACTGATTTACCATTTACTTCAGGGTTGAAAATTAATTCTAGCTGGTCATCCAAAACGTTCACTACATCTTTGTTTTCTGAAATTTGAAGTAACCTGCTGATTTGTTCTCTATAGACATCATTTTTAGCCAATTCTGACAATGGAATTGCTATTTTTAACTTGCCTATTTCGATTTCAAGATTGAAAGGTTTTTCCATTTGAACTTTTGCATTTCGGGGAGCAAGATTTTCTTTTTCTGTTGTGTTTTCAATGGTTTTTCTCTATCAGGAGTACTGTTATGAATTTAATCTGCTTTAAAATTAATTTCAGAAGATTTCTTTGCATTTTCTTTGGGAGGAAAGGAAGTGAAGGGCTGACTGTTTGATGGCTGTAAATCTGATATGTCCCCAACCGTTGGTTCTTTAGGGTTGAAGTCTGTTCTAGCAGGGAGTTCTATAGGGGAAGTATTAACCTTTGAATTTTTAGGCTACTTGGTGTCTTTCTGCTTGTTGGTTTTAGGGACATCTATTGTTCTGCTCCTTAATTTGTACTACTTGTGAACCTCGTAAACAGCTGCATCATATCCCTCTCTAAAATCAAATGATTCCCCAGATTTGATTTGAAACTGATTAAGGGTGTGAGCTTCTTGATCATCCTGGGTCAAAAAAATTTACTGTTCACTGTTTAGACCCATTAAATTAACTTGAGTGTCCTCTATTCGCTCACTATAGATTGAAGTTTCAGCATAGTTTTCCTGGAATGAAGGTCTAATGTTTTGGTCAAGACCAACCTTTCCAGCATTAGGATTCTAATTTTTCATGAAGTTTGGATTTCTTCCAGTGATACTTGGTTGACCATCCCAAGAGGATTTCCTCTCAATTGTTTCTACTCTATCACCTAATCTATCCATTCCTTTAATAATTGCATCTAGTTTTTGCTCAAATGTAGAAGGTTCTTCTTTGAAGGGAGTCCGTCTTTCAGCTCTAGCTCGAGCTCGTTTAGAAATCAGATTGGCTTCTATACTAATAGCTATACTTTGCATGTCTTCTAAGATTGGAGGAGCTCTTTCCCTCAGCTGATATGCCATGTCAGAATCAAATCCATCAGGGAATTTGATCAAGGCCAAGTCTGGTGGAGGTCTAAGGTTCTGAGGAATAGCATTGTACACATTGTTAAATCTGGCACAGTAATCTTGAACAGTTTCTTGTGGGCCTCTTTTCAAGCTTTGATATTCTGATAGGATATGTAATGGGTCCTTTTTCTTTTCCCACCTGTTTAAAAAAGTTTGATAAAGGGAATTTGGGTCAGCAATAGTGTTCACAAGGAGTGCCCTAAACTAGGTCCTAACATCACCAGTTAAACTTTGGACAAAGATTTTCATTCTCACATCATTAGCATCAATTTCATAGTTCTCGAAATAATCTGTCATTTTCTTAGTATGTTGTTGAGCTGTGTAGGTGCCAGTACCTTCAAAATAGGTGATTTTTCTTTGATAATCTTGAGGCATAGCCCCTGGATTTGCGGGCAATTGCAGGGAAGCATATCGGTTTGCCATATTTACTGAGAAAAGTGGAACAGCTGGAAGAACAGGGATAACAGCTGAGATGTGTGCAGTGAATGGGGGAGTGGAGAAGGTATTTTGAAGTGCTAATGGTGAACTAGGTGAAGCAGCAGTAATGGAAGAAAGGACTTGTGATTTCCCAGCAGTAAGATTAGTTTGGATAGAGTTCTGCTGAGGTGTGTCAAGGTTTAAATCTACAGATTTTTCTTGATTTTCTCGGCTTCTAGGGCTCTTTGGGATCAAATTAGGATTTTCAAAGATAGGTGGAGGATTTGGATCTAGATTTGATCTAGTATAACTGATGTTCTTCTTTGGAGCCAGCTTCTAACTATATTTATTTATTTTTCTTGAAATATTTGAAGAACACAGCTTTTGACAATATCTTTCTAGGAAATTTCAATGAGAATCTTGAATTTTCCTAATGATCTATTGAAAAAAGGAAACTGATCAAGTCTTTGAGACAACTGTTCAAAGCCTAAAACTAGACTGGAGATAGACTGAAGCAGCTTTTATTTACTCCTGTAATTGCATAGCAAAAACAGTTTCAAAGGCTACCTAGCTAACTTCAGGCTCCATCTGTAGCTTTAGAAAATAGACAGCAGTAACAAACAGTCATTCAGATCCCCAGTGGAGTCGCCAATGATGTTATCACTCAGGTTGTTCCCCAAAAGTTGTAAGAAAAGGGAATATGGCCAAGGTAACCATAGACCAACCTTTTAGATGTAGATTCTAGCCAATTTGCATCCAGAGAGGGCTCTCTCTTTATGGTTTAGCTTTATTTTGGGGTATATTAGGCTAGTTATGAAGTACAAAGGTTTGTTTGATTTTTGGATGGTGACATTCAGTAGAATAGGGGTGTAAATATGAGAAGTTCAGTCCATTGGGCTAATGGAGTATATGAAGATGAACTGCTGGATATGGTTTCTTTGACAGAGGGAGGAACTACAGAGCAAGGTAATCAACCATGGAACAATTTGTAAGCTGGAATCAGGTGAAATGGAGTCAGGGGGTGAAGGGCAATCAAGAATCCTTCATCATGTTGACAGAGGGAAAGTGGATGAATATTGCCAAGGAGTAGTTAAGAATTCCTTAGCTATATTCAAGATGTAAGAACCAGGGGAAACAGGAGCAGTTAAGAATTCTTGCTTATGCTAATTCTGAAGAAAACATAAAAAATAACAGAGATTGAACACAGAGTACAGTTAAGCAAGTTCTGGGTTATTCTTTTTCCCTGTTATTCAGATCATGAACATAGATGATATATAAAAACACAGAAACTGTAAAACATGAGTTAAAAAGACTTATTGATCCATGAAATAATTCGAGAATTCTGCAACATAGTCCTCTGCCATTAATTCCACAACCAGAGAGTTCAGCAACAACGCATTCCAACAACTTTATTTCAGAAGAGTTCTCAGAGTTACAACGCAGTTCCAGAAATGAATCACCAACCCCTAATACTTTGCTTGTGGAGGTATTTGTACAAAAATGTTTACAAAATATCTCAATGAGATAATATCTAGCAATAACTTCTTCTACCTACTCTACAGGAGTAGTAAATGATCTTGGGAACAGGAAGAAATAAATGGAGAAGTAAGTGCTGCTTGTGCTGGCCACTGAGTTGGTAAGATGCGTTGACTGCATGCTCAGAGAGTCGGCCAGTGGATGCTCTTGCTGATATTGTGCACTGCTAGCTTTGCTTTCTTGGGTGCTTTTAATTGCGCTTTAATAGACCGCTGCCCAGCGTGATTCTTATCCGCTGCCTTTTTCAGCTTTATGATATCTGTTGTGTTCTGGAAAAAACAAAAGTTTGAAAGCTGCTTACCAGATTTCCAACATACTTTGCCACCACTGCTCTTCTGGCAACTAATGTCTTTGCAGCTTTATCAAAGTTTCATCAGCGTCTGTGTACTTGTAGAAGTTCAACTGGGCTATAAAAAGATGATGTACTTCATGCTCAATATAAAACAGATTTTCTAAGTTGGTGTAAAGAGTTTGGCCAGATGGAAGGGTCTTCTCTGCTGAAGTACTTGATGATGATTTATTTTGTTGATCAGTAGCATATCTATTCAACCTGAGTTGGTACTCAGCTTGTCTCAGTAGGCGTTGATTACTTCCCAACAGACTAGGCAAGCCTTTTTCCTGCAAAACTGCAAATTTTTCTACAAAAGAATTTACCTCTATTTGCATATCTTGGCTCTTTCTCTCCAAGTTCTGCATTAGGGTTCTCATGGTCAAGACTCTTTTGATTGTTAGGATGGTGCCTGTCCTGTCTCTGATGTCCAATGCTACTAGTTCTCCCTTGGTTTTAGTGTTCAAAAAATGGATTAGCCTGTTGGCCTATTCGGGCTTATGTCCCAACAAATTTCTAGCCCTTTGAATTTCCACCTGGGCTGCTGCTATCAAATCAATCTATTCATTTATAATTTGAATAGATCTCCATATATTACTAATTGATTCACTGATATTAGTCCACAAAATGCTTTTGATTTCTCCCAGAGGCTTGTCTAAAGAGAGATCTTTTTCCAATGCTTTTACCTTATTCTCTAATGCCTTTACCTCTCTTGCCTTTTCTGCAATAGTCATTTTAGACTTGTCATAACTTATTTCCAGCTTGGCCAATTTTTCTTTGGCTTCTTTCAATTCTGATGATGAGCCCCAATTTTTGGTAACAATTTGGGCTCATTTGGCCTACTTACCTTGCTCAACCCTTCATCTTTTATCACTTATGCATTCATTTCTTAGTATATTCGTGTTATTTGTAGGAAGAAGGGCAGGCATTATATCTATGTGGCTAATACATGATGATTTCATGTTTTTTGGCATTAAAGGGAGCAAAGACCACGCAAAAGGAGACAAGGAGATAGCCAAGGTGGCATTGCGGGTTTATAGGGAGGTTGTCCATAGTCTTGATGACCTTCCTCATGATTTCCACCTTAACTCCGAGCTCCAACAGCTCTCCCCACCGAGCTAAAAGGCAACCAACGGATTCTACAGGAACAACAGTTTAACTTTTAGTTGGACAGCCGAGCTCCACTGATTGAGGAAGCCAGCTTGATCCTCATCATGTATAAATATTGAGGTCGTAGCCTTTGATAGGAGCTTTTTGAACCTTGGAACTACTGTTGCAATTTCTGAGTACGAGCTACAGCTCGGTGTTTTTGCTTTTTGTAAGCCAGTTTTGGCATGATGTTAGACTCATGATTATTTAATAAAGGCAGGCAGACCTGGATCTAATTCTAAGTTATTAAGGGAGATATAGCTCTCAGGTTAGGGCCCAACCTGAGAGCAATAGACCTCCTTTTCCTTGTATTGTTATTTGTTCTTCCTTTCAGCACTTCATTCCTCTGTTTTGACATGCATTTGGAAATTACAGTTTACTGATTTGATTTCTTTTATGTGATTGAGTAGGATTAGTTTATGGTTCAAGTGCTTTTAGTTGCTTAGATTAGAGTAGGAGGATTAGTATTCATTAGAGCTCCAAGAAAAGGTTGACAGTGCACTCACTGCCATCTCTGTTTAGAGATTGGGGGTGTAGACCATACCAACCACCAAAAAAACGCAGTCTTATACTTTCATGCAAGCTGCAACACAGTCATTTCAATTGTAGATCCATCCATGCATTCTGATCTTGAGCAGCACTTCTTCATTCCAACTCCATGCACGATTTTTCTCTAAAGTTTACATTGTTGTTCGTTGATTTAATCACACAGTTAGAATAAGTTGATGGAATTCTCGGTTTTGTGCAGGACATAGCAGATTTGTTTCCTTTACACTACATTGCATCACTCTGTTATCTTCTTCTTCTTCTCAACCTCTCCTAAGCCACCTGCTCAACCTCTGTTCAACTCGTTTGCCTTCCAACACCTCTACTGTTCACGTAGCTCCATCTCTTTGGCTTTTCATTGCTTCCACCCTTCTATCCACCAACCAACAGTACCCACTCTTTCCTCATCTCATATCTCTGTCCCTGAGCCATCATAAACTCCCTTTCCATCCTACCTATCCACCCATACAACTCCTTCACTCCTCCATCACCCAAAACTCCAACCGCAGAACATCCTGTAGAAGTTAGCAGACTTCCTGTAGAAATCCTGAGCTTCCTGTAGGATCCCCTGCAGACATCCTGTAGAAACCTGTAACCTCGGTTGCCAAGCACCTGAATGTTGTGGACTTCTACGGAATGATGTTAGGGATCCCCTGGAACCTCTCCTAGCCCTCCTGACCTTTCCCAAGCTTTCTTTCCCTTCGCACTACCCCTGCACAGTCAAAACCTAATAAGAAACAAAATCATAATAACTCCAACCACTTAAGCAAAACCATAAAAACAATGTTATTTTCAATGGAAGTAGTTTAAATTCATGCATTTCATATCACTAGAAGTAATGGCATCATTTTTAGGAGTTACATTCCCATCGTTGCATTGTAAGGATTAAGCTAGTCAGATTAGGGTTTACTAGGGTTTCCATGTTTGGTTGGCTTTCAGTTCATTCTTGCAAAGTAGTTTAATTTCCTTTGAGATAGTCTTCGTTCATCATTTATAAAGCTTCTTCTGAGAACATATAGAAGTTGGCTTGCGCCCTAGCGAACTTGTGCGAGCTGACCAAGTGACAGCTGCGACAAGAGCTAGTACTTGTGCATACAGCACTGTCGCTTCCAAGTTTGTTACGAACTACCGGGTTGATAAAATTAGAGAAGGAAGCTCCAGGAGTTGTAGCATTATTGCTACAATACTGGAGCCCACCATCTTTTTGGCACCGTTGCCGGGGAAGCGTCAGAGTATTAGTAATTGTTGCTTTTCTTCTACTTTCCTACTCTTGCTTTCTGCCAAGTAGTTTATTTCATTTCCATTCTGCAAAAGTAGCATAGACATTTCCTGCTTTCATAGTTTAGCCTTTCAATTCTGCAATTTCAATTTTTCAAGCGTAGATTAGTATTTCAATTCTGCAAGCGTAGACTAGCATTTCCATTCCTGCAATTTCATTTGAGCAAAATAGATTAGTTCTTTCCTGCTTTCAATTCAATTCTGCATCTTTATTTCAGTAAGATAGTTAGTTGTAGATCAATCTTTCAGTTTTGCAGGTACCAAACAAAAAACAAAAGAAATCAAAAAAAAAGTCTTTCCATTACATGCCTCGTAGGAATCGAGATAAAACAGGCAAATTCTTACCCAACACCCCCACCACATCACTGAGTCACCCTTCTCTCTTCTTCGGTGACAGTGATCCAGAAGAACCTATAGGTGAACCTCCTGAGATATACGAAGATCCTATAACAGAAGAAGAATTAGAGACCATCCCATCTGAAGCTATGGCTGACAGTAGAGGAGAAGATGAGAGAATAGAAGGTGCCTTCCCCATCCGAGAGACCAATGGAGAGATGAAAATGAAGAACATTAGCCCCTCCGCTTTACCTCACTTCCATGGACTGACTACTGAAGATCCTGATACCTTCCTGTTTGAGTTTGTTGTCCTTTGTAGAACCTATGACTATACTGAAGATGAGCAGAAGCTGAAACTCTTCCCTTCAACTCTTAAGGATGCAGCATTACGCTGGTTCATGGGCTTACCTGGGAATAGTATCACTACTTGGGCTCAGATGCAGCAAGCTTTCAATACCAAGTACCGGGATTACTGTAGGTCCAAGGAAACCAAGGGAGAAATCTTTCGGATGACCATGGGAAATGATGAGTCCTTAGACGATTATGAGGAGAGGTTCCAACTTAGTTATAAGCGGGCCAGGTGCACACTTGACCCTGAATCCCTCAAGTTGGTCCTGCTTCGAGGAGTCCCTTAAGACCTCTTAGATACCCTTCACATGTTAGCTAGGGGGGATATTTACCAACTGCCTTATGAGGACATCAAGACTGTGTTTAGAAACCACTCCAGGGAAGCTAGGAAATGAGGTAGAGGAAACCTCCTCTCAGCTGGTGTCCCTTTCTCCAAACATGAGTTTACAAATCAATTAGAAGATCTTAAGAGTGAGGTGAGACAGACCATTTCCATGCAGCTGGACACATTTAGGATCCAGCAGAAGAAGGAAGAAGCTGAGAGAGCCTTGGCTATCTTCTGCCCTAGATGTACAAGGAGGCACCCTAAGAACGAATGTCCATTGCATTTGGTTGAAGTGTGTTTCGTTTGTGAGGAGGACCATCCCACAAACCAATGTCCAACCTTACCTAGATTTAAAGCCATGTACCAAGGGAAAGAAGCTCCCACTGAACCTCTCTATTTCCTCAACCAAAGAAGGCCACAAGGACCTAGACCTTACCAGGAGGGGATGCAAGCGGCACCCCAAGCTTATTACAGCCCCAACCAATCGACTCCTATGCCTTCCTGGGGTCCCCCTGCTCATCCTTCCTAGTCTATGCCTCCTCCATGGTCTTACCCACCTCAGTATCCTACTCAACCCACTACTCATTCATATCACTCTCACGCCCAGCCTCAGCCTCAGTGGAATGCACCTCAGTCGGGGTGGAGGCCCCAATACAACACTCCTCTTGCCATTTTGCCTCCACCACCAGTTCAACCTCAGCCATTACCTCCTGCTCCTCCAAGGCAACCTCAAATACCTGCTCAACCGAACCCAAACCCCAACAATAGACAGGCCCAGCAGGTATACACTGGGGAAACATCATGCCCTACTTATGCTGTGGAGATCCAGGAGATCAATCTTCGATCTGGAAAGACTCTCCCGGATCGCCAACCTCCTCCCCCAGAGGATGAGGAAGATAAACAGGAAAGTGAACCAAAGGCTATTCCACCCTTTCCTGAGAGACTAACAGCCACCACACAACCCAACCCAGAGGAGGATGAGCTTCTGGGTGAGCTCAAGCAGTTGTGTGTGAAAATACCACTTCTCCAAGCCATCAAGGATGTGCCAATATACAACAAACTGGTTAAGGAAAAGTGTTTCAAACACCCAGGCAGGAGAAAGAGAGATGCTTCAACCATCAATTTCTTAGGACAACTGTTTGACCTTATGTTAGGACAAGTCATCTGCCCAAAGTATCTAGATCCTGGGAGTCCTGTAGTAGATGTCCACATCAATGGCACCATCATACCTCACACCTTGATTAATTTGGGGGCTGCCATTAATGTGATGACCAGGGATACCATGCTCAAACTCAATCTTCAGGGTTCCTTGAGGAAGACCTCGACAGTTCTGCAACTTGCATATCGCTCCACTGTGACTCCCGAAGGGATTGTGAAGGATGTCTTGGTCCCTGTCGACTCTTGGGAATACCCTGCAGATTTCTTGGTTCTGCAACCCAAGGCAAAGCTTACTGGATATCCTCTTATTTTGGGAAGGCCTTGGTTAGCCACTGCAGATGCTTACATAAGTTGTCATGCAGGAAATATGACCATAAAAAATGGTCCTATGTCCAAGCAGCTAGTCCTATACCCTCCTGCCCAACCTTCCTTAGAGCATGACTTACCACTTTGGTTGGAGGAAGGAGAAGAGGATGAAGTGTACTCAGCACCTTTGTGCACCCTAGATACCACTAGAAGAGATTCCCCAACCGGGGATGACTTGATTGAGACCTTGATCCAGAATCCACCTTCCAGTGCACTATCCTTAGAGGAATTGGTGGAGGATGCCCAAGCCAGCACCTTAGTGGATCTTTGTACAACCAACCCTGTCACTCCCAGAGTCAAAAATGTGGAGTTCGGCCCTGAAAGAACATTAAAGATCAGCTCCTCCCTATCTCCTTCCCAGGAAAAGGAGTTGTGTAGCATGTTGGCCAACCATCTAGATGCTTTTGCTTGGAGCTATAAGGAGATGAAAGGAGTCCATCCTTCGGTCTGTACTCATCACATATACATCAAAGAGGATTGCAAACCAGTTAGACAACCTCAGAGGAGAATGAATCTAGCCCTTAAGGACATTGTCAAGGAAGAATTGCAAAAACTATTGGATGTCGGATTCATTTACCCCATCTCAGATAGTGAATGGGTGTCCCCTCTGGTGCTGGTTCCCAATAAAAATGGGAAGTGGAGAATCTATGTGGACTATAGAGAACTGAACAAAGCCACTAAGAAAGACCATTTCCCTCTACCTTTCATAGATCAAGTGTTGGATGGACTAGCAGGAAAGAAGTTCTTCTCTTTCCTGGATGGGTTTAGCGGGTACAACCAGATCCAAATCAGCCCGGAAGACCAAGATAAGACCACCTTCACTTATCCTTGGGGTACCTTCCTTCCAGAGAGCTTTCTTGAGCATCTTCTCGGAGCTGGTCCATGATGCAGTGGAAATCTATATGGATGACTTCACTCCTTATGGGGCCAACTTCCAGGAAGCATTGTCCAATCTGGGAAAAGTCCTAACCAAATGCATTGAGATGAACCTGTCCCTTAGTCCTGAAAAATGTGAATTCCTGATGACTGAAGGGACCGTGGTAGGCCATACCATTTCTTGCCAAGGATTACAGGTGGATCCTAACAAAATTGCTCTCATCAAGAAGGTTCCACCTCCTCAACAGGTAAGGGATGTTCGGAGTTTCTTAGGATTAGCAGGGTATTACAGGAGATTCATTAAGGACTTCAGCAAGCTAGCCTCGCCATTGTTTGGCCTGATGGCAAAAGATGTGGAGTTTAAATGGATTGACGATTTTCAGAGATCTTTAAATGAATTAAAGGACAAATTGGTGTCAGACCCAATCTTGAGAGGTCCAAACTAGGCCCTACCTTTCCACATCCACACTGATGCCTCGAACAAAGCCATAGGTGCAGCTTTAGGACAAGTTAAACAAAAACTTCCATATGCCATTTACTTTGTTAGTAAAAACTTGTCCAAAGCTGAACTGAATTACACTGTAACCGAGAAAGAGTTTTTGGCTGTGGTCCATGCACTGAACAAATTCTGACATTATATCACTGGCTATCAAACATTTGTACATACAGACCATGCTGCAATTAGATATTTAATGAATAAACCAGATGTGAATGCTCGTATTATTAGATGGTTACTTTTGTTGCAGCAGTTTGATTTGACCATTGTTGACAAACCAGGTAAAGAAAATGTTGTTGCTGACTTTTTATCTAGATTGGATTTGTCTACAGATGGGGATGGAACAGTGGATGACCAGATGCCCGATGAACATCTGTTTGCTATCTCAGTACTCTCTCCATGGTTTGCTGATATAACAAACTACCTTGTTTCAGCACAGTTCCCTCCGCACCTATCTTCAAGAGAGAAGAGAAGAATCATCAGAAAAAGTGCCTCATTTACTTGTATCAGGGGCAATCTGTTCAAGCTTGGCCCCGATCAGATCTTAAGGTGTTGTGTAAGGGAGGAGGAAGTCTTTGATATCCTCCTCACCTGTCATGATGGGCCTTGTGGAGGACATTTTGCAGCAAATAGAACTGCCTTCAAAATCCTGCAGGCAGGCTACTATTGGCCCACACTTCATCAAGATGTCAGAAGATATATCAGCCAGTGTGACCAATGCCAAAGAATGGGGAAACCGACCCAAAGGGATGAGATGCCTCTCCAACCTCAAGTGACTCTTGAGCCATTTGAGAAGTGGGGTATGGACTTTGTGGGTCCAATCAACCCTCCTTCGAGGCAAAGGTCTTACATCATTGTGTGTACTGACTACCTGACAAAGTGGGCAGAGGCTAAAGCAATCAAAGCAGCAACAGAAGAAAAGGTGGCCGATTTCTTAAGAGAAAACATCTTCTACAAGTTTGGCTACCCAAGAGAGCTAGTTACTGATCAAGGGAGCCAGTTCACATCCAACCTAGTTGAAGATCTACTAGCTCATCACAAGATCAAGCATAGGACTTCCACCCCCTATCACCCTCAAGCAAATGGGCAGGTGGAAGTCACCAATAGAGCATTGGAAGGGATCTTGACTAAGGTGGTGAGCAGCAGCAGAAAGGACTGGGCAGATCGCCTGGTTGAGGCCACATGGGCTTACAACACCACTTGGAAGACCACCACCGGCTTCACACCTTATGAGCTAGTCTATGGGAAGAAAGCTTTGCTGTCCATTGAATTTGAATACAACACTTTGAGGATGGCAGCTCAGCTGGACCTAGATCTCATCCATGCATAACAAGAAAGGCTATTGCAGCTGAATGGACTGGACGAGCACCGAATGCAGGCCCTCCTTCACTCGGAAGTGGTTCAACTTTAGAGAAAGGTGTGGCATGACCAACACCTCAATGACAAGCAATTCCAGCCAGGAGATTGGGCATTGTTGTATGACTCCAGATACAAAGATTTCAAGGGAAAGCTGAGAACCAGATGGTTGGGACCATATGCAGTGGAAAAATGTCATGACAATGGATATGTTCTTATTCAGACCATTGATGAGGAAGCCATCCCCATGCTTGTCAATGGTCACCGATTGAAGATCTACAAGAAGCCTCTCTCAAGACAAGAGTTCATCAAAACTATGGAGAAGTCAGTGTTGGTCATAGAGAAGGGTTCTGCCTCTGCTTTGGGCATACCCTGAAAAATCTAAAAAATAAATAAATAAATAATAAAGATCCTTGGGTGAAAACCTTTCTGAGGCGCCCAAGGCAGATGGCAAGGGTGAAAACCTCATTGAGGCACCCCTGTTATCTTTCAAAAAAAAAAAAAAAAAAAAAAAAAAAAAGAGAGAAAAAAACAATAAGAAAAGACAAGGACAGCAAGTTCATAATTTGAAAGTTGCATGCAGGTTGCAGGTGTTCTATGGAGGAGAGGAAGCCTCTCCACTCAAAGCTAAGGATCCTTATGATGCTGTCAGGAGACCTCACCAGCACCTCCTCCAAGAATACTCATTTTCTCCAAGGTATGTGCACAATTTCATCATGGCTGGAGATTTCTACAGGAAGATGCAGATTTTCTACAGGAAGATGCAGATTTCTATAGGAAGGCGCAGATCTTCTACAGGAAACGAAAACTTTCTACAGGAAGCTCTGTATTCTTACAGGAAACTTCCTGTAGAAGTTCGGGACGGCCTAGAATTCATTTTATGAGGAGATCTAACGACTAAGGATCGGTTTGGACGCATGCAAGCTATTGTTGTCACCCTTGTACACTGTTGTCACCTCGTCCTACCATCCTTGTCAACATGCAACGAAGTTACCTGCACCAGCAAAGAAGATCGTTGAGTTATCAAGAAAAAGCAATTTTTAAATGGAAAAAACGCTGAGATCTCATACCATATCCATCCCAATCATCCAGAAGCTCTGGGAGCACGATCGTGAGGCCAGATCCTTCGTCATGCAACATGAACCCAAGGAGGAAGAACTATTACAAGACATCCCGCGGGAGTCCTGTAACAGTTAAGCCCGCTAGAGTGTACACTATTCACAGCGCTGGCCATATGCAATGAAAACGCGGACGCATGCAGCCAAAGCATCCAAATCCATCGTCAGCAGCCTGTAAACATGAACCTCCGGGCCTGTGCAAATTCATCAGCGACAGATAGATCCACTCATCATCGTCCAAAAGCCGAAAAATCGTGTTGCAGCCGCGCAAGTAAGTGTCTCGACCCTTCCTTCCATCAGATTGCATGAATTTTACTTTGAATTGTTTGCAAAGTGTGAGGTGAATGGGTTGAGCGGCTGTATGGCCAGTTGACTGGCCACGTCGACTGGTTAATGATCCAGTCGGATGTGTGGGTGGCGGCCGTGACAAAAGGAATGGGCAGCACGCACGTGAGAGCAATCCCGTCGGGAAAAACGGATTTAGCAGAAGAGACGGCGGCGGATCTACTCAGGGATGATGCGGCAGTAAGTGAACTCGCAGACAAATGATGGAACAACGTCATCCAATGGTCCGGCGCGGACAGCTCACCCCCGCGCCACGGATTCCGCCGATTCAAATCTAATCGGCTAGATTGCCCGCATGCATTTATCATCCACGGTTTGAAACTCAAGTGAACATCTGGATCCCTCTGCAGTTCCAAACTCCGAGCCTTTGGCCATCAAAATGCCTGTGAAGCCACACCGAGAGCGCAGACCAACTGCAGTCCTTCCCAGAAATCATGCGCTGCTCCTACAGGAAAGATGTTTCTACAGGAAGGCGGGTTCCTCACGTAAAAAGGTGGCAGATAAAAAGGTAACCCTGAACTCTCCATGCAATTGGTTTTTAAAGGTGGCAGAATCGTCATCCACAGTCTGGTCGTAGGAAATGGTTGCAAGTGTTGTATGCTGTGCATAGACTGTCGTTCTACAGGATGTCAGTGTAGTTAGGCTGTGTTAAGGTCCTCAGAGATAAGTTTTGTGCACGACGGAAGCATAATTTTACGCTCTGTCCCAATAAGCTAAACTTCTTCCGCATTCGCCACCTCTAGCAACAGTTTTTATCATGCCGGGTGGGTTTATTAGATGGGAACCCACTGATTCATCAAAGTTAAGGGAAAACCAGGAGGTGGTGGAACTCTTCACACGGGTGCAATGGATATCCTTTTGTGACAAGTTGCAGGGTTATGACGACGAAGTGGCAGAAGAATTTTTACAAGCTTTGAGGCCGAAATCCAAAACATTGGCCACTGTGAACTTCAGGGGCCTAAGCCTCAAGCTCACCCCGTAATATATCAGTCGAATTACTGAACTTCCAATGGGTTTGCCATGGGATAAGGAAGAAAGGAAGTTGAGCCAGCAGGCCAAGAAAGAATTCTTACCACCTGAGGAGGAATTCTCGGAGGACAAAAATGGGGTGCGTAGAACCAGTTTGATGCCACCATGGAATGAAGTTAGCCTGCAGATCATGAAGTATATAACCTATGAAGGCCATTTTAGCATTGTGTATGGGTATCACTTTAGGTTGCTCACTGAATTAAGGCACCAGATTGATCTTCCTGTAGAAAACAAACTGAGCATCCCTTATTTCCTCCTACAGTCTCTAATTGAGTGTGCCACAAAGTTAAAAGAAGGCATACCAGATCAGGTAGCCCACCATGGATTGATCAAACTTCTTGTGGAGGATGCACTTCATTCATACAAGGTTCCCCTCTCATGGGAAGCATTCAGAAATTTGACAAGAGATGGAGACATCAGGATGTTGACTGAAGAAAGTGGTTCCTCCAACAGTGAGGAAAAAGAATCAGTGGCCGCGGGAAAGAAAGAAGCAGGCCAGAAGACCCCGACCACAGTGTAGAAGAAAAAGCAAGAGAAGAAATAAAAGAAAAAGGATACTGAGGAGAAAGATGGCACACCCATCTTGTCAGCAAGAGAGAAAAGGTTGCAGAGCAGAACGGACAAAGCTGAGAAGGTCCACATCAGCACAAGTACCTCATCAGCACCCGCAGCCAAACCAAAAAGCAAAACCCATGCAACAAAGCAAGCCAAGGTGGTGACACCTGTGTCTACAGGAAAGCAGAAACAGGCTTCTATAGGAAGCCCGAAAACAGAAAAAGGGTCTACTACAGGAAGCCCGAAATTGACTAAAACAGGGTCTTCTACAGGAAGCCCCGCAAAAGTGAAACCCAAGGAGAAGAAGGCGGACATTCTAGCAAGGGAGGCAGCAGCTGTGCTGTGCCCTCAGCACGCCACCTAAACCAAAAGAGAAGAGGAAGAGGGAGACCCCTCTATACTTTAAAACTCGAAGAAGTGACAGAATAAAGACGGGCAAGCCACAGCCTCCACCCGGCAGCCAAATCACTACAGGGGATGCCCCTACTCCACCCAGTGAGAAGTCCCCCTCGAAGATATCGGTCACCTACGAGAGGGGGAGCCCAAAAACAACTACTGAGAAAGGAAGGTTAGACCAATCGACTTCAAAAGCCCAGCCCAAGGTCAAGAAAATAAAGAAGAGGGAAGGAACGGCACCCTCATCACCACCAAGGGCAGAACAGGCAGAGCCACCAAAAGTAGGAAAGAAAGAGCATATTTTGAAGCCTAGTTCTCAGCCAACGACAAGGAGCTGGAGCAAAATTGCTCAAGGATGAGCAAATATTTTAGCTGGGGGGTGATGATGAGCCCCAATTTTTGGTAACAATTTGGGCTCATTTGGCCTACTTACCTTGCTCAACCCTTCATCTTTTATCACTTATGCATTCATTTCTTAGTATATTTGTGTTATTTGTAGGGAGAAGGGCAGGCATTATATCTATGTGGCTAATACATGATGATTTCAGGTTTTTTGGCATTAAAGGGAGCAAAGACCACGCAAAAGGAGACAAGGAGATAGCCAAGGTGGCATTGCGGGTTTATAGGGAGGTTGTCCACAGTCTTGATGACCTTCCTCGTGATTTCCACCTTAACTCCGAGCTCCAACAGCTCTCCCCACCGAGCTAAAAGGCAGCCAACGGATTCTACAGGAACAACAGTTTAACTTTTAGTTGGATAGCTGAGCTCCACTAATTGAGGAAGCCAGCTTGATCCTCATCATGTATAAATATTGAGGCCATAGCCTTTGATAGGAGCTTTTTGAACCTTGGAACTACTGTTGCAATTCCTGAGTACGAGCTACAGCTCGGTGTTTTTGCTTTTTGTAAGCCAGTTTTGGCATGATGTTAGACTCATGATTATTTAATAAGGACAGGTAGATTTGGATCTAATTCTGAGTTATTAAGGGAGCTATAGCTCTCAGGTTAGGGCCCAACCTGAGAGTAATACACCTCCTTTTCCTTGTATTGTTATCTGTTCTTCCTTTCAGCACTTCATTCCTCTGTTTTGACATGCATTTGGAAATTACAATCTACTGATTTGATTTCTTTTATGTGATTGAGTAGGATTAGTTTATGGTTCAAGTGCTTTTAGTTGCTTAGATTAGAGTAGGAGGATTAGTATTCATTAGAGCTCCAAGAAAAGCTTGACAGTGCACTCACTGCCATCTCTGTTTAGAGATTGGGGGTGTAGACCGTACCAACCACCAAAAAAATGCAGTCTTATACTTTCATGCAAGCTGCAACATAGTCATTTCAATTGTAGATCCATCCATGCATTCTGATCTTGAGCAGCACTTCTTCATTCCAACTCCATGCACGATTTTTCTCTAAAGTTTACATTGTTGCTCGTTGATTTAATCACACAGTTAGAATAAGTTGATGGAATTCTCGGTTTTGTGCAGGACATAGCATATTTGTTTCCTTTACACTGCATTGCATCACTCTGTTATCTTCTTCTTCTTCTCGACCACTCCTAAGCCACCTGCTCAACCTCTGTTCAGCTCTTTTGCCTTCCAACACGTCTATTGTTCACGTAGCTCCATCTCTTTGGCTTTTCATTGCTTCCACCCTTCTATCCACCAACCAACTGTACCCACTCTTTCCTCATCTCATATCTCTGTCCCTGAGCCATCATAAGCTCCCTTTCCATCCTACCTATCCACCCATACAACTCCTTCACTCCTCCATCACCCAAAACTCCAACCGCAGAACATCCTGTAGAAGTTAGCAGACTTCCTGTAGATATCCCGAGCTTCCTGTAGGATCCCCTGCAGACATCCTGTAGAAACCTGTAACCTCGGTTGCCAAGCACCTGAATGTTGTGGACTTCTGTGGAATGATGTTAGGGATCCCCTGGAACCTCTCCTAACCCTCCTGACCTTTCCCAAACTTTCTTTCCCTTCGCACTACCCCTGCACAGTCAAAACCTAATAAGAAACAAAATCATAATAACTCCAACCACTTAAGCAAAAACATAAAAACAATGTTCTTTTCAATGGAAGTAGTTTAAATTCATGCATTTCATATCACTAGAAGTAATGGCATCATTTTTAGGAGTTAAATTCCCATCGTTGCATTGTAAGGATTAAGCTAGTCAGATTAGGGTTTACTAGGGTTTCCATGTTTGGTTGGCTTTCAGTTCATTCTTGCAAAGTAGTTTAATTTCCTTTGAGATAGTCTTCATTCATCATTTAGAAAGCTTCTTCTGAGAACATATAGAAGTTGGCTTGAGCCCTAGCGGACTTGTGACAGCTAACCAAGTAACAGCTGCGACAAGAGCTAGTACTTGTGCATACAGCACCGTCGCTTCCAAGTTTGTTACGAACTACCAGGTTGATAAAATTAGAGAAGGAAGCTCCAGGAGTTGTAGCATTATTGCTACAATACTGGAGCCCACCATCTGATACTTGGAGTTTTAAATCCTCCATAGCCTTTATTAATTCCTCAATGGTCATGGTAGTGCTACTACCTGTTGCTGTTGTTGCTGAAGTACTTGGTGCTGTTGATGCCGGGGCAGTGGGAGGGACTGCTGTTGTAACTGTGGTAGGAGCAGTTGTAACTGTTGGAGCTGTTTGAGATGGCTGGGAGGTCGACACTCCCTACTTTTCCTGTAATGCCTTCTCCAATTCCTGCTCTGTCTCATTTAGTCTTTGATTCATTTTCATTAGAAAATCCATCATGTCTTCTTCTGCTTTTTTTTGTACAACCTCTGTGGTTTGTGGATGCATGGTAATTGGCAGCTTCAATTGCTTCTTGAGGGCAGCTATGTCATCCTCATTTTTCTTCATTAATGCTTTTATTCCCTTGGCATCCTTGGGATCATGTCCCAGCTCAATGATAATTTCTTCCAAGAACTTTATCCTGTTGTCCTTGGCCAAAGAAGATGCCTTTTCTAAATCTAGTTGGGCAGATGTGTTGTTTAATGGGTCTTGCAATTTCTGAGCTAATATTGCCTTGTCTGCCAATGTGGAGTAGACCATCTCTCCAGTTTGCTTGTGCAACTCAATCTGGTCCAAAGGATGAATGTCTTTGGCAAGGGCCCCTAGATTTTTTCTAATATAATCAGCTGCTGACTGTGGCTGTTGCACTTTAGGCTTGAAGTGGCTCGAGATCATTTTCCCTTCTTTAATATCATATGCAGACATTAACCTTTGCTGTTTGGAGGGGGTCATCTTGAGAAATTGATCATAAATTTGCAGTATTATTGGCTCATTCTAGGCTTTGATATCCGCGAATTTTCTTTTGATGTCAGAACATTGCTTGCTTTGTGGCCTTGTGGAGGAAATTTCCACACTATGCTGCTTCTCCAATTCTTTCCGTTGAGAATTGGTGGATGTTTCTACCACTGGGGATGTCTGTGGGATAGTTTCCCTCTCCCTTCTTGAACTTTCTATGATTTCCTCACTAATTTCCTCTTCAGGTAGAGGATCTATTCTTTGCCTTTTCGCCCCTGGTTACTCTGCTGGCCCACTTACAGGTGTGGTCTCTTCTTGGTCCCTTTTTCTGCCCTTTTCCTCATTTAGAGGAGTTTGCAATGCTGGTACCTCTGGTGCTTTGGTCTGGGTAGGAGGAATTTTCCCTCTCCCTTCTTTCTTTGATGATGTTGGCTGATCTGTCATTTCGTGTTGCTCTGTATGCAGCACTTCTTTGCCTTTAGATGTCCCTGTAGCTGGTGTAGTGCTTTCTTGGGCTAGATGCTGTGAAGTTGTAGCAGTTGATGTGCCCACTCCGGTTTCCTGAGGCAATTTGAAATAGACCTGTCCAAAAGAGTCCAGGTCAAGAGCCTTTTCAAGATTTTTCATAGCTTGCTCATTTTTTCTTCCTTAGTGAGATCTTCTATCAATGTGCCCTCTACCCACTCATCTTGATTAGCATACTGCTCTATTTCAGGGATCCTACAATGATTATAGGTTGATAGCCTATTTTTTACCTTTCTATCATAGATGAATCCATTTGGGTCATAGGGTACCCACCAAAAGCTCCTTTTTAATTTGAGTTGTTGACCCAATATCTTTTCAGCATCTTGCTATCCTTCCTTTTTGTTAATGATGAAGGGGCATAACTGGTTTCTCAATTTCAGCTGAGTTTTTTTCTCGGCAGCATAAAAATGAGTTAAATCTGAGCTAGTAAATTGCCTGAAATATTCAAGAGCAAAGAGTCTCATAGGCACATATTTTGGCAGTTTATAGGGGCACAGCTCACAGCCATATATCCTGATCTCAGTGTGATTCTGGTAAAAGTACTAGTCACCTATTTTATAGCTTTTGGAGAGCTGTAAAATTTTCTGCATGTCACCAGAGAGCCTAGGAGGAGGAGTTCTCATCAGCAGAGAGGAGACTTGATGTATAAATAGATCAATGAATTCACAGTAAGTGTAAGGAGGGCTATGGACTTGATGGAAGACTGAGGTCCAAAATATCACAGACCTCCTTTCTCCTTTAGTATCCAACTTTCTGATAGGAAACTGAAAACTGCCTGTCTAATAGTACAAGAACAGATGATAGATATAAGAGGTATATTTGAACACTCCTTCTCTGTCCAGCTTTATGAATTGGTCATGGATATTGTTGCTAATGAAGGTAGGAAAGTCAAATTTGACAGCAGGAGGATTTCCTGGAATAAACATGGACATCAAAGCTAAAATGGTCTCATCAACATATTCACTTGTTTTAAATCCCAGGACATAGGATATCATGTCAATAATGAATTTTCCAGCTTTATTGAATCAGACATGGTGAAAAGGAGGTGACTCTCTGGGCTGGCAATCTGGTCTCATGAATAACTTGGCAATTTGGCCTATTTCTACAGTGGATAATTTAGAGCCTTCATCCACCAAATGTCCCATGGAAAGAGGAGCCAGAGGTCGACTAGGTTTGAAGTACAACATCTCATTGATTGAGTCAAGAGTTATATGGAAAAGAACAGTTCCAATTGGAGACATAACTGCTCTTTGATTAGGTTCATAATTGGCACAGCACACGCGGATGACATCTAGAAATACATTTACTGAGGGGAGATAGTATATAGGCCGATTGGATTCCCATATCCCATAGAGATCAATTTTGTTTAGGTGACTGTTTCTAACTTCACAGAATTCTTGGAGATGGTTTTTGTCACCAATTAAGTCTTGAATTTGAAAATCCCTATTAGATAAGGGAAACCACTCCAAGTCCTTATGAGGTGCATTAAGGGGAGCAATATTCAGGGCCACTAGAGCTTCCATTGGTTACTTCTCTGTGATTTTTCACTTCTATGTGATTTTTCAATTGAAATTTGGGTTTTTTGTAGCCAAATAGGTAAAATAACAGCTTCTGGGGGATTTCTTAGAGAATTGCAGGCCGGAGTCTATTGGAATTTAGCTCACAGGGCGAAATTTGTAGAGGAAAACGGAGTTTGTGAGACTTTTTGGTAAAAAAGAGCAAAAACAGCGGTTCTGGTGCATATGTTTGAAGACAGCACGGTGTATTTTAACTCAAGTTTGGGTTCTTCGGGAAATTTTGTAGAGAAAATTGAAAAAACACGGGGTTTGGGAATGAATTTCAGTTAAATACCTGTTTTGACAGTGGACTGTGCGATTTGCAGGTGGCGGACCGAGCTGGAAGACCGAACTGTGGACTCAATCTAGCTGGGAGGCAGACTGTGTGGTCGAACAACTGATTTGGACGAAAATCGTGGGCACTGGTCTTATGGAAGCAACCAATGGAAATGAATGAAAACGACACATTCACGGGTTTTTTACGAAAAATTGACTTTGGCGGGCTTTTGGCGCTTTTTAGTAGGATGACGTGGTATTTTGTCGTGTAGTGGGGTGACGTGGCACTGACGTAGTGCCAACGTGGTCGTGATGTTAGCGGATGATGTGAGGATGATGTCAGCAGGGAGGCAGCAGGGTGGTAAGCAGTTCGGTCCCCGCACGGCTTTTGGGCAATGGTGGTATTGGAGGGCAGGGGAGCGAGCACCGCAGGAGACTGCCACTAGTCCCAGGGTACAGTGGCAAAACCACCATCCCCCGCACACTAATCATCGGACAGAGGAGGGCTCGCGATATTGTCGTGGGCCGTTGGATGGCAAGGGCCAGATCCAACGGATGGTGGTGTACAGGATATGGCGGAGGCAAGAGCGCGGGGACCCACCATATAAATCAATGAATTTATAATGTTTAGCGGGTATAACCTTTGGTTGAGTCTGTTTGGTTATTTATTTAACCAAATGTTAAATAAACTCCATGGTGTGCGCGCAGGGTTGTTAATGGCCCCAGATGAGCCATTAATCCCATAAACATTGGTATATGGCTATATTTAGCCGAGGGTTGGGATATGTAAACATTTTTGGGGTTTTTCATATATAAATATACTACGGGAAAAGGGAAAGAGCATAGGGATTTACATAATAGAGTTAAAGCGTTAATATGAATTCAAGGTAGGAATACGCGCTAAGTCTAATGTTTGAGATACTTAGGCTAAAAGGAGAAAAGTACTTTTACATAAGAAATGTGGCTTTATTATCCTAAGAAAACACAGAGTTTCACTTAGCCTTTTTCATGAAATGAGGTGAACTAAGAGCACTGACCAGATCTCAATGCCCTTGTGGGGAGGTTAGTAAATGTTTCTTGGAGAAATATGGAGGGAAATTACTCATGCTTCACCTGTTTTGTGACCACATAGTTTTCATGCTACTTATGATATCCATGAGATGAATCATCTTTACCAGACAAAATTACTCATAAACCTGCTTCTGCAACATCAAAACTGCCTACCCAGCCTATTACACCTAACATTTTTTCTTCCTTTTTTGCTTGGGTGAATTTGAACTAGCAAACCCTTACTCTCTTCTTTTCCTTTAGCTACCATCCTATCTAAGTCTGCCCTTATTTCTTCTAGGGGCTCAGATTTAGCTATTGAGCTCCTTTCCTTCTCTACCTAACTACTTATCTACCAAGCTTGTCTACCTACCTACTTATCTGCCAAGCTTGAACTGTTTGGAAAGATTTCATCCTCTATCTCTAAAACAGGAAATTTAAACATGGACTGGCCAAGATTGAGCTGTTTGGCTATCCATCAACGGTGACAGAAGTCACCTAAGTGCACATAATGAAATTTTTTGCAAAAACCGAATAGTAGTGGCAATTTGGACTAGCATACTTTCCTGGTCTTTTCTTTGGGGTTCATTTTCTTTCTTTTTTGACCACTTATTATTTTTGCCCTTTGATTTTTCTTTTAGGGCATACCCTCTTTTCATTTTTTTTATTTTTTTGATTTTCTCAAAATATGGAACCTTTACAGCATGGAAAAGATGAACATATTCAGCATTTTACCAGTCAATCATGAAATATGATACCTATTGGTATAGGAGCATAACAAGATCCATCTAGCCTATTGTTTTCATTGAGATGAGCTTCTGCTAATTGGTTAGTCATCTTGAATGAATAAAAACTTCAACCTCAATAATTAAAAAAACAACCCCTATCTTCTTAAAAAAATAAACTGTCTGAAATGCCTGATAAAAAAAAAGGATCCTAGATCCAAAACAAAGAGAGCCCAGATCTCCCTTTTTGAATCGCCCCCCTTTTTCAAATGAAAAACCCCTCCTTTTCTTTAATTAAAAACCCATATTCCTTAAGCAACTTGAATTCTTTAAATAAAAGACTTTAAATAGAAAACCATATTCCTTCTTTAAGAATAATCGCCCCCTTCCTTTTTAAGAGGATTACATGAATTATTTCCCCTTTAAAACAATTGCCCCTTTTTTTCCTTTTTACAAAAGTCACCCCTTTTAATAAGAGCCCATGTCTTTAATTAAAAAAAAACGATGCACCATACGAAAATTTTCAATCTTGAATACGCAAAAAAAACAGCATGAATACCATTCTTGAATACGCAAAAAATAGCGTGACCTTGAACGCAATCCTCCACTGAGGATGGCGAGAAACTAGCAGTGGCTTCCTCCTGCAGCCTTCGGGCAATCTAGCTTCAACAACCTTCAGCGTAGTGTGTGGATCATCTCCTAAAGAGACTAGCACAACGGTCTCAATTTGGCACAACAGCAAACAAAACACGCCCTTTGATGTCTAGCCTCAATCAATCCCTCCGTGGTTTGATCCTGCCACCAGTGTAGCATATGGATCGCCCCCTCTTACTGGATCACAACCTACATGCAAAGTTGGCCTCAACCACAGATTCTCCACGCAATGCTGACCTCAATCAAACACACCTCCAGGGATCCAACGAGACCTTCTCAGACTGCAACAATTTCACACATCATGCAAAAAAAACAACATAGCCGTTTTTCCCTCATAGGGTTGGCGTGATTATTGGATGCATACTCGCGTCCTATCGCCCAATAAAATAACGCGTAAGTGTAACAGTAAATTGAAGCAATTTTCTCCTTAAAATCCGTGTTGATTCTGCCTCAGTTGCGCCGGTCTCTCTCCACTCAGGTACAGGCTTTCTCAGCCCTGAATCTCTGATACCATGTCAAAATGAGATGCTTGAATTTATAAATAAAAAAATCACTGATCAGCTCTACGAAGGAGAGTCTGAACTAGGCGTGTCTGGCTCTACACAATGCTCTACATTCTCAATATACATCAAACATTATATAGAATACATAGCAATAAGGAAGTTAGAACCACACCCTAAGAAATAGAAACTAATTCCTATCCTAAGGTCTCGTGAACCAACTCAAACTATTATAGGATTCTCCATTATCTTCAACAATTATATTTGTGGTCTTTGAACATAAACATTCATTGTATATATTTTAATAGTTTCTCTTTGCATGAATAACCTCTCGCCTACGTTCTTCTAATGTAACCCTCTTCAACCTCATCATTTTAATATATAGTTGTCGCAACCTTTCACGCCATTATACCTTTTATCATGAGTTAGACTTTGAATCATGTAGTCTTAGAGCACATTTTCCATTACTTATCATTTTCCTCCTTATGGATGTAGCTAGTTGTCTCATAGGAAAATAAAATAGATGAGAAATATGAGTTTGTCTATATATGCATCATGGAATATGAGATGGATTTTTCATCACAACTTTTATACCTGCACTCTAGTTCTTCCAACGTGGGTGTTACATAGAGATTATGCCTTTGCATACTTACTATTATTGTCATGAGTTAAATTGTCGTCAAACCATGTTGTAAAAATAATTATCATTACACCATACAAACGCATTGCGAAGACAATTCATAGATATAATAATACAAGTTTATGCAGAATGCCATATCTTTAATACTTTATATGAGAGAAATGAAAATAAGTTATTTGCAAATTTGAATGCGAAAGCCTCAAATGGATAATGGGTAATAAATTACAAGTATGAGTTAGTTAATCAAGTAAAATTTAGTAAAACTATTTTTAAAACTTCCAATATGATAAGATGCATTGAAAGGTTTCTTTCCATAATAGTAAGTAGTGTAATCTATGGAGTTTTGAAAAGTCAATTTGGAATGCATTTGTTCGACATATGATAAACCAATGCTCCCCGTGTGTTTCCCGACATGTAATTAAGCACCTCTCGTGGATCTGTTAACTTTGGTGATACATCTGTTTACTAATAGTTGTGGGTTTTGTTGTAATGACAATCGTGATTCCAACAAGTGGTATCAGAACCAAAGGTCTCGAGTTCGAATCACACCTAGCTCACATTGGAGGGAAGGTTGTTGGACATTGGATAAACAATGTTCCCCATGTGTTTCGTGACATGTGCCTAACCACCTCTCGTGGATCCATTAACTTTGGTGATGCTTCTATTTACTAACACCTGCAAGTTTTGGTATAATGAGAATCGTGATTCTTGTGTGATTCCAACAGTATTGGTAAAGTCTTTCTTCAACCAATTTACATTTGAGCACATAGATTGACTAGATGACTAAAATGAAATTCATATAGAATGTGATGTAATAATATAATAATTCCATTGATAATGTTAAGAAATTCTCGTGAAAAGTAAAACCAAAAGTTGCACCTTAGAGGATGATGATAGGGTGAAAACATAGGTGGAATTTTCATCCTTAATTGTGATGATATAGGATTTCTAAGGTGTGTTAGCAACATGAAAAATTCATAAACCCTAATGAATTTGAAAAGGTGTCGACCAAGGTGGAATATGGTTATCAAAAACAAATGCATGCCTATCATTTGAAACACATACTGATGGTAACATAATTTTTGAAAATGCATCATAAAAGTGGTAATGCAATAGACCCTAAAGCTTTTAATAGAATGATCATAAAGATGAAGTGAAGTGGATATAATAAATATGCATCAAGATGGCATAAGCATCAATAGGGTTTGAGGTAGGCATTCTAGTTAAACCTTGAGGTAGAGGAGGGGACCCAAAATTTGAATGTTAAGGAAAAATTTGGGTGGTATTATAGCGGTCATAACACATGACAAACCACTGGTAGGATCCAACATCTCTTCCTTAGTCCCTTCGATAAATTGAGTGTTAAAACAAATGAAAGGAAGTATTGAATTAAATATCATGGATACCACTTGAGTTACATGACCTTTTATAGGTATGCCATTCATCTATTCCACAAATATGTCCCATTAGTTCTTAAACACCACATCAAGAGATCACACATTTTAGGATTCATAAATGACATAGAGAACATGACAGGGGAAGTATTATATTCATAATTTCAAAGTGGGTTTCTCGTGTTTCTTCGTTGCTAGCAGACCTCTTCAATACCCCGATGGAGTCACTCAAGAAATTGCAAGAATTGCTTCACTACCAATAGGCTTATTTAACACCCCAACAAAATTGCTTGCATCACCTCTGTGTGGAGGAAGCCTTTTGCTTCCTTTACCTTTTATTTCTTTTTTATTTTATGCTCATTGTCATTTTGTAGTCATTTATTTTTCTAGGGAATAAGTGGGATCCCAAATTATTTTGCATGAAAGAAAGGTTATTCCATGTTTTATAGAAACTAAAAGATATTATGAGTTACATACGTCCTCATTCCATATTTCAACATCATGTCTCCAACTCACAAGTGGACCATGGAAACACACAAATGGAATATTAAAACTACACCAGAAGCAAACTTTAGGTTATATTTATAAGTCTTATGAACTTATTAGAGTTCCCCACGTGCATGAAATCATATTTTCTGTAGTATACCTAGGGGGGATAATATGGGGTACATAGGGAGGTACCCAATGGAATAATATGATGTAATGATTAAGGATGATAAATAAATGTGTCATAGTTTATAAATAAAGTGGTTAACCCACATTATGCAAGGGACCACGAGTAGTTAGAAAATAATGTGATAAGGCTATGATATTGGATGTATGGTATTTAGAGACCCATAGTAATGACCCATGGTATTGTATGTATGAAGCCTATATAGAGGCTAGAGACTCCCCATTGAGGATGCCAAGGATTAGTGTATTGACAAGCATACGGCTTGTGGAGTGAACTCCTTCCTTAAGGAGTAGTTGTATGATGTTACCTTACCTCAAGGGTTTTTTTGAAGATATCAATAAAGAAGCATTTTCATTCTAGCAATCTCTTGTATTGGCTCTTGGGTTTATTTTATAAAACAATTTGTTTGCAGGTTAGATTTATTACATTTTCCTTGTTAATAGATTACACTCATGTATAAACATAAGAGACATGGTTTCAATATTAGTGTCTACAATATGTTACATTTTGGAGTTTCCACAACAACCCTACACAAACATTGGGTGGAATTTGAATATTCAAGGAAAGTGAATTAGATAAAAGGAGATGATGGAAGCTCTCTGTGACATCATTATATATAGACTTACAGAGACATGTAGAGGACAAGATCCAAATAAGAAGTAGATATATAATACAAGGAAATGGAAATAGAAAGTAAAGGTAAATGTAATGCACTATAACAAACCAAATGCAAATCAATGAGAAGATATTGCTAAATACAATAAAGAGCTACAAAATTCTTCTATAAATAATTTCAAATGAAATGCAAAGCATATGAAGTTATGTACATGAAAAACACCCATGCGAAATAATTCTAATAAGTAGAAAAAGCAATCCTAAATCTAAATCCTAATATAATTGGTAAGGAGGTCGAACTTAAGTGAAATGAAACTTCCAATGCAACCATAATATCTTCTTTTGACCTACAAACATAGCAATATAAGAAATTAGTAACGATATAAAACAATGTAAAAAAATAAAATGTTTACCTGAATAGATCACACAAGAAATCGAACGCCATGCGTACTAACAAAAAGGTTTGCCATAAAATATTTCTCTATCCAAGATAAAATCCTACCTCAATGTATAGAATGATGGATATGAATACCTTGAAGGTGTCCTGCAAATGTACATTCATCGATGTTTTCATTTGCAACAAGCACAAGATAAGATTGAAACTTATTACTAATAACAGAGCTTGCGAGATAATATTCCTCTATCCAACCAATGATTCGATCATGATATTCGAAAAAATCAATTTGAAAATATTAAAATTCTTGCAAATATGAGCTTTCAATCAATGCATTGAAGGTATGGAGAGAATTTTACAAGGAATATATAACTTGATGTAGCTCAAAAACCTTGTCAAGATCATGAGGACTTGACATAACTAGAAGAAAATGCTAAAGTTCCTCAACTTCTTGATAAGTATATAAATGATGAGATAACAATTATCATAAGATATATAGTGGGAAAATGATCAACTGAATGACAACTATTAAAGACAATATTTTGATAAGAATTATGATTTTACACATAATATTATCCATTTTTCAAAGATAAAGATGAGTCAATTTGACAGATTTTACGAATGCTTCAAATTACAGAATCTTCTTCCTCACCTGTTGATCATCAGAAATCATTGGTTCATATTCTTACGTTCAAGAAATCATTACCTTGTATCTTATTACAAAATATACCAACAACATGAGAGCTCATGGGATTAAATATGGTTGTTGTGTTGGCATAGTAAATCTAAAAAACCAGTCAGGATACAAAGAATAGTGAGACCAAGCTAAAAAATATTAGGAGTGTGTGTTAAATCAGATCCAATATTCATATCACCAAAGAATTAATTTGTCAACCTGAAGGTTTTTCTTCACCAAATTATTCAAGCATTCACTAGCACTCAAGATGATAGATTTTTCTACAGCAAATGATTATTTTTCTAACATACACAAGAGATATGAGTAGTTGATCATTCACAGAGGAGTTTAACAAAAAGAAATATTTCGGCTGATGACGATCATTGTATTGATAATTAGAATGACGAGTTTCAAAGTTTTTTACATCCATGAAGGATATGAATTCCAACCCTAGATTTATTACAATAGGTTTGCTTGAAGGTGAATTAACTAAAAAAGAATCTACTATCTGATTAGAAACCCAATACTGAGAATTAAGAAAAATAACTTGAAAGCGCTAAGAATATTTCAATAATGTAGAGAAAAGATCCATTGAAATAATGCAGAGAAAAGAATCTTGCAAGACAATTATGATAACACCTAGTTCAAGGATCTGATTACGATCACGAGAACATGACATAACCGCAATAAATGTTGAAGTGCCTCAACTTCATGAAAATTCCCTAAAATTTCAAATGATGAGTGATCACATTTTGAGGGCTTGGTTAGATCAACAACTACATGAAGACAACTATCATCAGTTATTTTAGCAAGATAATTATTAATCAGATGAAAGATGTTGAAACCAATGGTTTGATTGGATGTTTCAACATCACCAAATAGATTACTCAAGTCATAATATTGTTCACGATTTATAGCTAGAGATGCATATATCGAAGAGGTTCCATGGACATCCTAAACAAATGATTTATCCCCATCCAATGCTGATGATTGCAAACTATAATAAGGAATTTCAATGATTACTTCATTTTTCTCACCAGAAGATGAAACCTTATCACCTTGTGTCAACTAAAATTTATTAGATTGAAAATTTGAAGGATTTGGAATATTTTCAAGATCAGGACAGAAGGGGGAGTGAGTTGTGGAAGAGGAAGAGTTAATTCTCATAAGAAATTCCTCTATGATTGAATCTGATTCTAGATCTAAATTTTTTAAGTCCAAATATTGTTAAGAAGTCAAGAAATTAACATAAGTACATGGGAATTCATCACAATACATATAAATGGAGTCATTGTGCTCAAGATGATAATAATTTCCTAAGCCTTTATTTTGATTAAGAGTTTCAATTTCATTTGACTAATTATCGAGAATACTAGATTCTTTATTGAATATGACCATAGAGATATCATCTGAACATAGTAGGATTTGCAAGATGGGAGAAGGATGAGACGTTTCTCTATCATTTTGCTCCTTTACATATGAAAAATTACTATCTCTTACATGATCACTATTTGGGATAACATATTGAGAATGAAGAGTGATTGAAGCAACTTCTAGTACAATGCATTGATCAAGCAAGGTAAGGCAAAAGGTGTTATGAGGTGTGAGTGAAAGAGGTTGATAGGCATCCCTTGAAGAGACAATACTTTCAATCAAATCTGATCTAATATTTAGATCATTTCCAATGATGTCATTTCAGACAAACAATATATTAGCCTTCACATTATGCTCCATGAAGTTACTCAAACATTCATAGTATTTACAGATAAGATCTTGATCGTTGAAATCAGATAAATATGGGAGCATATGATGAAGACATTCATGAGTGGATTTAACAATATGTTCAATAGGATTAGGTTGAATCTTATGAATAGGGAGGATTTGTTCAATGATTTGATTTCATATTTCCCAAATCCAACATTCGAAAAAGAGACCACCTCATTTGGTAATGAAAAATAAGGAGAGAGAGAGAGAGAGAGAGAGAGAGAGAGAGAGAGAGAGAGAGAGAGAGAGAGAGAGAGAGAGAGAGAGAGAGAGAGAGAGAGAGAGAGATAATGGGTAACAATTTATCCCTTCAAGAGTTGGGGCATTTCATGACTCAAAAAATTTGGAATAATGGGATTAGGTATGAGATATGGATGATTAAATATTTGAAGATCATTGGAATTAGTGAAGGAATCATTTTCTGCATCAATTTTAGATTCAAACTCTCTCAAAGAGAAACAAAGCAATTACTAAAATTTTCAATCTAAAACTTCCAAGTTGACATCTATTTCAGGAAAATCATAACAAATATGAAGAAGCATGTCAATAAAATCTTCCAAAGATTCATTGGGTTTCACTCTAAGTTTATTGATCATTTTATATACGTCTTAACAATCAAACATGTTGAAAGCTTCACGAAGCTCCTTCACGAGCTACTCGAAAGAATGGATAGAAGTAGGTGGTAATGTGTTGCACCATTCCTTGACATTAACTTCAAGCATGAGGTGAACAACATGGAGATGACATCCTTACAATGTATTATGTTATAATGAAAAAATTAAAAAAATTGAAACATATATCTAAGCATAGTTGTTTCACCCTCGTTGTAAAACTTAAATTATGACAAGTCATGGATTATTTCCACTAGGATTTAACATTAAGTATTTTGGAAAAACATCCCGAGATTAAGATTTGGGGAGGGGCCATGTAAGATGAAATATTGAAAGCCGAACTCCACAAGCTCAACTTTTCTTCTTTCCCTCCTTCTAGCACCAAAAATGTGTCGACGATGCTAGATAATTTGCCAACACTAGGGAGTATCCACAATATGAAAACCCAATTAGAACTCACACCATTTTGAATAGGAAACTCATCCAGGATATCAACTCGATTGCCATTACGTGTGTGCTTTCCTCTTGGATATCGAATGCAGAGATATGTTTGAGACAAAGTCTAATATGTTAAAAGAATGAGGACTATATCAAGCATGCATTGGTAGCATGCAGAGCATGATATAAGGAAGAATCAAATAGTTGATACTAACTAAGACCTTAAGGAAGAATCAAATAGTTGATACTAACTAAGATGTACACAAATAAGAGAGTGCTAGAAACCAAATGTGAGTTAGTTCACAATTAATAACTAACATTAACATTGAATAAGGAGCAAACATTTAAGGTTGACACGCCAACGGAATGAAATGAAATAGTTCATAAACATGTAACCAATGTGCAAATCCACATGCATAAACAAAAAAGGCATGAATAGTCATTACAAGTGCCATTAACATGTATGGCAATCAATGCATGAATTTTAGACTTCTCATCAATACAGTCCCCCATTGAAATACATTCACACAAAACCCAATAGCAGGATGAGAGGATTTCATATCATCTTCATGATATAACACTAGATTCACAATCCCTCCACCTATAAGCTACCAAGAGATAGTGTCTTCAGCTCTGTAAGAACAAAATCATAATCCTATTAATAGCCTAGCTTAAGTGCTAAAAGTCCTCTTGCTTGAAGCATGAGGTTACATTTATAGAGATGAGGAAAGTGACCTTTCACCTTCTCCTATGACTTTTGAACTCCCTCATGACCATTCGAATTCCAATTGGCCCCTTATCTCCCCTAGGAAGTTTACACTCTTGAGCTTCTAAGCGACCTTTGATATTGCTCTTTTGTAATTTTCCATGGTTTAATACTTTTTCATTAATGACAAAATAATATATTCACAATAAAATAATAGAAATTCAATGAGTTGTTCACATAGAATCTTATAGGGAGACATTACGTTTTTAATAACTTGATAATGTTTTTGTTATTCCCTTGGGGTCACCTTGGTGTTGAGTTTAATATTCATGATGGCCATCCATTTGGGTCAAACATTTATGAAGTGTTTAGACATAAATGACCAACGATAGTTTTGACACTCCAATCTCGCAAACACAATCAATAATGAGGATGCAAGACAAAACTCTTTATTATAATAAAACAAGAAATAATCATCAAAAATGGAATTGGTTTATATAATTAGTAATGAGAGGTGAGAAATACTTCACATTTCTGAAAAAATATTACATCTTGATATTGGAGTATTCCCATCCATTGCATTCCTCTAGCTTTAGTCTTGGTCTCTATTTTAGTATAGTCTTTCATACTTTTGATTGTCATGTCAATTCTTGCGTAGATCAATTCTCATTGGAGATTTTCCCATAGCTTTATTGTATTTATTGATACCATTTCCATAAATCAGATGAAACATCTCTTGCACTCTTTGGTCAAATCCTTCACTTCAATAACATTTTGCATTCACATTTTATATATGATTATTTTCAACCTTTTGTAATGCTTCATGTAATCACCAACGTGACATTTCATCCTTTTCATCATAATGTATTATTATTGCAACATGCTGTTTTCGTGTCTTTGCATCGAACCACATTATTATGCATTAGCATATAGCATTTTTTACTACATCAATTGAATTGTATCATATCTCTATGCATTGGATATATAACCCTTTGAAGACATTGTGCACTTCGTGTTTGATGCTCTAATGCAATGCATATTTCTTCTCCATTACTTTACTACTATTCATCCTCAAACTAATCTTATATCTTCTTATCACATTGTGCCTTGATGGATGTTGAATTGTTGTCATGTACTCACAATTTAGTGGAATGATGCCACTTTGACTTTGTCGTATTCCTTTAGAAGGATCTGGTGCACTTGCACGGGTATTTTAGTGTGTTCCATCGCCTTATCGTACCTTAATTATATTAAGTATGGCCTCTAATCATTTGGTATATGAGTCGGTTGTAGTATTTATATGTAATCACTAGATTTTATTAGCACTTCATAGTAAAAATGCATATGACATTTTCCAAGCACTATCATGTAAAACTTCTTAGCATTGTTGTAATTATATTGTCTCTACTTAATGTATCATTCCAATACATATGTATACCATGATGCCTCATTATGTAGCATTCAATTATAATGTGAAGTCACCTTCTTCCACTGAGGGCACATCCTTCCATTATAACCATTCATATAATATTCTTTGTTTAAAACATGGTTGTGTATTCCTTAGTGCGAATATATATATATATATATATATATATATATATATATATATATATATATATATATATATATATATATATATATATATATATATATATATATATATATATATATATATATATATATATATATATGATTATGGTGTTTCCTTACATCCATATTCGATGTGATCTTTGCATCTAATCCATGCACTCCTAGTCGAGATGGATTATCAATATAAACCCTTGTATGCGATATCATACTCTTCCATTGTAAACACAGTGTGTTGGCGCTAGGGAAATGATCAGTGACAAAGGGTTCAATAATGGGATCTTGAAATGCAGAATCCGCTACAAAATTTGAAAACATACATGGTGCAATCAGAGCTTTCAGACACAATGGCTCTAGGCTAGTCTCATGGAATGTGATAGCACGCCAAAAAGAGCTGGGACTTAACACTAAGCACTTCTATAATCTTTGATGGTGTCAATACAATTCTTCATTGCATGCATTGTATTATTGTTCCTTCATCACAACCTTGGTAGTTTTTTCCATCATTCTGTCACTACTACATGAAGGGCACTTTTAAGACATTTTATTAAGACAAAAGAAATCTTTTGTCTTAAAAAGTCACTTTTTATTTTAATTATTTTACATTAAAATTTAATATCAATTGAATTGTCTTAAATATAAACTTTAAGAAAAAAACAATTTGAGACAAAAATATTTTAAGACAAAAGTTTATATTTAAGACAAAAACAATTAAATACAAATATATTTTAAGAAAAAATTTTAAATTTAACAAAAAAAATTTAAGACAAAACTTTATTTTTAAGACAAAAATAGATTGAGACAAAAATATTTTAAGACAACTTTATATTCGAGACAATGGCCACTTGAGATGAAACCCATTTAAGACAACTAACAATTATGACAAAAACATATCAATTTAAGAAAATGTTATCTAACAACTACAAAATTGACTCTGACAGTGCACCCTAAGTCTGTCAGCTTGTGAGCTACTACTATATTGTGCGTATACCAATGTTGTTATTTCACTTTTCATTCATGTTATCTTATATAAAGACAATGACTTGTTGGGCTTTTCGTTTTGTCGGGGTAGCCGACTCTGAAGAATGTGAAAACTTTCCCTAGAAGGATTTCCCATACATTAATTACTCTTTTGTCCCTTCGATCTCTGTTAATACGATTAGAGACAACTTGTATGTATTTGCATTTGACACTACTACATGGAGGGGAATTTTAAAGACAAAATAAATCTTGTCTTAAAATTTTCGATAGGAGGCGCTAGTAAAAATGGTAAAGGATTAGGGGTTCGTCTTTACGCTATTGATGGGTTCTTCGGGAAGTAGAGCGATTGAGGTTGACAACAACTAATGGGATTTAGGGTGATAGAGGTTGAAAAGAGAGGTGTACGTTGTGATAGGAGCGATGGAGGCACTTTCGATGAATGTGGGTAGGCGGTAACATAGTTGGAGTACTTTTTGGGGTCTCCATCAATTGTGTTTTGATATGCGTTTTTTAACTGTTTTATTTATTTTGAACGCTACTTATATCCATTTGTTATTGTTATTAGCACATAGTTGTGCTAGATTGGAAACATGGATTAGATTCACCTTAAGGATTGTTGAAAAATACAACAAGAAAGTCTCAATTTGATTTTACCTTGATTAAATTGAGAAAATTTGAATTTCCGCATCAACAGACAACTTGGATGCAATTAGTTTGTATGACATGGCTTGTGTCACCCATTTTACTCAATAAATTCAATTTGGAGGAGTTAGAGTTCAGTTAAGCATGTGTGATTTCTAATTTGTAGCAATCAAAGTCAATTATCTCAAGTTGTTTTCAATTAAACTAGTTCTAACTGTTGGAGGAACTAGTGGAAGACTAGTCGTGCAACGGGACTTTAGTCAAATGCAATGATCATCTAGTTAAGTGATCAATTAGCCCAAAATAGCTAGTGCATGCAAAGAATTCGAGTTCCCCATCTATGGGGGAGATTCCAAGGCAGTGTAACATTAGTTGTAGACTAGTCTTGAGCATACAGGTGTTGCATGCAGTCACATGATCAACCTTAGGAATTGCGCAATCCATTTTGGAAAAAAACCTAAATAACAGGGGCCTAATTTCTCAAGGAATTGCACAAGGAAATAAGGGCTCAGGCAGAGGTAGAAATTGACAAAGTTTGGGTTTGAGATTCTTAGTGTGCAGAGAGATAGGTTATTCACTTACAGGTTGTGCACATTTGAGTAAAGAAATTGTAATACATTTATATTCATCAGATTGATGCAAGAAGGCATTGGAGTTTTTAGCAGATTTCTTTCCCTAGGAAAAATATTGTGTGAATTTGTTTTATTTCTTATTGCATGTGTTAATTTTTTTGTTCTAAATTCTAAATTAACTTCTGTAGAGCAATAGAGTAGGTTTGTGTCTTATGATTTTGTAAAAACCTCATGAGCAGTTGCAAATCGACACCATAATTTCTACATCGTATCATGGCAGGATTCACATTAGAGAAGGAATTTCAAATTTGTTTATTAGGAGGTTTGAATTTGTAGTTTAGGGTAGCAAGATCTCTTAAGAGCTTAGAATATGACCTTTAGCAGGCTGAGTCTAGAGTATGCCTTGGAAGGTAGATCTAATTTCATTGACTGGAAGGATCGCATGCACGAGGTATTCAATGACAATGGATTCCTAGGTCATACATCAAGAGAGATGTTACAAAACTAGCAGAATCTGATGCCCAAAACCTTGCTCAATGGAAGAAAGTTGTAGCCAAGGTGTGGAGAATAATATTGGAGGGAGTACGGGGCCACATCGTCAGAAATCTCCATGGGAAATAAAATCCTTATGAAATGTTAGGCACTGAAAAATCAGTTTTAGATTAGCAGTGACCATAAAAAGTTGGTGCTCAAGGATAAACTTTGAAGTATCAAGATGTAGAAGAATGTCTTTATCCTGCAATATCTGAGGAGGTTCACACAAGTTCATGATGAGCTTGCAGGAGTTGGTGTTACTATTTCAAAGGATGACTTGGTAATAATAGCCCTTTCGGGCCTTCCCAAGAGTTGGGATAGCTATCAAGATTAAGTGAATGAGAGGGAGAAACTACTGAATATGGAACACTTATGGTACGATTTGGTATAGGAGGAAATAAGGCGGAATACCAGAGATGGGATCTCATCCAAGGGCAAGGATGAAGAAAACTTTTCATTGGTTGGAGAGGGAAATAAGGGAAAAGGGAAGAAATCTCAAACCAAACTAGAATTCAGCCAAGGGGGAAAGAAGAAAGGTTTGTGAAAAATTAAATGCTTCCATTGTCATGAGTACAGGCACTATGCCACAAAGTGACCACAAAAAAAGGAAAGAAAGAAGACCTTACGAGGAGCAGTGGGTGAAGCCTTGGCTTCATAGTTCAACCTTGACTTTACCCTTATCTCATGCATGTCGAACACAGTGATGGGTAGTGTGTGTTACTTGGACTCAGGTGGATTGTTCCACATGACATAGTGTAGAGATTTTTTCAGTGACCTAGAGGAGAAAGATCTCCAGATGCGCATCAATATCAGGGATGATGGAAGGTACAACCTGACCGGTATTGGTACAGTCACCTTTCAGAGGGAGTCAAGCTCCCCTCTCATGCTCAAGGATGTCATGTATGCTCTAGGCCTAAAGAAAAATCTCATATCTGTTGCATTTTTGGACGACCGTTGTCATGACGTGATCTTCAACAAAGGAAAAACATTCCTGAGACACATATCCAGGGGACAGGTGAAGAATATCGAGGTTTTTGTGGAGAATCTATATAAGTTAGATGTGGAAGATTGTGCTACATTAAGCACTAAGGAAGACAAAGTGTACGGCCACGATGTAGGTGAACCTTAGCACATAAGACTTGGCCATTTGCATCATGGCACCTTGAATATTATATAACAAATAGCCACTAGCCTCCCTAAAGGAGAACTTGAGCAGCAGGATGTATGCAAAGGATGTACCTTAGGGAAGTACATAAAATCTGCATTCCATGATCGGGACAACAAAGTGCAAGTAGTCCAAGACAGGATCCACTACGATGTCTTTAGACCTTTCTTGATAACCTCCACTACTAGACAAATATTTTTTCCTTTTTATTGATGACTTCTCACATAAGTGTTGGATCTCTTCATGTGGAAGAAAGATGAGACATTCTCCAAATTCGTACAATTCAAGCCACTAGTTCAGAAATAAACCAACATGATGGTGAAGGTTCTCAGGATTAATAATGGAGGTGAGTATGTGTTGAATGAATTTAAAAATTTATGTGCGAAACGAGGAATTCGATGAGAGTTGACAACACCCCACAACCCACATCAGAATGAGGTGGTTGAGAGAAAGAAATGTATCATTTTTGGATTAACCAGGGTAATGTTGCATGACCAAGACCTACCTCTGCATTTGTGGGTTAAGGCATGCAATAAAATAGTCTATTTGCAGAACCAAAGTCCTCATTGCATTCTTGGCATGATTACACTGGAGGAGCCTTTCTCGGGAAGTAAGCCAAATGTGTCACACTTCAAGATTTTTGTAGCCTTTGTTTAATGCCATGTCTCTAAAGAATCAAGGAATGAGCTTTATTCAACCATAGAATTGGGGGTATTTGTGGGTTACATAGAGACTCCCCACAACTAACCAGTGTACTTGTCAGCACTCATAATGGTAGTTGTGTGAAGGGATGTAAATTTTGATGAGGAGAAAGCTATGTGGTGCTCCCTTGAGAGGAAGCTTTAGATCCCACCAAAAGATGAGATTTTAGCTCCAAAATAGGAACCTCAGAAGCTGTATAGCAACCACAAATTATGGATCAGAGAGTGGAGACACTCACTAAAGTAAAATATCTAGACAAGGCAAAAAAATACTAAGGAGGTTGATTGACTTGTGCAGGATGCAAAGGAGAATGTGGGATATCTTTCAAATTTGTGTAAGAAAAGGAGGTCACCTAAGAGCTACACTAGATACATGGCTCTTATGATTAAGCTTATAGAGATTGAGGTATCCTATTTTGAGGAATAAATACAACAACCTGTATGGGTTGATGCAATGGTGGAGGAATACAAATCCATTGCAAAGAACAATGTTTTGGAAAAAGTCCCAATACTAACATATAAATCAATAGTGGGTTTGAGATGGATCTTCAAGGTGAAGGAGGCAACATACAAAATCATAGAGAAGTATAAGGGAAAATTTGTGGCCAAGGGGTACTCTCAAGTTGAGGGAATTGACTATGAGGAGACCCTTTCTCTTGTAGCAAGGTACTCATCCATTAGATCAATTCTTGGTTTGGCTACGTAGATGGGGTAGAATATCCACCATATGCGTGTAAAAATAACATTTCTCAATGGGGTTATTAAGGAGGAGGTGTACATAGAGTAACATAAAGGTTTTGATACATTTGATAAAGAGTCTCATGTGTGAAGACTCAAGTGAGTGTTGTACGATCTCAAACAAGCACCTTGTGCTTGGTACACCAAGATCGATAGTTATCTCACCAGTTTGGGTTTCACCATAAGTGAAGTGGATGTAAAACTCATCGCATTTGGATAGAAGCTAAATTGCTTATTATTTCCTTATATGTTGATAATTTTATTTTAACTAGTCACGAGTAGTTGATCATATCTTGCAAGGAGGACCTTGCAAGGGAATTTGAAATGAAGGACATGGGTCCCATGCAATATTTTCTCGGGTTGGAAGTATGGAAAGGTGATGGGGAATTATTTGTCTCTCAAGGAAAGATGCAAATGAGATACCAGGGAGATTCTACATGGAGAGTTTTAAACCCATAGAGACGCCTATAACGAACAACTAGAGGAAGGAGGATGCCACTTCAGGTGAAATGGATGCTACCATTTGGTGGTAGCTAGTGGGTCCACTCATGTATCTTGTGAACACATGACAAGATATGTGTTGTGCAGTCAACCAGATAAGCCAAGCTATGGTTAGGTAAACCAAACTATTTTGGAAGGTAACTAAGCATGTTTTACGATACCTTAGAGGCACTACCCAGTTTGGACTATGGTACAGACAAGCAAAGGGAGTGAAGTTGTGTGGCTTCACAGATGGAGATTGGGCATGATGTCTATCAGACTGAAATACTACATCAATTGGAATTTTCAGTTTTGGGTCCGTAGTTTTTTCTTTGTATGATAGGAAGCAAGGATATGTGGTGCTCAGCTAGAAAAAAGCATAATACATGGCTGCAAGTCGAGCAAAACGTGAGGCAAAATGGATGAGAAAGGTACTTGTCAGTCTATTTGGTCAGATGATGGATCCAATTGTCATAATAAAATTTGCACCAATCTCTCTGAGAATATAGATATCTAGCATCACCATTTACGGGACTGTGTCTAGAGGCAGATGATGTTGCTACACTCCATTCTGATATAGGAGCAAGATGTTGACATTTTGACAAAAGCTTTGTCAAGAGGGAAATTCAAGTTCCATAGGTGTAGGATAGGGGTGGTTCATAATCACTTTCTTATAGAGAGGGAGTCTTGAAAAATGTAGTAAGAAATCCTCAATTCGATTTTTCCTTGATTAAATTGAGAAAATATGAATTTCCATATCAGCAGACAACTTGGATGCAGTTGACTTCTGTGACATGGTTTGTGTCACTCGGTTTACTCAGTAAATTCGAGTTGGAGGAGTTAGAATTCAGTTAATCATGTATGATTGATAATTTGTAGCAATCAAAGTCAGTTATCTCAAGTTTTTTTCAATTAGACTAGTTCTAACTACTTCAGGAACTAGTGGAAGGCTAATTGTGTAGTGGGACTTTAGTCAAACTCAGATATCATCCAGTTAAATGATCATTCAACCCAAATTATCTAGTGCATGGAGAATTCGGGTTCCCTAGCTGTGGTGGAGATTCCAAGGTAGTGTAACATCATTTGTAGACTAGTCTTGAGCGTACAGGTGTTGCATGCAGTCAGATGATCAACCTTGGGAATTGCGCAATCAATTTTATAAAAATTCCTAAGTAATAGGGGCCTAATTTCTCAAGGAATTACACAAGGAAATGTGGGCTCAAGAAGAGGTATAAACTTACTAAGTCTGGGTCAGAGCTTCTTAGTGAGAAGAGAGACAAGTTATTCACTTGTAGGTTATGCTTGGTTGAGCAAAGAAATTGTAATACATTTCTATTCATCATATTAATGCAAGCAGACATTGGGGTGTTTAGCATATTGCTTTCCCCTGGAAAAAGTTTGTGTGGATGTGTGTTATTTCTTATTGCATGTATGAAATTTTTGTTCTAAATTGTGAATTAACTTCCGTAGAGTAGTAGATTAGGTTTGTGTCTTGTTATTTTGATTAAAACTTCATGAGTAGTTGCAAATCTACACCATAATTTCTACAGGGATGGTGGAGGAAAATTACAGAATATTCGTTAGTAGACAATATGCCTACTCCAAAACATCTATGAAAACTTTTGTGAGAAGTAGGCATTGAGGATAAAAGATTGGATCGTGGAAGAATTAGTCACAAAATTCACAAGGGCGTAATTTTGGTTGCAGGTGTGGAGGTAGATAGATTAAATGTAATTTTTGCTACAGGTGTGTAGGTAGACAAGTCATAGTGACTCCTTTCATTTTTGCCGATGATGTGTTACTCTTTGGTATATTGACCTCTTTTCATCAGTCTATGGACTCCTTATGAATGATATTAAATCTCATATGATTTCTGCTTACCCAAATGTTGCATTACTACTGGAGATTTATCATATTTTTGGTGTTATCTGTACTGCATTGGATGTGAATTTTAAATATCTTAGATTTATGCTCAAAAATAATTGCTATGGAATTAATGATTGGAACTGACTTAAATATAAAATCCACTATAAACTTTTATCATGGCCACACAAGTGGCTCTCCCTAGGAGGCAAGTTGACTCTAGTTCAAGCAGTCCTTCATAGCATCTCTGTATATTGGCTTTATATTTTCGCTCTGCCTAAGAATATCGATAAATGTATCTTTCTGGCTTCATCTTGGCATGGGAAATTTGTATCGTAAAGGACAGAGTGGGCCTTGGTTCTTGGATCAGAAAAGAATTTTATCAATGTACATTTAACATGAAACTAAAATAGGGTTTCATTATAATTCCTTGGGAGCAACATAACATCCCAAAATGGTACCCTGATATCTGCCTATACAAGGGAAAATACCACTTTTTCTGATTAGATGTCAAAGGTTAAGCCTTAAACTTGACTCCAAGTTTTCACCTTACATTGGCGTAGGAGTCCCTCTACTGAAATATTTCTTCCACTCCTACTGCTAAAACAAAGGAAAATTATCATCACACGGCCGGTATTAGAAACAGATCATCCAAATGGGTTATTGGTGGATAATTCTTCTAAGATTCACATGGAAAATCATTGGTTAGGGTTGACACTTTTCATTCTACAAATAAGACTTTCAACCCTGTAGATCATCATGCTAAGATTAAGTGAAAGTCCAAAATTGGTAAGGATTCCAAGAAGCCCAAATAGTCAATCTCTCCAGGCAAAAAGCTCACAAAATTTCTAAGTTCTCTCTTTATGGTGGGTGCTACCAAGAAGGAAAAGTGTTCATCATATCCTTCTATAAGCGACTCCAATTCATATGACTCTTCAACAATAAAACCTTCCTTTTTTTATGCATACTATTCTTCAGTCAAATCCAAGCCATGTTTGAGCAAAACATCAAAAGGGTACTCAAACAAAAGGAGTGGGATGGGTCAAAATTCCGTCACATTCTACCCAACAAGTGCAAATGTGGATTGGGACTTTCACCCATATGGGGAGAAGTGTCTCCATAGAACATAATGGTTTTATAAGACGGAGAAAATGTAATTAAGCCATTATTCATGTGTCATAATTATTGTGAAGGAAAATTTCAGAATATGCAAGAATACACAAGAAATGACAAAAAATGTAGAGCATAGGATGTGTTGTTAAGGGATGATAGTGATATCAATAATGATGTATTCACCAGATAGTCAAGTTCCCAAGGCCTTGATGGCACAATGAATCATGAGACAATAACAAAGTGTACAAAACGCTGAAACCGTGAGGTCACATGGTTGATTTTCATTATGCATTAATATTCCCTATGCAAAAATCCTCTTATCAGTGCCTTGGGATTAATAATCAGGTTAAAGAGGTCCGTTTTGTAGCTTTTCTCTTGTTCAAGGGCTCTCGAATGATCATGTAATCGTGGATAGAGAAATGCACTATCAAGATAAAGGGTAGAGGGTGGGAGACTATGAAATTAGTTAAGTTTGGAACTCGGCCCTCTGTGCCACCAACTTTTGCATCAGTATTATGAATATGAAACAATCTACAAGGAATAATAAGAGGAGAGATCAGAAAGATGAGAGTTCTTTCTAGAAACTTATGTGAATTATGCCCAAATATCTACCTCAGATTCTCAATCAAGTGAAAGCTTCAATCATTTGTTTAATCACTTTATGATACATGTCCTAATGCTACTAATAGCATGGAGAGCGTTTCTCTTAACAAGCTACAAAAAAAGATGATGTAAAGTAGGACATGCAAAACCATAAAACTAAAGCATGGTCACAAATAAGACCATCTCTAGATGCCATAGAATAGAATATCAGTTTCCACATTAGGAAGATGAAAATTGCTTAAGTCATTAATAAGTAACCCAGGAGTGTAAGAAAAAGCCTTTCTTTGTGGGATCCTAGGGTATTAAAAGATGGAAATATGATCTCTTTATAGGATTCGTAGGAAGAGATCAATGATGTGGAGTGATCCAATCTAGGATGCATCCACAAATGATAGCATAGTGGGTGATTCTGCAGCAAATTTTGCTCAAGGCTCATATGTAGAGTCATGTTCTCGGAAAGAAGAATAAGAGAGCCTTGTTTGTGGAGGTGTCCCCATGGCTCTTAGAAAGGAGCCTTGGTAAAAAAAAATTGGAACTCAAACACAAAGGATAGAGAAATGTTATAAAAAGCTATTTATTCTAGGAGGTGATCAAGGGTTTCAGAGAAAAAAAGTTGGTGGTATTCTAAGTAGTACCACCATGAATTTTATTTTTGAAACATGTGTTGCTAAGAAATGGAAAATATAGATTGAGAAGGATTTTCCTCGAACCTTTCCAGGTCATCTGACATTGGGCGAAGATGGTCAAAATGCATTGAGATGATTATTGACTAAATATGTGGGCCATAATATACCAATAAAATGGTTGAGGCTCAGGTGTTCAAAATTGTTATTTTAAAAGGAATAATAGATGAATATGTGACAAATATTGTAAGAAGAAATATATGTTTACATTTATGGATAAATATGAAGAGGACCCAAGCAAGGTTTCTACAATTGAAGTTGACTTGAACTATTATATTGTATGGAGAAATAGGATTCTTGATTGATGATGTGAAGTTGGCAATGGTTTTCATGGATATCATAAAGTTACATGATGGAACTCTATGGAATTTCCTAGTAAGACAAAAATATTGAAATCTGAACCATAAATTTGGCAGTGGCATATAGTATGATGAAGATGATAGCAAATTTAGAGGAGTCAGATATTGCACAACTGAGGGATGTCAACATATGGAATTTTGTGCTTTTATTGTGCGTTATTATTTATCATGAACACTGAAACTTGCATGTTTGTCGGTCACAATGCAAATATCATTTTAGGCAGTCTTGATTAACTTGATATCATCAAATATAATATTTTGTTATTAATTTTCCATGTTTTCTTTCAACTAGATGATTGACTAGTAGATTTAAATATTATCTTGTTGTGTATGAAGTGATAAGCCTTAGTAACAGTCTCTAGGGAACCTTTCCTCGCTTTGAATGCTTGCAATAAAAAAATGTTTCTCTTTAGATTGAATTAAACATTTTATCTCATTGTAATATATCATGTTAAAATCTCACAATGTCATTTTTGTTTATCTCTTTGACAACTTCTTGGATGTAGCATTAGCTTTCAGGTTGCATCCACACATCGAACATGTACAAATGGCCTTTGTATGTAGAGTGCTCCACTGAAGAGGATTGCTCTAGATGCAACTCAGTACAGTATCTTACTTCTTGACAGCAAAGGCATTGATGCATATGATCAAACTGTAATCACTAACCCTATTTTCCTTATTTTCAACATATGGTTTGTAAGCAATTCACAAGTATTGCAATTCACAAAGGAAACTAGTTTATGTTTTAATAGTTTCTTTCAAGGTCATCTAGATGGCAGCTTATAATTATAATCATAAACTTACTGACTATGGATGTAAATATCTAAGTGCAGACAACTATTTTCTTAAAAACGATCTTATGTTGGGAATTAGTTAATATATAAAAATTCCATGTAGAAAACTTCTTTATATTGGAAATTATGTTACTAGAAACTTTCCCCAACCCCTATTTCCATACTGAAAATGTTTCTGATATGAAATTTGTATGATATACGGTATACCCAATAAATTTTTCTGGGGTGTTTCCCAAAATAGGAACGTGTTGTAAATGTTTTAGGCAAATCTCCTGTCAACAATAACATTGCTTTTAGTGTATTCTTTGAAGAGTTAAAAGGCTTGTAGGTTTTTGGGTTATAAACATAAGGTTTCTCAGTTGATTCAAAGTTGAGGTTCTATTTGCCTCTATTCTTCCAAAGCTCCCTAGGACTTGCACATAGCCCAAACTGAAAACACAAGTACAAACACTAGGATAGGTAAGTGGTCTATAAGGGAAAATCATGTTTCTCGAGAGACTTGATTCCTGGCGAGGGCATTAACAACATGCTGCATTCACTGACTAGGAAAGAAGTCCTCTACAAACCTTGTAGAAACTGATGTCATGTTATTAGTTTATCTAGAATTCCATAGAATTGCCAAGTTGTAGAGATGGATACAGGTGCATGGATCTGTAGCATTCAGAACTTGATGCCAACCTAGTGAGCTTGTTCATGCTCACTTGAATGTGAAAATAGTGAAACTATTTCACCTCAATATGTTATGAAATTATATCTTTATATGAGGCAATTATTCATTAAAAAAACTTATTCCTCTCTTCCTTTGTACTTTTAAATTGGTGCTATGACATTTCTCTTCAAAATGAGATTGCTCATTGTGCTTGAAGATCACACAACATTGTGTATGAACCTTAGGAATATTTTATATTAACTTATCTCATAGAAACAAATAAATTCATTCTTACATTCTTAGCAAAACTTGGTAGAACTTGGAGCCACAAAAGGTACCTCAACTAGTTTAAGTACATTGATATTCACTGCAAACCTAGGTTCAACTGATTTGGTGAGGTTCAATGGTTCCAGTGGTAGGTGGTGGCAGGTGCAAATATCCTTGGCTGTTTATGGGAGGGTGAGATGTAACAGTCTACAGTGATGGGTTTACTATGGATGCCATCCAAAAAATGTGGGGAAGAATCCCTAGGTGATTGTTTTGTTGAAAAAATATTCTCATAGAACTTGATATCATACGATTTGGTTTGTTTAGAAATCCCCAGAAATCTAAGCTATAAACATTGATAGGCATGTATGGTTGGGTAGCCATTTAGAACATGTTGCTATTCGAGTCGGCTTTCTCTTGGTTACTTGAATGCTAAATCTGTGGAGTTGTTTTGCATCAGGAAATTATACTCAGTACATAGTCTTGTTTCTCATTGACTCTGTTGTTCTAAGTCAGTGCTATGGAACTGGTTTTAAGAGTTTGGTGATTGTGCTTTGAAGAGTGCACAAATTTGTGCATGAATTGTTACGAGAATTATGCATTAATCCATCTAATATAAACAAAAAGATCCATACCTATGTGCTTATTCAAACCTCACAGAGCCTCCAATATCCATGCTAATGGGTTTGTGTAGAATTCTGCAGATGCCAAACCTATAGAGATGAATCCACATGTATGCTTTGGTAGCGTATAGTAGTAGAAGTTGATTCCATTATAGTGGGCTTCTTATTGGTTACTCAAATATGAAATCTGTAAAGTTTCTTTACTGTTAAGAAATTATAAATCTCTATGAGGAAATTATTCATTAAATAATATTGTTCCTCACTGATTTTTGTAATTTTAAGTTGGTGTTTTGACATTTCTCTTAGAATGAGTTTGGATTCTACTTTGAAGTTTGCAAAAAATCCATTTTCAAGTTCAAAACTCAAGAATACAAATATGGTTCTTATCTTTCTCACGATATATATTTCTTACACATAATGAAAAAGGAAGCCTGCTAAAATTGACATCCTATTGTATTTGATCCCTGATTTCGCTACTGTTGTGCACACGTGCATTCAATGTTGCTATATGATTCTATTTTTTCTATGGATCAAAGCTTAAAAAGTATTGTGACTACATTGTTGTCAATGATCAAAGCTCCTAGAGACTAACCATTAGCCTAAGAATGCAAACCCACCTCTTAAATCTCTTTATAAAGGACTGAGTTTATTTGTATAGAATTTTTTTAATAATAATATAAATTAGTCCTTTATGACAAGATCCTTAGTGGTTGGGTCAATCAGTTGGTGCCACTATTGCTAGGATGTGGCCTGTAATGTGGCACACTATGCAAGTCCATGCTCTGATTCCCATGGAGCTAAGTCACATGACACGAGGGAACGTTACACTGAGGACTTGGAAATATGAATATATGATGTGGGACTGCAAATATACGATATTTTCTTCTCCTAATATTACTAATATTACCAATGATCTGTGGCAGATATGCATGAGTTGAAACTCGTTTCAGTCTACCAGATGGTAGAAATTGATAGCAAAACTGGACATACATAGTCTAAACACCTAGTTTTTTTACTTTTGCACTGTTTACTTATTGTTCTCCTCATGATCCACATTCAAATATCAATTGGATAATTGGCCAACTAAATTGACTTTCTCATGGCCTCTGCTTCACTACCCCCTCCATTCTTGGCCACGACCATTAGGGCTTTGTCCCATGGATGGGAGCCCTCTATACCAACTGGAAAAATCCTGCTCATAGCCCTTTACTCATTGATGATTGACCTTATTTTCATTTATCGTCTAGATCATTTTTACCAAATTTTGACTTCTTGCCTTGTTTGTCTCAAGGAATATGCTAATGTCCTCCACTTCTTGATATTGCTTGGAAGCAATTTTAAGTAACTAACCTTGAGATTTCACCAATTCATAATGCTCTGTTGCTTCCCTCGCTAAATGCCTTAATGTTACTACCACCATTTCTTCTGATGTTAAAGTTTTCTTTCTATGCCATTTGGTATCACCATGGCCTCAACAACCTCCCTCTTTGCCTAATTCCTCTTTGGCAGGTTATCTCGCTTTAAAAACTTTTGTAAGCCTATTGATTTCTTCTACTCAATATTTCTTACTCCATCACTGTTTTACTTGACCTTCGTAGTTTTCATGCCCACCTTCTCATTCAAGAACTAAAATTTCTATCATTAAACCATTCATATTAACATAAGATATAGTAGCAGCTAAAATGATAAAACACTTTCTTTATTTTCATTTCGAATATCAGTAAATACTAAAATTTCATACTCTAAGCCAGTTTATTTCCTTGACAATGTTTTGAGGAGATAAAATAGGGCCTTGGGGTGAAGTCTTACCTCCTTGGAATCACCTAACCTATTTAAGATTAAGATATGGATCTGATATATCACCTCGATTGGATCAAACTGATCTCAAAGATATATTGGGAGAGATCAATCTCAAAATGAGTGTTTGAGAGAAAAATTTGATCACCCAAATCATTAGATATGGCACAACCGACACCCATATCTTGTACTCGAGTTTTGCTGAAGTTACTGCTAGTACTGTTAGCCATGGCACTAGTAGTATATATAGTAGGTCCTCCCTTGTATTGGTAGTTCAGAGAGGGCCTCACTCTTGTCAGGCATGCAATAGCCTTCTCTCCTTGTGTATGTGACTGCAGTTTAGAAGCCGGGCTCAATATTCCTCCAAGTATTATTCTTCATTCTACAACCACATTAGCCATTGCCAATGTTACATAGGGATACCTTAGGGCTTGGGTTCATCTAGGATTCTCTGATAAGTTAAGCTAGATTCTGTGATATTTCGTTTGTCTAAGGTGGATTTCGATTTTCTTATGACCAGTCAAGACCTCAATTCCTCCAAGTGACCATCATACACATGGATACCATAGTATGTTGGATCCAATTCTGAATCATGAACCCCAAGTTCAATTTTTCATGGTTTTCTTCTTGCTTGTGTTTATTTTTTTTTGTTCACTCTTACTCTGTTAATAGTGCAGTTATTTTCTCCAATATATTTGCCATTAGACTTCCTTATTTGTAGTTTCACTGAGAGAAGCAAGCTACATTATGCAACCCAGTTGGGCATAGAGGTGATCCATCAACTCTTCATGCGTTGGTGTATCGTTGTGTAATAGTGCACTAGATCTATATCATGCATAAAATATGTCACTAACACACATCGTTCCTCAAGGTGGAGGGTAAAAATATTCCACACAATGAATCCAAAACATCAGAAACTTAAAACACTGCATCTATCACCTACATACACAATGTCATCAAGCTTAGCCAACTTAAGTTGAACATATGCTTTCCTTGTATGTTTTGCTCTCAAGGCAGAGATTTGCTTCCCAACAACTGTCCTTGTTCTAATTGAAATTCTCCATCGTTTATAGTGGTTAATAAATTGTCAAAAGGATGGACCAGTAGTTAGATGGTTTCCGTATTTCTTTTATGGACTAATTTTTAGATCTAGATGTTTGCGTATTGGATCTCAAAGATGGTGTTAGCTAGCTTTATATTCAAGGATAGACTTGATGGTGCCTCATTTTTTTGTTATAGAAACTAAGGGTTATGCTCTTATTAAAAGAATGATATCTAGGATATCATGCCTTCACCTATAGATCTGCAGTGGTTGGCAGTGCACACGAGGATGAAAGTTAAGTCCAAGTGGATGATCATGGATGTCATAAAGGATCATTTGATCCCTCTATATACGAGAATAAAACAACAAAGGATATGTTTTATGCCCTAGTGGGCTTCTAGTAGAGTGAGAACATAAATAGGAAGGTGATATTATGAAACAATATTAGATCCATAGAGATGACCTAATCAGACTTAGTCAATAGTTACCTTATGTAGGGAACACAAGTTCATGGTCAACTTGTAATAGTTGTAAAGAAGGTTGTAGATTTAAAGCAAGTGAACATGGCACTGAATGGATTCCTAGCTTCATGGGAAGAATTCGTCAAAGGTGTTTCTGATCATGAGAACCTTCCTCACATTGAAAATATGCATGATGATTGTATCCAAGAGGAAGACTTGGATGGAGTTGAAAGCTAGCAAGAAGGGCATTGATGAGAACATTTTTCTATTTGGTTAGACAAATAAGGGAAAAGGTAAAGGAACTAGCAAGGGTAAGGGAAAAAGTGAGGAGTCAACCTCATAGTTAGTAAAGGACTCGAGTAAAAATAAGTGCTTCATTCCTCATAAGCATGGTCATTATGCATCACAATGTCTAGAATCTAGATTAGAAGAAGGGTAAGTGCAAGCAACAAAAAGAGTAGGTAGTAGCATCTATAGAAACTTAGTTGGATAAATTTGTTGCCAACTTTGAGAAGGATTTCGCAATGGTATCTTGCCTATCTATCAACATAATTCTTAGGAATGTGTGGTATGTGAGTATGAGGCTTCTCATCATATGGCACCAACCTGTCTATTATTCTCTAGTTTAAAAAAGCAAGACTAAGTAGTATAACACGATCTTGGTGATGCCAAATACCTAGTAGCAAGAGTAGGTATTATTCTCTTCCACCTTGAGCTAGGTTTTAGATGTTGATGATGTTTTTATTCACCATTAGTGCAAAAGGAGCCAGCAAAATTAAAGTATCATCATGCCTATATTAGGGATTTTTACTTTGCTTCCTTGAACCTTTGTGTCGAGGGTATGCAAGTATTGTATACAAGGCATCCTCTATGACATTTAGCTAGTGCTTCACTTTCTACTATGTTTCTAGGTCAAATGATCAATAAAACATTTTGATCATTATATGTTTATGATATGTAAGGATTTTAAAATGAATGAGTGGACATGTCTCTTTATAATGCTTTAACATGCAGTATTGCATAGCAACAATCTTACTAGTTTCATCTTAAACATGCCCCATTTTCATGAATAAACATTACCATAGATGCATGCTCAAGAGTACACACGGTTAATATTATGTTGTCATTATCTGAGACCTTTTGCATACTTCTTGACATGAGACCAAATCATGTAATCCAAAACTGCGAATATAAAAAACTAGCCTTTTTTGTACCAGTGATTTCACCTTACTATACAAGTTAGAGAGTATCATCCTAATCTAAGTGAGGCCTGCATTCAGTCCTTGATCCTGAAACTGATTTTCCTTATCCCAAAATTTTGGCTTTGGTACCATAACCCGCCCTTGAAACTCGCTCTTTTATTTTTTCAGTGCATTAGATTACAATCCTAAGTCAAACTCAAACTCAATTACAAACGTTATTATTTCCTAAAAGATAAGTTGAGCATTATATTTATTTCCTTATTTTCTATTATTTTTTATGTGCGAGGAGTTTCCAGAATCCCAGTACTAATTTTTTTTCGGTTCATGAAAAAACTATCCTACACTTGTTCCAAGTGATTGTTTATATTTTTGGAAATTTTGTGCATGCTCAAGCCCCCCTGTCATGTATTTTACAATTTTTCCTATGAGACAACTATTGAAGAACTGTGTGTACACTTTAGGTTATGCTCTGATTCATTGCAATTGAGTATCTATGTTTCTAAATAATGAGAAGCATATTTTTCATCTATCAAATTTGAATTTTTTAGATGCCGAATCTTCTATAGAAATTTGAACTATGTCATTCTTCATAAAAATTTTGAATTTTCTGCTAAAAAATGGTATTTTGTTTGTTACATAAATTAGGGGTAAAAATAACATTTGTGTCATTTGTTTTAATCTTAGGTTCATGATAGAGTAAGTAAATATTAGGATCATGAAAGAGTAATTTTGTCCTTAACGTTTTATATTTTTATTTTTTGGATCAATTAAAAGCCTCCAACATTACAGTTTATACAATGTAATTTTAACTACATATAAGTCTCTGTCAAGATCCATTCTCTCGATTAACGTACATACCTGTCTATTAGTGAAGATATTAGGATTGAAGAGTAAAGTATAAGACAATTCTAATTGACTGCATGCACAAGTGACCTACCTATTTTTGGTTGGATTTTGAGATCGAGAAACTAATGGTTCACTCTCTGCTTCTTAGGTCCTCATATTTTTACTATGGGTTGGGAGGTCCATGCTTGCGACATACAAATATTTGATATCATGGTTTTTTTGCATTTGATTTTTCTCGTAATTTTCCTAGTGACCTGGGGTGGTCCAAAAAGGATGCAACAAAGTTGTAGGAGAGAGGGGTCTTCCTGCCCAATCATCCATGTCTTACCTAAGTTAGAAGGTAAGATTATCCCAACCCTCCTAATGGTATTCTTGGTCACCCAAACACTCTAGAAGGAAGAAAAAAAGTTGTAGGAAAGAGGGTTTTGGATGTGTGCTTATTTGAAAGGTCTTAAATGAGTTAGAGGATGACATTATGCCAAACCTTGTAATGAAGGTAAGATACCTCATGTGCTTGGTTTTGAATAAGTCTTGTTAGCTTGTCCTCAAAGGTAAACCCTTCTAAACTTAAGGTAAGTAAACTCTCCTTGATCTCTTAACTGAGCATAGCAATCTGTTTGTCTTATTTTGTAAGAATGTCGGTTCTGATCGATAAACTATTTTTGAAGAGTTATGAAAGGATTTTTCTATAACCGTTGTGTTTTACTGATTGATATCAGTTTTGTGATGCTTGTCTCTATTTTAACGACCCAGGTATGTTTGCACAAACATTCTGAGAGATCCCTCCGTTTGAAAAACCTAGTATCTGCTGCTAGATTTTTATCTAGGAATATTAATCTTTTAAAACTTTTTGTTTTTGCAGGTATATACTATTAAATTGGAAGAGGAAGTAACATAACTCAAAGAAGATAACAAGGAATTACAAAAAAACCAGGTATTGCGGACAAACCTATAATTGATATAAATATCCACATGATGTACTTCTTTCTTTAGGCAATTGGTTGTTTTATTATCATAAAATCTATGTACTAATCATTAATGGATCTTTTTGTCTAAAAAGCAGACAGAAATGGCTGAACTGCTAAAAAAATAGGTATACAAACCTGGAAATATTGGTTTGCCATCTACTTGGATGAATATATATCTAAGCACACCATTTGAATGCGGGGATTAATATTATTGTCATATCATGTTACAATAATCTAGATAGTAGTTTTGAGGGGGTGTAACATGGCCTTGAACTTTTTTTGTTTACTCATGAACCCATTCATCAACATTTTTCCTTAATTTCAATTAGTTTTTATATATTCCACTAAGATGTTTGGAGAGGAAAGAAGCTTTAGCACTCTATTTGTTAAATGTTATTGGTATCTATTGGTTTGATTCTTTTAATTCTTCCTTGGTTCATATATTTTGATTTTAATTTATTATTATTCACATTCACATCTAGAAACCTATTTATGAGGGTTGAAGACACAAATAATTCATCTTGAGGATATTGGAATTGTAGGTGTGGGTGAGTTCACTTCTTATGGGGTGACTATATATATATATATATATATATATATATATATATATATATATATATATATACACACCGAAATTATGAGATTTAAAATCTCTCAAAATTGCAAAGTGATTGACATATTTTTGTTGCAAGGGCTTTTATTGTTTTGTTCTTTTGGGTCCGACTTTAATGTAAATCTAGCTATTGTGTTTTCAACCATTCTATTCAAAAGTATCATTTTCAATTTACTAAGATTTGTGACAACTTTGTAAAGTGTTTTTTTTTTTTAATTTATTTTGAGAGTGATTTTGATATAATTTCAGTTGTGATTTTAATTTGGATGTATTTTTATTTTAACTATTTAATTCAAAATTGTCTTGTAATTTTAAATGAACTGAAATTAATCAAAATTGCGAGTTATTGATATTTTATTTTCATTAGAGGAAATTTGATTTTAAAAACTTAACATTGAATTTCCATGTCATAATATGTAATACAATCAAAATATTTTAAAATTAAAAAGAGATACATGTATCTAATACGACATGGCAATTTTTAATTATCTAATTTGGGTATAGGTGAATTTTTTTGATAATATGGCTTACCTACCTTGAACGTGAATGGTGCTGAAATGACATAAAAATATATTACACACTAAAAATAAAATTAATATTTAAAGAAGGGTAAATCATGGGTTGATTATTAATTAGAGAAAAAAATTTAAAATTTCCAACTCATCTAAGATTAATAATATATTTTTCTATGGAAAAACATTTAGAAACATAATTCATAAAATTAGAAATATTTTAAATATTATCTTTTTTCATGTTTAAGAAAACTACCACTTCTCTCATCCATATTAATTATAACATCTTTCAGTAAAAATAACATAAAATATAATCCCGTCAACACGTTTTGAACCAACCAATGTGGTTCATCTTTAGGACAAGACAAGGAATCAGATCTAGGAAATGAAATAAATAGATGATCAGAGCAGCTAGCCGTTAGAAAATAACGGCTAGTTTTACTAAAAAACTGAAATAAATAATTAAGCTTTGACCATGAATTAAAAATAATATTAATTAAAATTAATATTATTTTTGAAATAATTTAAAATTTACTTATATAATAAATAAAATCAATTTAAGTTACAAAATTATACGAAAAAAGAATTAGAATTCTAACAAACTTTTAAAAAAAAATGTTCTTATAAAAAAAAAAATGGCACTTTCCATTTCCATTTATTGAGATTTCACATTTAATTTTGATACTCTTTCTTTTTTTCTTTGTATGTTTTAGAAATTTATTAATAATATAATATTAATAATATATTTTTCTATCCACAAATATTTAGAAACATAATTCATAAAATTAGTAATATTTTTAAAATTTTAAATATTTATCAAATAAAATTAATATTTAAGGAAGTGTAAATCATGGGTTGATTATTACTTGTAGAAAAAATTTTAAAATTTCTAACTCATCTAATACTAATAATATATTTTTCTATGCACAAAAATTTAGAAACATAATTCATAAAATTAGAAATATTTTAAATATTATCCTTTTTCACTTTTAAGAAAACTATCACTTTCCATTTCCATTTATTGAGATTTTACATTTAATTTTGATACTCTTTCTCTCTTCCTCTCTTTCTTTTTATGTTTTAGAAATTTATTAATAATATGATATTTTATATAATACTAATAATATATTTTTCTATCCACAAATATTTAGAAACATAATTCATAAAATTAGTAATATTTTTTAAATTTTAAATATTTATCTTTCTTCAAAAACTTTCATTTCCATTTTTTTTTCAAGATTTACAGCTTTTTAAGGTTTTTAAAGATTTTGAAATTTAGAATGCTTCTACTTTATAATTTTCAAAGCACTTGTCTATTCTAAAGCAAGGAATTTTGAAGGAATATGAGAATTTCTTTTAAGAGATTTACAACTTTTCATTTTAAGTTTTTTTTTTCAAGATTTACGACTTTTCACTGTTTTTTAAGATTTCAAAATTCATGATGCTTCTCTCACTTTATAACTTTATAATTTTCAAATTGTAGGTGATTCTAGGGCACTAGGCTATTCTAGATTGCACACAGAGGAAGCAAGGAATTTTGAACTAGAACCAGAGGAATATGAGAAATTATTTTTAAGAGATTTAGAGCTTTTCATTTTAAGAAATGTTTTTCAAGATTTCAAAATTTATGATGCTTCTCTCACTTGGATATTATGGATTCTATGACACTTGGCTATTCTGGATTCTACACAGAGGAAGCAAGGAATTTTGAACCAGAATCTGAGGAATATGAGAATTTTTTTTAAGAGTTTTACCGCTTTTCATTTTAAGATTTCTTTTCGAGATTTACAACATTTCATTGTTTTTTAAGATTTCGAAATTTATGATGCTTCTCTCACATTATAATTTTCAAAGTACAGGTGATTCTATGGCACTTGGCTATATTCTATGACACTTCGCTATTCTAGATTCTACACGGAGGAAGCAAGGAAATTTGAACCAGAATTAGAGGAATATGAGATATTTTAAAGACATTGACCACTTTTCGTTTTAAGATCTTCTTTTCAAGATTTACTGATTTTCAAGGAATTTTGAACCAGAATCGGGGGAATATGAGAAACTTTCAGAGGGACTCTCTAGTAGGAAATGGACTTGGATACCCCTATGGATCCCCTCAAATTCCCCTTCAAACCTTTCACCTCTGCCATTAAAAGTGCAAGAGAAGGTAATAATTGATTTGAGTTGGTGGTAGCTTTCCTCCTCAAGTCCTCAAAATTCAGTTGAATGATGTAGGGATATAGGAGTCCACATATGGTCATACCATAATATTACCATTGTGTGACCTCTTCAAAGATTGTGTCTTCTTTTAGTAAGACAACCAGAGGAATTTGTTTCTACAAACGAAATGTCATTTTCTACATAATTATATTTTGGCATAGTTATTGGGATGCAATAATCAAACCAACACTATATGGGTGGGATGCTTAATGACTAGGAAGAGAATCTATCAAAAATTACTACAAACAAGTAACAAAAGGTGATGAGTGTGTGATTGTGCATCTTGGGGATTGTCTATAGAAAGAAAGAAACAAGATTGTTGTTGCGCATGCACCTACTACCTTGTCATGGAAGCAAATTTTGAGTATTTTTTAGAAACGGAAAGGTTGAGCCTAATTAGTGGAGGTGATTTGAAGTATCCATGGAATTATGCTAGTCGAGAGGCTATACAGAGTAAAGTATGATTATGCAAAAATCCTTGGAAACCCATAATAAATTTTATTTTCTCTTCAACAAAATTGTTCATCTTTTGAATTTGTGGAAATTATGATCGAATTATTATTAATTTAGATGAGTATTATTGTTTGTAAAATTTAATTGTTGTTTTAATCATGTAAACTTATTCTTAATAATAATAATGATAATTGAAAATCATATATATAACACGATATAAATATATATTAATATAAATGGTTATATAATGTAAGAGCCCCTCATATTGCACTACAAGAGGAATCTCAATTAGCCTCATTACATATGGCAAAAACCGGGGAGAGGATTTGTGAGGACTATCTTAAAAAAATAACTTGTTTATTAGCTATTAGTTAAAAAAATGTGAAAAGAAAAGCAATTTTTGATAATAAAATATTTTCAATTCAAATATTTGGAAAATTTTATTTGATGATGTTAATTTTTGTGCATATTTGTTTTTATATTACAAAAAATTGTTAAAACAAATGTTACTAGTTTTAATCATTTTTTATCAACGACTGAATTCATTCCTTATATTTAGGAATTTATATGATAGATTTGTCCCTTATATTTAGGAATTTATATAATAAATTTGAAACAATATATTAAATTTTGAATTACCAAATTTTATTAAATCTTGTGTTAATAAACTAATTTAAATATAAAATATATATAGAGTTATTTTGATAAAACTAACATTTATTTGGGTAATTTTGGTAAAAGTAAAATAATAAAAAAGAAGTATTAAAAAATTGTCTATATGACATTATTTTATTAATTTCTTAATTTTTTCTTAGGTGGTTCTTTTTGAGTTGAAATTTCCTCTAATTGAATTTTAATTGTATTATTATTTTGTTTATCCAAATTATTTTTAATAGCTATTATTTTTATTCCCATTTTTATTGTGAAACTTTAAAGTATGCTAGATCAATAGAAGAGTACCTGCTTTATAAGAAGGAAGTTCATGGTTCGATTCCACTGTATCCTAATATGAATTAATCAATGATATTGTAGTTTATTTTTAATTAAATAATTTTAATGTTGGTTTATTTCAATGGTGAGATATTTTTCTAGATTCATTATTTTATATTGTCTCTAAAGAGACAAATGTGATCTATTTTCTTTGAATGTAATTTTTTATTGTCTCTAGAGAGACAGTATTTAGGATCAAAGGCATTGTCTCCTTAAAGACAATATGTCTTTATTCGTAACTATTTTCTCTGGAGAGACAAAAATGAAATTGTCTCTAGAGAGACAAAAATGAAAATGAAATTGTCTCTGGGGAGACAGAAAGATTTGTGTTATATATTGTCTTTAAAGAGACAATATTTTAAGACAATTTATTTTTAAGATAATTTAATTTGAGACACCCTCTTAAAGACAATATTTGACACAATATACAAGTTTTCTTTTGTCTCAAGTTAAGAAAATTTACTAAAAATTTGTCTTAAATATTGTCTTAAAACCCCCTTTTTGTTGTACTGTGTCTCATTGTCGCGTTTAACATGAGCTTTACTATTTTTAGTTGTATCCATTATGATTCCCATTGCTGGTCAAGAAATTCACAAATTTTGTAAGAGTTAGATGTCAATATAACTCTTGCATTGCCGTATGCCCACCCAAATTGGGATGAATTTCCTTCCATGGAGTGTTTATTCCTTTGCAACATCATTTACAAATACTTCAACATATTAAAATTCCATTCTAGTAGTAGCTTTATAATGGTGCCCAAACATAATTTTGCAATTGTTACAGTGCATATGCCATCCTTTGCATCACATGGAATGTATCAATTTTCTCCTCCCCATGCGATAATTTTCATCTATTCGTATAGGTTTTCAATACATTTGATTGGGCTCATTACATGGTTCGAACTGTTGGTGTGATTCTCTCCAACGCTTTCTTTGTATTGTAGCTGAGCGCGTGGTCTTACGATATCTCTTGTATATCAGTTTCTATACTCTCATTGCCTTCTAACATATTGTAGTATCTTTTGTTTGGTGTTCTAGTTTATTGCTTGTTGTTAGCATAATATGTGGTGTATGAATTTCACAACCCTATGCATCATTATTTCTTTACCATCATAACATAAATGGTATCATATCTTTACAGTGATGATCGTTGCGATCACATCTTTACCCATTGCATTGTGCTATGATGTGTTGTATTGCACATTATATACTATTTGGGATTTAGCTCCAGCACATATGGACTACACTCTTTATGACTACTTATTGTATTATCCGTATGTCCACTTTAATGTGCCTCATTACATATGATGATTCATCTAAGTTGGTGCAAAAATTTGCATGGACTAACATATATTTGATCTCATTTTCTGGTCTTGAAATCACATCCAAACATGTTAAACAACCTATGTATGCCACTATACCACCTTTATATCTCTTCATTTCTCAAATTGCATGGTTAGGATTTTAATGCAAAACTTATGGAGGCTGCAAACATCAGGGTTATTTTCAATGAAAAATTCCAATCCCGCATAAGACCTTTCATGTGATGAACTTTTTGGTGTTGGTTGAATTCCATTAACTCAATGGCATCACAATTGTGATTTTGAAAGCATGTGCCAATCACATTTTTACCGTAATCGTGATTTCTTTTGTCTTGAAGCTTCCCTTAGCAAAACCTTGATCAAATAGCTCCCTTATACATTTGTCATTGTACGTTTAAATATTCCACTCATAGACACCATCATGCAGTTATTGCAACACTTGAAAACATTTTGGATGAACTGCGGGTCATATTACATGTTCAATATTTGGACATAAATATTCATTATATGTATTTTAATATGTGCTCTTGCATGAATTTGTTGAATAACGTCTCGCCTATGTTCCTATAATGTAACCTTGTTAAACCTCATCATTTTAATATATAGTTGTCGCATCCAGCGTTGTTATACCTTTTATCACAAGCTAGACTTTGCATCCTGTAGTCATAGAGTGCATTTTCCATTGCATATAATTTTCCTCCTTATGGATGTAGCTAGTTGTCTCACAGGAAATGAAAATATACGAGTAATATGACTTTTTTATATAGATGCATCATGCAATATGAGACTTATTTTGCATCACCACTTGTGGAGCTGGACTCTAGTTCTTCCAAGGTGGGTGCTACACAGAAATTGTGCCTTTGCATAATCATTATTCTTTTCTTCAAGTAAATGCATGGTAAAGCACATTGTAAAAATATTTATCATCACACCATATGAAATCATTGTGAAGACAGCGATATTATAATACAAGTTTGTGCAAAATGTCATATATTTAATACTTTATATGAGAGAAATGAAGATGAGATATTTTCTAATTTGAATGTTAAAGCCTCATATGGATAATGGGTAATAAATTGCAAGAATGAGTTAGTCAATCATGTCAAATTTAGTAAAATTACTTTTTAAATGTCCAATATGATAAGGAAGCCTAGAAATATTTTTTTCTAGAACAATATGCATTGTGATTTATGAAGTTTTGAAAAGTGAATCTTGGATGCATTGGTCAATCCTTTCTTCAACCAATTTAACATTAGAGCACATAGATTGACTTCATGACTAAAATGATATTGATATAGAATGTGATGTATTAACACAATAATTCCATTAAAAATGTTAGGAAATTCTCATGACGAAAACTAGAATGAAAAGATGCACCTTAGAGGATGATGATGAAATGAAAACATAAGTAGAACTTTCATCCTTAATCATGATAATATAGGGTTTCCAAGGTGTGTAAGGAAGATGACAATTTCATAAACCCTAATGCATTTGAAAAGGTGTGTACCAAAGTGGAATATGGTTATTAACATCAGATACCTACCTATCATTTGAAATGTGTACCAATGGGAACATAATGTCTGAAAATGCATCATAAAGGAAACAATGCAACAAACATGAATGCATTTAATAGAATGATGATAAAAATGAAGTGAAGTGGATATAAGTAATATGCATCAAGAAGGCACAAGCTTCAATAGGGTTTGAAGGCACAAGAAAACCAATTAAACCATGAGGGAGAGGAGGGTACCCAAAATTTGAATGCTAGGGAAAATTTTGGGTGGTGTTGTAGTGGCTAGAAGATATGTGTAGACCCAATTTTCCTATAAATTCAACATGAAGGATCTTGGTGCCGCAAACTTTTTTTTGGGTGTGGAAATTAAAAGATATTGGTAAAAGAGGAAACCCTATTTAAATCAGATGAAGTATGTAGAGACAATATTACATAGGTATATGCAGGATATTAAATCGGTGAAGGCTCCTATTCCTATACATGTAAAGTTATCTATAAAACAGTATCCCAAGACACGGGAAGAAGAAGAGGACATGTGATCTAGAATTATGCAAGAACACAAGAGAAAACATATATAAACATAAACAGAAAGATTCGGAACAAATAAAACTTCATTTCATTAACATCAAAGAACTGAAATATGCTTACACACAAAATGGAAATAAACTAGCTAAGGTGATGGTATCTTATCTCTGAGAAGAGATGTGGTAGCTACATGCCTTTGAATTGTGCTACAATGAGGCTGAAAGGCCTATTCATTATTGATAAAAAATGGAAAACCCTAAACCTCCAAAAACATAACCCTAGGAGATGAAGCGCCAAAACTGTGGACCCCGTTGGGGTAAATTGGTACATCAACTTCTCGATGTCGTAACTTTGGCATACAATCTCCATTTGATGCACACGATACATTATTAGAAATATTTATCCAAGGAATACAACATTCAATTGCAAACAACAATGAAAGGTGCATGTTTTACCATTTTCGAAAAAATGTCATCTAGGGCATCAAAGCGGCTCCGGAAGTTCAGAACTCGAAAAAATGCCAAAACTAGTAAATTGTGTTATAATTAAGGAAACTGAAAATTTGAAAGAAACAATAGTGGGGGTCCAAGTGGAATAGGTAGGTGGCCACCAGTGTCCACCAGGATTATTCCTCCCCCCTTAGGCAGAAATGGTCTCCAATATGTTGAGAGCCTCCATGAGATGGGGAGACTTCTACTAAACTTGCTCCTTAGTGACCCACTTGCCTTGGTGTGGAGTTGGCCAACTTTGACAACCCGATACAATTAGATCTTCTGCTAGCAAGTGTTTTTGATCTTCGTGTACATGATTCGATCACTTGCGGCATCTTCCATGCAGTCTGGGTTTAACTCTGTTGTTTTTAGTTGTTCTGAAATGTCTTATCTTTCTTATAATGGTGGAAAGCATGGTTGAAGGCAGTCCACATTGAATATTGGGTGCGGGCCAAGGAATTGTGGAATGTTGAGCTCTAAATCATTGTCCCCTATGGCCTTAGTGATGTTATAAGTCCCATATCAAAGTGGGTGAAGCTTTTTATAGGCCTTAGCGAGGCTCTCGTTCTGCAAATGTGACCAAACATTGTCACCCAACTGAAACTTGTGCGGCACCCGATGTTGGTCATGATGTTGTTTGTACTTAGATTTTCTTTATCCAATATGTCATGTACCAGCTCGCTGTTGAAACGTGCAACAAGAATATTCCAATTTTAATTTGTCCTTGAATTAAATTTGAGAATTAAAATTCGAATTTAGTCTCACCAGCTATTTGAATAAGAATAAATTAATTCATCTTGGATTAATTAGTTGGAGAAATTCAAGCTAGAAGTCTTGGTGAAGTCATGCAATAGTTATCCCTTAAATTAAGGAAGTTATCCCTTAATTAAGGAGATAAGAATGAGTTGTAATTCACTTGTAATTAGTTAGCTCAGTTAACAAAGTTATGTCCAATTAAATTAGTTCCAAACAATTTGAGGAACTAATTGTGAGTTCAGTCAATTAATGCATGCATGCATGCAACTAGTGTACTCTAGATAACTGATGATTCTCTCATAAATAACTCATGCATGTCTATTCAGAGAAAGACCCAGTTGAGATTAAAGACAGGGACAATGTACTATTAGTTCCTAGAATTTTTCTATAAGGAAAACTCTTACATGCAAAAGGAATTCATTCCTTGAGATTTGCGTAGAGTTACAGTGTGTTGGAGCAATGTGTGAGATCAGGTTCACATAAGGTTATAGCTGGAGCACCCAAGGAAAATTGTGTAAGGAAATAGGAGCTTGGAGGGCAGAGACAAGGCTTTATGAGTAGTCTATTTTGTCTGTGAGCAATAGTGAGGGATTGTACTGAGAGCTAGATAGTTGTGAGAGCTAAAGCTGTGTGTAAGCCTGAGATATTTCCACTTTTATGATAATATAGATAGCGAGGTTTTTAGCTAAGGCTTTCCCTAGATTATTCTTCTATGTTTCATGTGTATTGATTCTACTTTTGGTTATATGTGTTATGCTTGATCTTGCCCAAATATGTTAAGCTTCCGCAAGTTTGATTGTAGAATTAGATTGAAGTATTTTGCTTTAGTTATATTGCGTTATTAGGTTAATATACAGTGAGAATTTCTACATGGTATCATAGAAAAGGTTATCAAAGCAGTAAATAGTATATGAATAGAAGAATTAGAAGTTTGAAGTTTAGGACTGTAGGTACAAATCAAATTCACCTCATACTTTAGGTTGGTCAATGTCGTTCTATGGCTTGAGACTCGAGTATGCCTTGGAAGGCAACTCGAATTACATAGCATGGAAGGATAGAATGGAAGCGGTATTAGAAGACAATGGTTTGAAGAATTTCATTGATCAAGAAATCCCAAGCTAGTTGTAGTTAATGCTCAAGAATTGGCTGAATGGAAGAAGTTTGTAGCGAAGGCGAGACAGATTCTTCTGGAGGGAGTTCGAGACCATATTGTCTAAAGTCTCCATGGAAAGGAGACTCCATATTCAATGTGGAAGAAATTGAAGGACCTCTATCAGAACAACAGTGACCAGAGGAAACTGGTGCTCAAGGATAAGCTTCAGAAAAGAAAGATGCAAAAGGACAATACTATTTCCACATATCTGAACAAGCTCACCACCTGCAGAGATGAGCTTGGAAGTGTGGGAATTACTACTGTCGATGATGATATGGTGAGCCTAGCTCTTGTCGATCTTCCAAAGAGCTGGAATAGCTACCAGGACTCTATGAATGGAAGAGAGAAGTTGTTGGATTAGGAACCACTGTGGTCAAATCTCATGCAGGAGGAGATCAAGAGGAGCACTCGAGATGGTTCTTCATCAAAGAATGATGATGAAGAAAATATGGCCTCAACAAGTAAGGCAAGGAAAGGGAAAGGGAAGGCTTCCCATTCCAAATCGAATTCTTCTCATGGTGGGAAGAAGGGTGACAAATCTAAAGTGGGATACTTTAATTGTCATGAGTTGGGACATTATGCAACTAATTGCCCATCAAAGAAGTCCAAGAAGGGATCCACAAAAGGATCGGAAGGTGAGGCATTCACCTCTCAGTTTGAAATGGATTTCACCCTCATCACATGCATGGTTTCATCGATGGTGGGTTGTGTTTGGTATCTTGACAGTGGAGCCTCATTCCACATGACCGGCGACAAAAGTTTATTCAGTACCTTGGAGGAGAAAGACCTCAACATGTGCATAGAGATGGGTGACAATGGGAATTACAGTGTTTCAGGAGTGGGCACCGTTACCTTTCAGAGGGAGCATGGAGCTCCTCTCACATTGACTGATGTGAAGTATGTGCCTGGACTGAAGAAGAACTTGGTCTCGGTAGTGATGTTGGAAGACAAAGGCTATGATGTTATCTTGAGTAAAGGAAATGAATTCCTAAGACACATAACCACGGGTCAGACCAAGAGGATCAGGATTCAAGTGAAGAATCTTTACAAACTAGAGGTATATGATTGTGCTACATTGAGTTCAAAAGAAGAATTAGTGCAAATCCAAGACATTGGCGAGTTATGGCACAGGCAGTTGGGCCATTTGCATCATGGGGCCTTGAAGATAATGAAGCAGATATCTACCGGTCTTCCCAAAGGTAAACTTGAGCAAGTTGACACATGCAAAGGTTGTATCTTGGGAAAGTATGCCAAGTATTCCTTTCACGATCGTGACAGTCGAACAGAAGAAATCTTGGAGTTATTTCATACTAATGTGTGTGGACCATTCTCAATGGCATCCATCATGAAGCAAAGGTATTATGTGATTTTCATTGATGTTTTTTCTCGTAAATTTTGGATTTATTTCATGGAGAATAAGGATCAGACCTTCTCAAAGTTTTGTGAGTTCAAATCTTTGGTTAAGAAAGAATCGGGGAAGAATATCAAGGACTTGAGAAGTGAAAATGGTGGAGAGTATGTCTCTCAAGAGTTTAAGGACTTCCTTGCAGCAGAAGGAATTAAACGGGAGTTGATGGCACCTCATAACCCACAGCAGAATGGGGTGGCCAAAAGGAGGAACATAACAATTGTAGGGGTTGCACGGGTGATGCTACATGACCAAGGCCTACCACTTCATTTGTGGGCTGAGGCATGCAACATAGTGGTTTATTTGTAGAATAGAAGCCCTCATCACATACTTGTGATGAAGACACTAGAGGAAGCCTTATCCAGTAAGAGACTAGATGTGGGTCACTTTAGGATCTTTGACACATCGATATATTTCCATGTGACCATGGATGCACGGAAGAAGCTTGAGCCAATTGCTCAGCTGGGAATACTTGTGGGGTACACTGATACACCCCACAATTATTGGGTGTACTTGCCTACCAGTCGAAGGACAGTGGTTCGTAGAGATCTTAAGTTTGATGAGAAGAAGGCCGCTGAGAGTTTCCCTTGAGAGGGAGCTCCAACTACAGGCTATGGAGGAACTGTTGGTTCCTAAGGAGGAGGAGCCTTAGACTGATGCGGAGTAGTCACATGAAGAGGTTCCAGGAGTGGAGGCATCCACTCAAGCAGAGTCTTCCATAGACGGACGGATGCACACAAGAGAAACTGACAGATTATTTTCAGATGCGAGAGAGAATGTGGGAGGACCATCTTCTCAGCATAGATAGAGGAGGTCACCTGACAGGTACACTGGATACATGGCCCTTGTTGGGGAATGTATTGAGACTGAGCCATCTTCCTTTGAGGAAGTAGTGGATCAGCTGATTTGGGTTGATGCTATGGTGGAGGAGTATGACTCCATAGTTCAGAATAGTGTTTGGGATGTTGTTCCAAGACCGAAGAACAAGTCAGTTGTGAGTTCTCGTTGGCTTTACAAGGTAAAGCAAGTTTCTGATGGTAGTGTGGAGAAGCATAAGGCAAGATTTGTTGCCCATGGCTTTTCTCAGATTGAGGGGATTGACTATGATGAGACTTTTGCACCTATTGCAAGGTACTCATCTATCAGATTGATGTTGGCACTATCAGCACATATGGGTTGGAAGATCCATTAGATGGATGTGAAGACTGCATTCCTCAATGGCAAGATTGAGGAAGAGGTGTACATAGAGCAGTCAGAAGGTTTTGAGACCCCCAATCATGAGTCACATGTGTGCCGACTCAAGCGAGCTTTGTACGGGCTGAAGCAAGCACCTCATGCTTGGTACACCAAGATAGACAACTACTTCACTGGGTTGGGCTTCACAAAGAGTGAAGCAGATGCAAACCTGTACCACATCATGGTAGAAGGTAAGCCATTGATCATTGTACTTTATGTTGATGATCTAATATTGACAGGTGATGATCAGTTGATCATGTCTTGGAAGGAGGACCTTGCAAGAGAATTCGAGATGAAAGACATGGGTCTCATGCACTACTTCCTAGGCATGGAAGTGTGGCAGACGGATGGGGAGTTGTTTGTGCCTCAAGGCAAGTATGCCAATGAGATACTCAGGAGATTCCACATGGAGAAGTGCAGGCCCATGTAGACTCCTCTAGCTGGGAACTGGATGAAGGAGGATGCTACTTCAGGAGAAGTAGTAGAGGTTACTGTGTACAGGCAGCTTGTGGGTTGACTGATGTACTTAGTGAATTCTTGACCCAATTTGTGTTTTGTTGTGAACCAACTGAGTCAAGTTGTGGTTCAGCCTACCAAGATGTTTTGGAAGGTAGCAAAGCATGGATTGAGATACCTCAGAGGCACATCTCAGTATGGATTATGGTACAAATGGATAGAGGAGTGAAGCTACAGGGCCTCAGTGATGCATATTGGTTAGTGAGTCCATCAGATCGGAAGAGCACATCAGGTGGAATTTTCAACCTTGGGTAAACGACAGTTTCTTAGTACAGAAGGAAACAGAGGTCGATTGCACTCAGCACGATAGAGGCTGAATACATGGCTGCAAGTCAGGCAGTCTGTGAGGCCATCTGGATGCAGAAAATTTTAGTTGGTTTGTTTGATCAGAGGATGGATCCAACTATGATCTATTGTGATAATCAGAGTTGTATCAAACTCTTTGAGAATCCAATATTTCATGACAGGTCCAAGAACATCGATATTCGATATCATCATCTTAGAGATTGTGTAGCAAGGAGGATCATGTTGTTGCAGTATATTTCGACCGAGGAGCAAGATGCTGACATTTTGGCTAAGGCACTGTCAAAGTGTAAATTCGAGTTCCATAGAGACAAGATCGGGGGCGGCAGATAATCCCTTTCTTGTTGAGAGGGAGTGTTGAAATGTGCAACAAGAATATTCCAATTTTAATTTCTCCTTGAATTAAAATTCAAATCTAATATCACCAACTGTTTGAATAATAATAAATTAATTCATCTTGGATTAATTAGTTGGAGAAATTCAAGCTAGAAGTCTTGGTGAAGTCATGCAATAGCTATCCCTTAATTAAGGAGATAAGAATGAGTTATAATTGAGTTGTAATTAGTTAGCTTAGTTAACTAAGTTATGTGTAGTTAAGTTAGTTCCAAACAATTTGAGGAACTAATTGTGAGTTCATTCAGTTAATGCATGCATGCATGCAACTAGTGTACTCCAAATAACTGATGATTCTCTCATAAATAACTCATGCATATCTATTCAGAGAAAGACCTAGTTGAGATTAAAGACAGGGATAGTGTACTATCAATTGCTAGAATTTTCCTATAAGGAAAACTATTGCATGCAAAAGGAACTCATTCCTTGATATTTGCGTAGTTTTATAGTGTGTTGGAGTAGTGTGTGAGATCAGTGTCACACAAGGTTACAGCTAAAGTACCTAGGTAAAATTGCTCAAGGAAATAGGAGCTTGGAGGGCAAATAAAAGGCTTTATGATCAGTCTATTTTGTCTGTGAGTGATAGTGAGGGATTGTACTGGGAGCTGGATAGCTGTGAGAGCTAAATATGTGTGTAATCCTAAGATATTTTCACTTGTATGATAATATAGATAGCGAGGTTTTTAGCTGAGGCTTTCCCCAAAGTATTCTTCTATGTTTCATGTGTATTGATTATGCTTCTGGTTATATGTGTTATGCTTGATCTTGCTCAAATCTGTTAAGCTTCCTCAAGTTTGATTTTAGAAGTAGATTAAATTATTTTTCTTTAGTTATATTGCATTATCAGGTTACTCTATAGTGAGAATTTCTACACTCACGGATGTGCTAAATGTGCTCAATCAAGTTGTTAGCTCCGTCAACTTTGAGCTGAACATGAGTTGAACCTACCTAAGTATCTGCAAGTGGTATGGCAACATCAATGAGACGTAGTGCCTGGAATCCCAATCAGACCTAAAAGGGGTTGTGGCCAATTGAGTTATGGAGAGCTTTGTTGTAGTTTTGCTAAACATAGGGGAGGCTTTCATCCCATGTGCATGGATGCTTTGATTTGTACATGCGTAGTGTAGAAATTTCACCTGTAGAACAAACCGATATATTCAATGTCCTAAAGCATAATACTTGTTCTACTTCTACAAAACATTAAGCAGAAGCATAATCAAATTCCTGAGCAACATGAAGTAGAAACATGCATAACTGATTGAGAGAAATAATCACACATAACACAAGATATATTCAGGGGAAAGCACCAGCATAAAACCGCAACCATGTATTATCAATCAAGTGGAAATCCTCTTCACAATACAAAAGGAATTAGCTCTCAAGCTATTCAGTTCTCAATGAACTATGAAGATATGAAGATATATCTCATGAACCAACCAAGCCCTATATATAAAGGCTTTACCTATGGTCCAATCCCTATTTCCTTGCACAGTTTGCTTAGGAAATAATAGCAAAAGCATATGCAATTAATTCCAAACATACCAAGCTAACCAATGGGCCAACTACACAATCCTTGAGGACACTAGTTCCTCAACCATGCAAAAACTACTTACTAGAAATAGTCAAGCATCTAATAGTACATTGTCCCACATCTGATCTCAATTGGGTCTCTGATAAAACTAACATGCAACAGTGATCCATGAGTGAATCCTCAGTTATCTAAAATAATAATTGTCACATGCATGCAAGCATTAACAAACTATATTTTATTATTTTAACAACTTGTTAAAATAATCTAACTGGACTTGACTAGTTAGAACTAAGTCAACTGATTCTCTCATTATAGAACTCATACTTATTCCCTCAATCAGCGGAGGAAATTAAGGATAAATTCCTCAATCAGTGAGATAACACATGTGCATGCTCACAAAGACTTCAAATTCAAATTTCCTTAACTATTTAACTCAACTTAATTAATTAATTAATATTTCCAATTGCTGTTAAGACCAAAATTAATTTTACTTCCTATAGATAGACTAGGGACTGCTAGAAATAGGAAGGGACCCAGAAATGCTATTTTTAGAACTTTCTATTTTTAGCAGTTTCACCTCTCACCCAATGTGGCCAATGACCTCACTGGCCAAACTGCTATTTTTAGACATGCTACTTTTAGACATGCTATTTTTAGCAGGTCTATTTTTAGCACATTCTAAATTTAAGATTTCTTGTTGCACATTTTTCAACACTCCCTCTCAACAAGAAAGGCTTCCTCTCGAACCCGGTCCTGTAACTCTGGAACAAAAACACTCCCAACTGACCACTCTGTTGGGCTAGGAACATACTCTGATGCTGAAGCTCTACCTGCTGCTGACAAGTGCTCCCTCTCTGAAATTCGCGCTACTACAACATCTCCATGCATCTCGCACCATTGCACACCTCTCTGTGCCACCTAGCACTATGCAAAACACTTGTGCTCTCGCATTACTGTAGCCTGCTAGCTATGCACTGTCCTAGGATTCCCTGCACTGTAGCTCTCTCTGCCACACCATCCACATCTATCTCTACCCATTTAGTCAGTTCCTACTACTCCACATTGGGGTTCTTGTAGCAAGGTCTCATCTAAGAGGTTGGGTACCTCAAGGATCCTACCCCTCCTCCTTGGGATGATCACTCTACATCGCCCCACCTCCTACCTAGAGGTATGGCTACATGTGATCCCTCAGCCCACCTGGCTCAAAGTTTCCCCCTACTGGAGGTCTCTGCATGAGTAGATCTCTCTACTCGATCTCCACTCAGTTTCCCCTATTGTGGCTGCTCCACAACCTCCTGAAGCTGTTTCACCAATCATGGCTCCTCCACAATCATCTGAGACTTCTTCTAGCTCTACATGTTGAGAGGTAATATACCCTCCCTCTCAACCACCAAGTCTCCATCAGTTGCCTTATTTCTCAAGACTTTGCATGCATCTTGAACCTCAAGAGCATACAGGTTCTTGACCCGTGAACCAATCTGCTTCACCTATCTAGTGATGATGTGTCTAAGGAAAACCTTTCCCTTATTGAAGACTACATCATAGCCTCTGTCTTCCAACATGACGATCGACACTAAGTTTATCTTTAGTCCTTGTACATACTTGACATCGGTCAAGGTAAGGCAAGATCCATGCTCCCTCTAAAAAATAATCGTGCCTACACCTGAGACACTATACTTCTCATCATCAGCCATCGCTATGAGTATCTAAAGATCTTTCTCCTCCAAAGTATTAAACAAACTCTTATCGCTGATCATGTGTAAGAAGCTCCACTATCAAGAAACCTACCACTTCCCACCATGGATGAAACCATGCATGCAAAGAGTGTGAAATCCAACTCAAACTATGAAGCAAGTGCCTCACCTTCAGATCCTTCCCTCGATTCCTTCTTGGATTTCCTCCGTGGACAATTTGCAGCATAATGGCCCACCTCATGACAACGAAAGCATCACACTTTCGATTTGTCAACCTTCTCCCCATCATTGGAAGAACTAGATTTGGAAAGAGAAACCTTCTCCTTCCCCTTCTTCGCATTACTCGCTAAGCCACAGTTCTCCTCATCATGCATGGATGAAGAACTGTCTCTAGTGCTCTGTCTGATCTCCTCTTGCATCAAATCCGACCATAGTCATTCCTAATCTGACAGTTTCTCCCTTCCATTCACCGAGTCCTGGTAGCTATGCTAGCTCTTAAGAAGGCCAAGGAGTGCTAGACTCACCATATCCTCATCCGATGTCACGACCCCTACACTTGCAAGCTCATCCCTGCATGTGATGAGCTTGGTCAGATTCATAGAGATCATCTCATCCCTTTCACACTTGATCTTTTGAAGTTTGTCCTTCAGTGCCAGCTTCCTCTAATCACTGCTATTCTGATATAAATCTTTCAATGTTTTCCACATTGCATGTGGAGTCTGCTTCCCATGGAGGATCGAGACAATGTGATCTCGCACTCCCTCCAAAAGAATTCTCCTAGCTCTAGCCACACACTTCCTCCATTCCACCTGCTCAGTCTTGTTAGTAGGCTTAGGGATTTCTTGATCATTGAAATCCTTAAGGCCATTATCTTCCAAAACTGCCTCCATGCGATCCTTCCAAGCTATATAGTTTGAGCTGCCATCAAGGGCATACTCAAACCTCAAACCATAGAACGCCATCGATGAAATAGATGTGATAAGAACTTGAGATCTATATCCCGAATAATAAACTTTGAATTTCTCTTGCTAGTATACTGTTCTTGCTTGATCACCTGTGCTCCGATACCATGTAGAAATTTCACCTGTAGAACAAACCGATATATGCAATGTCCTAAAGCATAATACTTGTTCTACTTCTACAAAACATTAATCGGAAGCATAATCGAATTCATGAGCAACATCAAGTAGAAACATGCATAACTCATCAAGATAAATAATCACACATAACACAAGATATATCCAGGGGAAAGCACCATCATAAAACCCCAACCATGTATTATCAATCAAGTGGAAATCCTCTTCACAATACAAAAGGAATTAGCTCTCAAGGTATTCAGTTCTCAATGAACTATGAATATATGAAGATATATCTCATGAACCAACCAAGCCCTATATATAAAGGCTTTACCTATGGTCCAATCCCTATTTCCTTGAGAATTTTGGTTAGGAAATAATAGCAAAAGAATATGCAAGTAATTCCAAACATACCAAGTTAACCAATGGTCCAACTACGCAATCCTTGAGGACACTAGTTCCTCAACCATGCAAAAAATACTTACTAGAAATAATCAAGCATCTGATAGTACACTATCCCACATCTGATCTCAGCTGGGTCTCGGACAGAACTGACATGCAAAAGTTATCCATGAGTGAATCCTCAGTTATCTAATATAATAGTTGTCACATGCATGCAAGCATTAACAAACTATATTTTATTATTTTAACAACTTGTTAAAATAATCTAACTGGACTTGACTAGTTAGAACTAAGTCAATGGATTATCTCATCATAGAACTCATACTTATTCCCTCAATCAGTGGAGTAAATTAAGGATAAATTCCTCAATCAGTGGGACAACTCATGTGCATGCTCACAAAGACTTCAAATTCGAATTTCCTTAACTAATTAACTCAACTGAATTAATTAATTAATATTTCCAACTACTGTTAAGACCAAAATTAATTTTACTTCCTATAGATAGACTAGGGACTCCTATAAATAGGATGGGACCCAGAAATGCTATTTTAGAACTTTCTATTTTTACCAGTTTCACCTCTCACCCAATGTGGCCAATGACCTCACTAGCCAAACTGCTATTTTTAGACATGTTATTTTTAGCAGGTCTATTTTTAACACATTCTAAATTTAACATTTCTTGTTGCACATTTTTCAACACATAGGATGTGCACAATAATCCTATTGGCAACCTCTGTTTGGCCATTAGTTTGGGGGTGGAAGGTCATTGACTTAGTGAGATTGGTATCAAATAATGACTATAGGCTTGACTAGAATGCACTTAGGAACCTACTATCCTGATCCGAGATAACAGATTGTGGGATCCCAAAATGTATCCATACTCATTCAAAGAAGAGTTTGGCAGTGGATTTTGTTTTGATACTCTTCTTGCAGGCTACTAAAATGGCCATCTTAGAGAATATGGTGATGACACCAAAAACACAGTCATTGTCATGCTTGGTAGAAGGAAGGCCCTCCATGTAATCCATGGAGATGGATTCTGAGGTCCTACTAGGAGTAGGTAGAGGGGTATACATGCCTTCTTGATTTTAGGTTTGGTTATGGCATTGGAAGTGCAGGATCTGATTTACTTCCCAACATCATGTCGAAGATTCAACAAATAAAAATACTTTTGCAACATTTCCACTGTCTTTTCTACACCAAAATGTATAGAAACCCGACTGTAGTGTGCCTCCCAAATCATCTTGGCATGATCGCTTGAAGGAACACAAAGTGTCCTAGGTGTCATAACAGTGCGTCTTGGAGGTTAAATTATGAAACTTTCTTGCCTTCTTGGATTATCTGGTATGTGGTGTCAAATGCCGAATCACTCTTGTAAATATGTGGCCATCCTAAAGTCTCGTGTCTACAAGAGTCGAGAAAAGTGGTCAGCACCATAATCTGTGGTTAGCTGAGGTAGTTTTCAACATTATTGGTGTTACCCTTCCTGTACTTAATGTTCAAATGGAATTGTTGTAGATATGTGAACCAATTCTGATGGCGATCATTCTGCAACTTTCCTTATAACTGTATGAACTACAAGGGTTGGGGTTTTGTGTGCATGATTGTTTCCTTCCCCAAATACAATGATTCCATTGTCGACAGGCCTACACAAGGGAATAAATTTCTTTGTCATAGGTGGGATACTTTCGAATTGTGTCTGAAAGTGGCTTAATGTGATGTGGCACTGGATGCCATCGGATGCCACTGCTGAGTAAGTACTACACCAATAGCATAGTCGGAGGCATCTGTGTCAATATCAAATTTTTGTTGTAGGTCTGGTAGTGTAAGAACCTGTGCACAACATAGGCGATGTTTCAACTTGGAAAATTCCTTCTGTAGGGATTTAGACCAAAAGAAATTTTCTTTCGCTCCACCCTTAGTGACTTGACTCAAAGGCAAAGTGATATGGGAGAAGCCCAACATGAACATGTGATAGAAATTGGCAAGACTAAGAAAGATGCGGAGCTCTCTCAGAGTGGTTGGAGCTGGCCAATCCCAAATACGTTGTATCTTGGCTAGGTCAAAATTCACACCTCTCTCATCAATTATGCACCCCAAATATGGAACTTGGGTTATACCAAAAGTGCACTACTCCAAATTGGCACAAAATTCGTATTGACGTAGGGTTTGGAGGACCTATTGAATATGGTGAAGGTTATCTTCCCAACTCTAGCTGAAGATCAAGATTTCGTCCAAATACAATACCATGAATGAGTTGGTGAAGGGCCACAAGATGTTGTCCATCAGCCTCAAGTGGGTTGTAGGTGCATTCATCAACTCGAAAGGTATGACCAACCATTCAAAAAGGCCCTCCTCGGACTTGAAGGAAGTCTTCCGTACATCGGAGGGTTTGATTGGTACCTAGTGATAACCATACTTGAAGTCAATATTGCTGAAATATGACCCCTTAAGCTAGTCAAGAAGGTCATCAATCCATGGGATTAGACATATATTTTGGATAATTATCTTATTTAATGTCTGATAGCCAATAAAGAGTCTCCATGTCCCATCCTTCTTCTGTACCAACACAATCACACTCCCGCAAGGTGATGAACTCGGCCAGATGTGCACTTTTTGCAACAGCTCCTAAATCTGCCTCTTGATTTCATCATTCTCCAGAAGTAGATCTTCGATAAATCGATCCGTTTGGTAGTGGCGTGGCCAAGGTCAAATCGATGGAGTGCTTGACCTGACAGTGTAGGGGTACCCCTATGGGTGAGGTGAAGATGTCCCTGTACTCCTCTACAACCTTCTCCATATATTGTTGTCATGCAAAGGAGCCATGTCTAGAGGTCGTGGATGTGGCCAAAATATTCTTCTTGCCCTGAGGTCGAATCATAAGGAAGAAAAATTTCCTGGTCTGGGAAATCATCTTACTGCATTGCTTCGTAGAGATTAAAGAGATGGCGATAGGCAGTGCTACCTATGGTATCCTGTATAACTTATTACCCAAAGTAATAATAACGTTGTGAGGCCTAGACTCATACATAGCATGATGCTTCCACAAGTATCATTGTCCTAATAATACATCACAACCTTCAACATCAGAAACATCACATAGTACCTCATTTGTGAAGGGCTTGATTCTCCAAGGAAGGCTTAGCTATTGGCTGATGCAGAGATCTCATCCTTGGTGAAGCTACGCAATGGTGTATGGATGCGAGTGTGGTGTGGTTGGTAGGCCAAACCAATTCATGACTTCTGATGAAATGAGGTTCTTTTTTATTCCAATGTCAACAATGAACTGCAGCGGAGAACCCTTCACCCACATCTATGAGTGGAAGAGTCACTCCCCCTCCTTTGGATCTTCGTGCTCAATATTCTAGATCTTAGTGGTGGCAATGGCACAGGGATCTGCATCAATAATATTCTTCCCTTTTTCATTCCCCTTTTCATGTCCTGACTAAGAGTTGGAACATGCATATGATTCAGAATACCTTGGCTCGACCACTAGTGACTACTTGGCTTGACACTTACTTTAGTTGTGAGTGGGGATCTTATGGCACTCACACTATTTTCATATGGCCTTCTTTGTCTTTTTGGTGTTGTTATTTTCGTGTGGCTTCGGTGGCTTATCTTGGGTCACCCCACCTTATATTTTTCATTTGTCCTATGGTTCGGCAACAGCTATCCCTTGCTTCAGATTCGCAGATCCAAATTCTCACTTCTTATGTTTAAATTTATTATCGATATTGACAGTGTATCGAAAGGTGGCACCAAGAGAGGATATGTCTAGGAACTCCATCTCATCCTAGATGTACTTGTGTAGACACCCGTGTTACTTGAATATCAAATGCGGCTCAGAATCCTTGATACCCGACATTGTTCAAAGGGTATGAAAAATATTTGTGAACTCTGGAACATCTTGGTCCCTACTCTGCTACAGGGTGGTCCACTTTATGTATCTATCTTCATAGCTCTTGACACGGTAATACTGTTCCTTGATGGCATCTCTCAAAGAATTCCATGTGGGTGCGGCTAAAAGAAATGAGGGTTCCCTCTCGTCTTTCTGTTCACAGTAGTTTTCCCACTAGTCCTTCACATTGGGGGGGGGGGGGGGACTTTGAAGAGTGAAAAAGTAATCTTTTCATCATTGGAAAGGTCATGAATAGGAAAATATCCTTTCAATATATTTAACCACCTATCTAGAACGTCTTCATCTATCTGGCCTTCAAATATTGGAATGTCAAAGTTAACTTGTACCTTAAAGGGAGTAGCGCCTCCAAAGTGGCTGTTGGATGAAAATGCATCGCTTCCGAAGAACCTGGAAAACGTTGTCCATCATCGTGTTTATTTGATGCTCGATGGATTCTTCAAGAAATATTTTGAAAGGATCTCTTGTTCCCTAGTATTTCTTTTCTTCCTCCATGGGAGGCCATCGGGATTTGTAGGGACGGTCTTGAAAAGGATCAACCAATTCAAGTCCTAACTCCTTATACCCTGACCTCATTGGGGACATGCCAAGAAAAACATAGAAAGAGCTGACCGCTCTGATACCACTGATCTGGACTTATGCAGTAATGCAACAGAACATAGATATAAACAAAAACACAGAGATGCAACAAAAATAAAACTTCATTTCATTAACATCAAAGAACTGAAATATGTTACATATAGAATGGAAATAAGCTAGATCGGGTGATGGTAGCTTATCTCTGAGAAGAGATGTGGTAGCTACATGCCTCTAAATTGTGTTAGAATGGGGCTCAAAGGCCTATTTATTATTGATAAATAATGGAAAACCCTAAACATCCGAAAACCTAACCGTAGGAGATGAAGCACAAAAATAGTGGACCTCGTTGGAGTAATATGTCAACTTCCTGGGGTCGTAACTTTGGCAAAACGATCTTCACTTGATGTGCATGATACCTCATTAGAAATATTTATCCGACTATGACTTTCCATGGTACACATTAATTAAATATTCATGTTTTCCCATTTAAAAAAAAAAAGTCATTTAGGGCCTCAAAACGGCTCCAAAAGTTCAGGACCAGAAAATCTCCAAAAATAGTAAATTGTTCTACAATTAAGGAAACTAAAAAACTGAAAGAAAAAATGGTGAGGATCCAAGTGGAATAGGTGGGTGGTAGCTAGTATCTAGCTAGATCAACATGTTATATATTCCATATGTGGGTGGAGTAGGAAGCTTGATGCATGCCATGGTCTATACGAGACCATCCATTATACATGTAATGAGAGTATTGAGTACGTTTATGTCAAAATTAGGGCACAAGTGTTGGACAATAGTAAAGTGGTTTTTTAGTTACCTACATGGTGCTAGTGATTATGGTTTTTTCTACCAAGGAAGACCAGGATTAGACAGAGTTTTGGACATATGTGGTTTTGTTGATGCAAACTGGGCTAAAGATTCGGATAAGAGAAGATTGTTAGCGTACATTTTTTCTACAGGTGACTGAGAATCACTTACTTAAGTTATAGGTGACTTATAACCCTAAAAACAAAGTATGGTTGCTTCTATACTTCATATCTAAAATAAAACATGAGAGAAAACCGTACAACAAAATATATCATGCAAATAGAAACATATAACAATAGAAATTAAAGTGTAATAACCCAAGGGAGGAATTGAATAAATGATGATTTTATTAGTGAATACACATGTTGAGGAAAAATTACAAAATGGGTCTGTAGTTCCCCCTCCGTGTGATGGGTCCTTTTCTTGTCTTTGTGCTTCAATAACATGCTTATCTCTCTCAATTTGCAATAGGCACAAAAAAATGGTGCTTGAACTCAAGAAGGAGCTCAAATGCTATTAGACGATAATGTTGATGATGATAATGGTCATGGTGAAGAATGAATAGAAAACCCTCTATTTATAAGAAAGTATTGAGCCAAATTAGGAATTAGAAAATAATAAAATATTATTGACTAAATCAAAATCCAATCATTGTGAATACTTTATTATATTTTTTGAGAGGGAAAAGATATTCAAAATGGTCAAATATATTTATTTAGAAAGTAGTTGAAGTAATTAACAAATAAAAATTATTTATTAACTACTTTGTGAGAATTAAGGAAAATATGAAATTGAAATTATTATTAAATAATGATTTAATAATTCTCTCAAAAGGAAAATATGGGATAAAAAGGGAATAATAAATAAATAGTGATTTATTTAATTGTTCTAAGGTGATTAAGTCAAAAATGATAAGAAATAATTATCAAATACTAATTTAATAATTAGTTCTAGAGAATAATAAATAAATAATGATTTATTTAATTATTCTCATGGGGTTTTTGGATTTTAATGAGAAATCATTTAGAAAAATGGTTTACTAAACTATTTCCTATGGTGAAAGTGGTTTTTTCCATGGTAAAAATAATCCTACATTGTGTATTTCGATCCACCTAGTGAGAAATGGTTAGGTGAACATTTTTTGGGTGATAACAGATTGTCCCCCAACGTAATAGTGTTAAAAGCCAATTGTATGACCGAAATATGTTGTAGGTGGCACTTTCACGAGACACTGAAGGGGAGTCATAAAGAGAGAGAGAGAGAGAGAGAGCAAGGTAAGGAAGGAATGAGAATGGAGGGCATGAGACCTACTTAGCTTATAGAAGTCTCCTTTTATTTGGTAAGTACATAATCTCAAATGAGGTGGAGGAGGCATACCCATACTCATCGACATAACTGAGTAAAAATAATAATGGTGTGCCCATCAATGTAGGTCTGAGAAAGAAAGTACATGATACATGATATGCTGGCATCAATGGGCCAGAAAGTGATACAATAATATAATGAGTCCCATATACATAATGTACCTGGAAAATAGAGGCCAAGACTAAATACAATAACATCTGTTGATTTGAGTACACGAGACATAATTTCCTCCCAAGCTAATATGGTGAGGGGAAGTCACAACCAAATAAGCTCTATGGAATAGTAAAGGGATCTGAAGATCTGAATGGATCATCTAAAGGTGATGGCCATGCTGTGAGCAATTTGATTAACAAAGAGAAAACCAGCCATATCTATGAAACTGCATATGAGGTTGGATCATGAATTGGTGACAAATGGGCATGTGGTGGGATAACTGAAGGGCCACTCCCTCATGAGGTCTGTAACATCTCACACACACTCAGGAAATGATGGTACAATTTGGTGGATCACCGAACCATCAAGTGTACAATTCTCAATCATGTGATAATGACTTAGAGTCGAGAAAGTGAGAACCAACCAAGGAAAAGGGAAACGATGATTCCCTTTCCTTGATTCGAGTCACTAAACAATGATGAAAGCTAGAACCAAGGTACATTGCCCTCTACACCTCTCAACTGGAATATATGTGCTGAAGTTGACAGAAGAGGGCTCGCGATAGTGGAGGCAAAGATGATTCCTCAACAAAGGAATGAGGGATATAGTAGTGTTATTGATAGAATGAAACTAGGGGTGATGATGGATGAATAAGATGAGTGGTAGAATGACGACTCCCTTTTTAGAGAATATTATGCATGTTTGACCTAGCAACAATTGAATTGATTCCATAGGGGTTAGTCAATTACTCAGTGTTTAGTCAATTTAGTATTCCTAAATTGCTAGTATTAATTGTCAACCCGGGGCTCGTAAGCTGATGAAGTGAAGGTGTACTATATGTACTTAAGCAACCTCTTAGAGCTTTTTGTCGTTTGGGGGTGTTGTTTATGGTTAACTTTTCTTCCTAAGATGGAGTGATGATTATAGACAGATGAGTGAAAGTGTGTGTAAAGTGAGTTCTAGGTGAGTGAAAGTGTGTGATTAGTGATTCCTAATTACTTGCTAAATTGTAAAGGAAAAGAACTTGAAAGAAATGAATAACTTGAAATGACTTGAAAGTAAATGACCACATTCTAATGGCATTAGTCTCTATTCATATTGCTGCAAATAAAAGAAATAAGAAAATCACTTCAAGGACTGATGATAATGGTTATCTCTTCCTAACTCCCTGCTTCTACCACATAGTACTGCGTAAAACACGATTAGGAAGTAGCTAAAGACAAATCCAAGAATTGATAAAAACTCTAAGTGACAAATTATAACACTATTAAGCCTTTTCCATCATACTGCTTCCTACATATGTGATTATGTGTAACAAGAGGAAAAAGTATTAGTGCTACAAGCCAAAGCTACTTAAAAACAAGCTGCAATCAATTAGTGTTCTGTTCTCTGAAAGATAAACCATTAATGATAAAGAGAACATAAATTAGTTAGCATCCAACTTGTAAAACTAAGCTAAAAACTAATCTAGAAAACAGAGTAAAAAGGGCAGCATTATAAATAAGACAACTGCAACTACCATCAGATATTAAAGCAAATACAAAACACTTAATCCCGGGCCAAAACCTGCAAAGAAACAAGGCTGATCAGTGAAAATAAAGGCTGCAGCAATGAAAAGAAAGTAAGCTGTACATAACTTCAAGAAAAGGAAATGCTGTAAGTAAAATAAAGAAATTGCAGAAGTATGAACATGAAATACTTATACACGGGCAGTCATGGACAGGGGCCCTCCATCCAAACAACCCACAGAAAACTCAGATGATTTGGAACTTCAAAACAGCACTGTTTCCATTACTTCATATGCAGAAATACATAATCAAAGGGCTGGAACAACACTATAAAACAGAGTTTTAAAAGTGTGCTAAAATTCTCACAAAGTCATAAACTACAACAGCTAAAAAGTTAACATAAGCGTACGCAGACGCAAGTATATATAGGCATCTGCAAGATAGCCTAATACGTACAGCTAACAACAGAAAATTAACAGAATGTCATGCGTAATTAAAGTGCAGTCAACACGTCATATGGTTCATGGTCGAGCTGGAGGTCCTGGTCGTTATGGGCAATGAATCTAACATTGGATCATGTTCCTCACGGCTTGCAAAACACGGACAGGTCATCTTTTCCACCGACGTATCCTAACAGCTTACGCATCAGCGTTAAGCTGCCTTTATTTGACCGTAACTTGACCCCCTTTGACCGAAGGTACAGATGACGTGGCTGGCTGAACTGATGGCACAGGAACCTTGAGCACATATATTCCAACATGCCCATGTGGCTTGTTCTGCAAAATAGCACGTGGAACCTTGAGATCAACAAAATGGCTGCGGGATCATCAGATGGCTGCGGAATCAGCAGATGGCTGTGGAATTCCTGTAAGTATGTCAAAAACTAAACACAACAGTCACCCATTAGCAAAGCTCACTTGATCATGTTTAATGACAACTAATGTAATGATCTGGGTGGAAAATGAGGCAAAAGAGGGAGAAAAGTGATGGAAAACAGTGGGTAATGATGGATGATAAGGTGTAAAGTAGAGGCTCTACACTCAGACAAAGAATTTTCAAAGATAGGTCAATATAGACAGAGGCCAAATAGAGTAAAATGTGATGAGTTCAATGCAACAATGGATGATGTATTGTAACAAGAATTAGTGGGACTCTGAACAGACTCCATGGATGCAAGGGTGACTCATCTATAATGCTCTAAATAAGGGTGACTCGATGATGTTGCCACATTGGGGAGGCCCAAAGGGGACCATAAAAACATTAGTAAATAATGGTTACTCATGACAAAAGTGATACAAGTGTCAATAAGTGTAAAGGTAGAGTGGTACCATAGTACAAGCAACTCATATAAAGAGATTCAATTTTGAGATGTGGAAAATTCAGACCTCATGGAAAAAATGGCTTCTTAGTGAAGTTTCAACTTACCAAAAGAATGGTAAGACCCATTATAGAGCTTGGTGAGAGCTTTCCAGTGATGTTGATAGTTCCTTAAGCTAAGTTATGGCTTGCTCGTAATGGTCAATGGAAAAACATGTGTTTTTCTATAAAAGGGCTTATTTCCCCAAATCTAATTCATTTGTACATTGAGATCTTAGAGAATTTGGAATGGAGGATAAGGCCCTAAATATTAGCGAGCTCACAATAGACAAAACAACTGTCAGAATTCAAATCTACGAATTTTAGGTAGGTGGCATAACCCTACTCATCAATTTCAGTGCAGTAAATTTTTAAATTAGGGCCTCAGCTGACTTGATGAAACCATTGTTCTTCCACATGGTAGCAACGCACCTATTGGGATTTTTCTATGCCCTAGGACATAGAAAAGGTGTTGAAAAGTGTGCCCGAGGCAGTTTTAAAAGGAAAAATTGTGCCCATAACCTAAGCGAGAAACTGAGATGGGGGTCTCCAAATTTGATGCTGAGGTTTGAGAATATATGTTATGACTCTGAGCTAAAAAAATATAATGGTATTTTATAGGTATGGAAAATTTAAAGTTGATATTGCGAGAATGAGATTTTGATGATCTTCATACTCAGATTCAAGGTAATCAGGCTATTAGAGGGGATCTGGGATGGTATGGGTTGCTTAATTTCTTGGAGAAACCATTGATGAGGGATGGTAAGACACTTTTATCCTAGATTTTGAGCTATCAGGACCTGGATCAGGAGGTGTTCATGATACAGGGACATAGGATTGAGATCATGATATAGGACATATACTTTTTGAGATGGTTGTCACCTTTGGGGGTGATGGGAGAGATCCATCTAGTGATTCATCATGGGAGGTATATTGGAGAGTTTTTTTTCCATAATTATGTACCTAGTGGTTAGCTAAAGGAAACAAGCATTCTGATACATGACTTGGAGGTACTTGAGACACGAGTTATGGTCACAGCAGTTGTGCGAATATTGGGTAGTGATGCCTTCCACCACATTTCCAAGGGTAGATAATGCTATTGGAGAGTGTACAACGTGGGACCTATTATGGGTGGGCCCATATGTTGATGAAATCATCAAAACGTCAGCTCGATCTATGCAGGCAGTGGGCCAATGATAACTATTTATTTGGGATAGTTTTGTGCTCATTCTTCTTTGAGAATATCCCTACCATCTAACCACATGTACAGATCTGTGATGGTGGCACACAAGAACCTAGGATGCACCACTGGGGGAAGCTATTATGACAGGATAGAGGGGTGGGAGTCAGATAGGAGTCGGTGGAGCTCGAGCCTTACAGGCGTATAATTGACAATTAACATGGTGTCTAACTGCCTCAATGTAATCACTAAATAGAGAAGGACAAAAATATCAGCACGTGTGATTTTATGGACAGTGGCCATTCCAGACAGATGACTACCATAAGTGCCACCATGACATACATTGTGCACTTTCCCAGCTTTAGCATGGGTGAGACAATGATGAAGGATATTTCTAACGCCATGAAGATAAAGATCATCACTGGTGAGGAGATATCGAGGGGCTTGATGTCAAATACGTCATTGATCATCATGATTGAGATGTGGGGTGAATTTTTGGGTTGAGAGATAGGTGAGGGTGTCGTAATACCATGGGACATCAGAGGTTATAGTGAATAAATGTTCATATGGGAGGTCAATATTTACCAGCGGATCTGGCACACCAATGGGAAAGTTCAAAATGAATTCAACAAGGGCTAAACCTTTCTTATTCTTGAGCATGACGAAATATAAATCAAATTCTTGAAGGATAATGATCTAGTGGCCATATTTCCTATTGATGATCCAACAAATCAATAGGAAGGCCATGGGGTTAGAATTAGTCACAACTTTGGTGGTATGCGTAATGATATAATGATGAAGTTCCTAGACAGAGAACACAACATGCAAGGCCAACATTTCCTCATGGCAGTAACACATAGGGAGTCTTCTAAGGTTCTTCCTGAAGTAATAGATGGCATGGTCATTTTTGGTTTCATCTTCTTGTATTAAGACCCCGACCACAGAATAGGTGGAGGCTGAGATACACAAGATGAAGTCCCTCTCAAATCTAGGTGGGATGATCATGGGGATGGAAGTGAGGGAACGCTTGAGAGCATAAAAAGTCTATTGATCTTTATCATCCCAAACAAATGGAATGTTATATTAAAGGAGTCTGAGAAACTAATGAGAAGTGGTGGCATGGTTAGGAACAAACCGATGAAGAAAGTTGGCTTTCACTTGGAGGATTTGTAGCTAATGAAGGTTTCAAGAAGGAGGAAGTTATAGAATCGCTTGAATTTTGAGAGGGTCAACGGCGATACCATATTTGCACACAACGAAGCTGAAATGATGCCCAATAGGAATGGAAAAGACACACTGAAGGGGATTAAGGTGAATGTTATACTTGTGACATTGGAGTAATATGGTACACAAATAATCAAGGTATTGCCACCAAAGTTTGGAACAAGCAGTGAGATCATCAAGATACACAAAGATAATGTGAGATAGGTCATGAAAGCAATAGGACATGGCACACTAAAAAGTGGCCCCATAATTGGCCCAAATGATGCCCGATAGGAATGGAAAAGACACAGTGAAGGGGATTAAGGTGAATGTTATACTTGCGACATTGGAGTAATATGGTACACAAATAATCAAGGTATTGCCACCAAAGTTTGGAACAAGCAGTAAGATCATGAAGATACACAAAGATAATGTGAGATAGGTCATGAAAACAATAGGACATGGCACACTAAAAAGTGGCCCCATCATTGTTTAAACCGAAAGGCATGACCCTGTAAGAAAAATTTCCCCACGGAATAGACAATGTTGCTTTAAGTTGATCAACATAGCATATACATATATGGTTGTACCCTGAGAATCCATCCATAAAGTATAGGACCTAATGTCTTGCACATTCATGAATGATTTAGTCAATGAAAGGTTTGGGGAAATTTATTTGGGGCAGGCTTGGCTTAGATCAAGAGAGTTCATGTAGACATGAATGATGATCTTTTTCTTCAGAAAAATAATAGCATTGGACATCCATGTTGTGTACTCAATGGGATAAACGAAACAAGCATGCCTGAGCTTATCAATTTCAACTTTAATAGCATCATGTTTGGAAGGATGAATAAGCCTTTGTTTCTGGTGGATGGGAATGGCATCATGCGATGTGTCAATATGGTGTTCAACGATGGCAGAATCAAGGTCGGGCATCTCAGAATAAGACTAGGTGAAAAAATCATGGAATTATTTGAATAACTTAGTGTAAGCTTCAATTTCTTCCAGGGAAAATTGTGTCCCTAAGGTGATATTTTCTTCTACCCCTAATTTATTCGAAATGTTAATTTTGATGGTAGGGGAAATTTTGGCCATATTTCCTTCCTCGAAAGCATCTGTTGTAGTAATGGGGTTTTTCTAACTAATCAACCTCACAATGAATGAATACTTTGGAATCCACAACATATTGATCATTGGTTTGATATGGAATGAAATATGCATAATGATGGATATCATCCCAAGGATAATCATGGGTAGTCATGGCTTCCATGATGTCTTCATCAGAATGAAAGATGGGAGGAAGGGATTAAGAGGGAGCACATGATTAAGAGGAATTGCCTGAGGCATCTTCATGAGATATAAGGTTCACATGCACATCATCAGAAGGGATGGATGGATGACTATTAGATGTGACATCTATTGATGTTGAGATTGAAGTGTCTTCTGAAGAAGGTTTGAAAGAATCACAATAGGAAACTCTTAAATAGTCCAAGTAGATCAGTCCCATTGATGATGACAGGTAGAGAATAGGGGCTAAACTATCCTTCATCTCGACATCAGTAGGGGGAATCATGACAGTGGGTTGAGAATCCTTCTATCCTAGTGAAGAAATTGGGCTAAGACCCACAGGTAAAGGAGAGGTGGAATCACTATGAGCGGCATCTAATTCGTGAAGCACTTGAAGTGTATCACAAAATTATTCTAGAGAGGGACAATGATGGGAATAATGTTTGTACTTATCACACAAAGCACAAGGGTGATTTGTGAAAAAGGTTTTGTTCTTCTTGGCAGACCCTAGTAAGGTAACATGGACATGAGGAATTTTAAGAGTTGGGAAAAGTATTAGAGACCACATTCTTAATATGATAGAGCTCAGGAAAATTATTGGTGGCATACCCAACAACATCACACAAAGCACATGGAGGAGAATACTTTGGCAGTTTAGGGGGAGTGGGAGTTGCTTGGGGTGCCTTGTCTTTGTTTCCCTTCTTATGGGATTTGCACCCCTCACCAGATGCTTTTGAAATAGGCATAGCTTCCTGTTGAGGTTGTTGTGGAACTGAAGCAAATGAAGGGGAGTGAAAAAGGGGTTGAACAAAAGTCAAAGTTGTATAATTTTTGAGTTGGTTATGGGGAGCGTTTGCAGGAGGATTGATGTACCAGACTAGGATCCCCAAACCAATGTTAGGTATACTCAACATAGCCATTACAAGGGTAGAAAAGATTCTTGGTGGCGAGAATAAGAAAGGTATCTTACCAGATGGGTAATGACCTATAGGAGATGATCCTAAATGGGAAAGACTTGGTGGAACGATTCCTTATTGAAACAGACCAAGGGAGATACTAGTCGAAGGAAATTGTCGTCGAGGAATTATACCTGGAGGATGAGTTGAGTCTTGAGTAGGGGGTTATGGAGGAGCTAGTTGCTTGGAAGACATATCATACCACTTTCCTTCAGCCCATGACACTTGAAGCATAAAAAAACTCGAAGATATAGGCTCAGAAGGGGTAGGAGAAGGGCCATAATAAGCACAAGAAATCTGGAATCTTTATAGACTCCGGGGGAAATAGCCATAACAGTTATAGTATTATGGTTTCCCTCCATTAATAAAGTTGTATTATGAGGATATGTCTATCACTAAGGGTCACAATAAGTAATTAGATCGACAATAATAATCTTTCTGTTGTGAGGAAATCACATATTGCAGAAGATAAAAGATGCGAAAACTGACATGGCGTAAGCATAACTATGACCCTGTAAGAGGTGATAATCTAAAGGGGCATTTATGACTTCAATATCAATCATGACCATCTTGCCAGAAATAGTGACAATGTGATTTCGATAGAGAGCAAGAGGCTGCAACGGGTGACCACCCCATGCACAGAGGGTGATGGTAGATGGTGATAGGTGAGGGGAACCAAGCTGCTTCCATACATTAGCAGCCATCACATAGGTGGAGGTGCCTTCGTCAATTATGCATCGTTGAACAATGGTGTTTTTAATTAAGATTGTTATATGAAAAGAAGCGGATAAGCAAGGCGAGGATGTTCCACTTTATAAAAATCAAAGATTATTAAACGATCATCGAGAGGATCCACGACCCCTAGAGTAGATAGTAGAGATTTATATTGGGAAGGCCATGTCTAGGTGACTTCCAATGTTGCCATGGCAGCAAGAGACTCCACAACTCATCTACTATACTATAAGTATGGGCGGATTTAGAAGAAGCAGAATTTCAATGTAATGGACCTTTGGGGATCTTAGGAGGAACTTCTACCTTAGGTGGAGGGATATGTCAGGTACCATTTGGTGATGATAAAGGCTTAGTGGAACTTTTGGGCTAGGAATCAGTGGTTGACTTATCAAGAGGATTGTCATATTAGAACGACCAAGAATGGAGGTTAATTTCTTTGGAATCCATCATGAGAATTTAGTAATTTTCATTCTCAGGTTGTGAAGGTTGAGTAGGTGGAGGATTTGGGGAAGGTTGGGTAGCCATATATCCTTGACAACAAAATGGAATTGTAGCATTGTTGTTTTTGAAGAATCGGGAGGGGGAGGAGGTGGAGCCATAAGCTGAGGTCTTCTAGAGGTAGTTACTTGAGCTTATCATGCATGATGCATCCGACATAAAAGAAGAAATTCATGAGTATAATGGTAAAACATTCTGCAACAAGCACAATGTTTCTTTGTTCTAAGAGCCTTGTCTTTCTTGGGTTTCTCGCCTTGTTGCTGGTTTACAGGATTAGATTGGTCACCCTTATGGGCATTAACATTTCTACCTTGATTACCTTGGTTACTTTGAGGATTTTGATTTTGGTTACCCTTCCCCATATTCCTTCTCTTCGGGTTAGGGGGACTAGTATTACTCTATTGACCATACACTTGATTTTGTGGAGGTGGTTGTTGTTGTGGCAAAGGTGGTGGAGGCATGGAAGGTTGGGGTGTTGGTTTTAGTGGGGTTGGAGCACTAGGTTGTGCATAAGGATAATAAGGGTTCACAACAACATTTTAATAACCGGAATGGACAACAACTGGCCTTGGCATCGAATGATAATGGGGAAAATCATATGATGTGCTTGTGCCTTGATAAGAGTTGGCGCGCAAAGGATTAGGAGGGGATAGGTGTAAGAGGAACTGGTCCCCACCTGGGGCTGACCACAACTCATAGTAGGTTCAGGATATGGTGATGGTTGAGGGTGGGAAAGGGATCCAAAAATACCGTCAACACCATGGGATTCCCCGGTACAGTAGCAACACCAGACCGAGGCAGATTGGGGAGGATAGTATAAACATAACCTGGTTGTGCATAGATCAAATCATATTTCGAGGTGATATGGAGAGATTCTTTCTCAATCTGAGGGAAGTGAGACATAGAATATTTACCTATGGGGGCCAATAGGGTTCTAAAATCCAATCCATATACACACGATCTTCAAACTCAGGTTCTTTACAAATGCTCCTCCTTCTCCACCATTCTTGTACATGGTTAGAAAGGTAGTTCGCTGAAGTTTGAAAAAAAGATGTCAATAGTTCAATACCAGTGTCATATTGAAGAGATAATTGGAAATATGAAAGAAAGGCATTAGTGAGTGTTGAAAATGTGGAATGAGAGGCACGTGTTTTGTCCACATACAATTTGGTAGCAGCTTCAGTTAGGCTACGTTGGAAGAGATGAACGTGAACGGAGTCTTTTGTAATCGAATTTGATGAACACCACATGTGGAAAGAGCGAACATGATTGGTGGGGTCTTCTCTAGGATTACCTTCAAACATAGGAATGTCAGAAGGAAACTTGGTGGGCATGGGAGACCAATTCTAGTTATGGATAAGAGGATCCTTGATGAGCTAGCTTAAATTAGGGAGGCTCAAACTAACCCTATAGGGAAACAATGTAGGATTGACCATACTCAAAGAGGTTCCACCTATGGGGTTACCTTGGTTAGGACTTTGGTTACAAGCTTGGTTTGCACCACCTATATTAGCATACGACATGGTGGCGATGCCAGGTTGGTAAGATGTGGAATCCGAGGAAGAACTAGAAGAATCAGAAGAACTAGAGTCATTATGCTGACACAATGGAGGACTTGGAGGATGGGTCCTAACTCGATGAGCAGGTATAAAATAATATCCTAAAGGAAACCAGGAGTGAAAGCCATGAAGTCTCTGTGAAAAATTCCTGGGGGATGCAATAGTGTCATGACAAGGATGACTCAAGAGGCTAAAGGGTGATGATAGGAGAAAAAGAGTAACAAATGGCAAGAAAAGACCTACTTCAGTGGTGCCAAGTGTAAATTATCTATAATAATATGGTACTCTAATTCAAGAAAACGTGTCAAATCAAAGAAAAAAATACGTCTAGCCTAAAGGTGATATAAATCCTCAAATAACTCCTAGTTCTATTATTTCAAATGGCCTTCCAAGAGACTTCTTACTTGATGGAATCTGATCCCCACAAGTAGATCTATCTAGAGAAATGTGGGGTAAAGGACCAACTGCTTACCGATAGCCAGTCCTATATGGCGTTTTCCTAAGATTGGATGCTAAGGTTACCTTCGTTCCGTGGGCGCGGTCAAGTCTTGAGATTCTTGGTGATCAACGACGTCATGGAATTCCCTACAATGAGTTGGGTAGACTCAAGGAGAATCACTAGCACCATGATCTAGCCTAACCCCCTCTAAATTGGGTTTTTAACGTGCTTTTGATTTGGACCATGGGATGCTGAAGGAGTTTAAGCTCCCTAAAATGTCACCTTTCTATGTCTCAATGTAAGCTATTAATGAGTGTTATTGGAAGCATATCCCATTGATGATACACCTAACTACAAATATTGTGTTAGCCCCGGTGCCCAAGTGGGTTTAATCTATGCGAGTTAAGTTATTAATGTGGATTGATTCAGGTCTTGGCTTGGTGGTGATAACCAAGCTCACATTTGCTTAGTGTGTGTGTGTTCGTGAAAAAAAGTTTATCAAGTGAATGAATTAATTAAGCATGTTTTGATGATGCCAATGCTATTGAAAATAATGTGAATAAACTATAAACAGTACTAAAAATGAACAACAAAGTAAAGAACACAAACCCCTCACCCAAGAAAGAAATCCAGCAGCAAAAATGATGACAAACAAACAACTCAAAGACAAAAAAACATGGCCAAATGATCCATTGTCTAAGGGACTGGGATCTAAAGGCAAAAAAATCTGCTAAAAATGGTGTAGAAAACCAACAAAAATCTAGGTGAAAATGTTGGAAAAAGACAGATAATAAGCTCCTAAAGCAAGGATACACAAGGAGATCTTAAGGGGGAAAGGAAAAAAAATATTCTAGAGGGAATAAAGTGTTGTAAAAACCTATCTAAAATGACTACAAAATAGTGGACAAAACTCTAAAATGTTGCACATTAGACTCCTCAACTCAACGATTCTCTTCCTGAATGAAGGAGGTGTACTCTAAACGCTGGGGATATTTTTCCTTCCTTAATGAGAAACTAATAAGTGGATCCAAACCGATAGGTTACTTAGGAAAAAAAAGAAACACTTCCCAGATCACACGCAACAATCTCAACAAAATATGGAAAATATGGAAAAAAAAAAAAACAAAACAAAAAAAACAAAAAAACAAAAAAAAAAACAAAAACAAAAACAAAACAAAAACAAAAAAAAAACAAAAAAACAAAACAAAAAAACAAAACAAAAAACAAAACAAAAAAAAAACAAAAACAAACATTAACAAAAAACAAAACAAAACAAATAAAAACAAAAACAAAAAAAAATAATACAAAAAGAAAAAGAAAAACAAAAAACAAACAAATAAATAAATAAGTACAATATTAATTAATTAATTAATTAAAAATAAATAAAAAGTAAAATTAAAAAAAATAAAGATAAAAATAAAAATAAATAAATAAATAAAATTTAAAAAATAAAATTTAAAATAAGAAAAATAAAACAAAAAAATAAAATATTGAAAAATTGCAGAGTGCAAAAACTGGCCAGGAAAGTGCGTCCGGGGACAGTTTTTGGGTTGAAAAGTGCATTGGGCGCAGAAAAAGGGCCAGAAAGTGTGGTTTATTGCTACTTCTTTTGCTCATTAGATCTGACCCATATTATGTTGTCTCCTACTTGACTGGTATATGTGACCTGCGGAAACAAGTGAAATCCCAACAAAAATACAAAATTTTCCAAAAAATAGAAGGGGTCTAAAAAATGAAATTGAGAGGAACAAAAATTCTGGAAAGCTCTAAAAGTATTTGAAACAATAGTCACCAAGGTTCTCAATTACTATACCCGTGGAGTCGCCATTTGTTAGTGTAAAGTTTTTCTACAAGTGCTTCAAAAACGTGCTTCTCTCTCTCAGTTTGGAATGGGAAGAAAACAAATTGGTGCTTGAAGTCAAGTGGGAACTCAAATTCTATGAGATGATAATGTTGATGGTGAAAATGGTCGTGGTGAAGAATGAATAGAAACCCATATATTTATAACAAGTATTGAGCCAAATTAGGAATTAGAAAATAATAAAATATTGACTAAATCAAAATCTAGCCATTGTGAATACTTTATTATATCTTTTGAGAGGGAAAAGATATTCAAAATGGTTAAATATATTTATTTAGAATTCGTTTGAAGTAATTAAAGAACAAAAATGATTTTTTAACCAGTTTGTGAGAATTAAGGAAAATATGAATTTGAAGTAATTATTAAATAAATATTTAATAATTATCTCAAAAGGAAAATATGGAATAAATAAGAAATAATAAATATATAGTGATTTATTTAATTATTCTAAGGTGATTAAGTCAAAAGTGATAACAAATAATTAACAAATGATGGTTTAATAATTATTTCTAGAGAATATAAAATAAATCAGGATTTATTTAATTATTCTAATAGGGGTTTTGGATTTTAATGAGAAATAATTTAGAAAAATGGTTTACTAAATTATTTCCTATGGTGAAAGTGGGTTTTACCATGGTAAAGTAAATACTACATGGTGTATTTCGATCCTACTACTGGGAAATCGGTAGGTGAAATTTTTTTGGGTGATAATAACATGAAATCATCCATGTATATTTCAAGACTATTGTTAATTCGGCTAGAATATATGCCTAGTATTTCCCACTTGAAGTTAACAGGTATACTATAAAGCCTGAAGGGAAGGACACAATATGTAAGCTTTCATCATGGGAAAGTAGAAGTTGTCTTATGCTAGTCCTCCACGAAAATATGGATCTAGTTATATCTACTAAAACCATCAACGAAAGAGAAATATATTTTCCCTGAGAATGTATCTACGACCTTGTCGATACAAAAAAAGAAGGAAAATGGTTATCTGGATTTATGCAGGAATGAAATGAAATATATATTTAAACAAAACCATAGAGAAACAATGAAACGAAACTTCAATTAATAAATATCAAGTGTTGGAAATTGTTTACATACATCAGAGAAACAAACTAACTTGGGCAATGGTAGCTTATCTCTAAAAAGAGATGTGATGGTTACCTACCTTTTGAACTGTGTTACAATGAGGCTCACAAGACATTTTATCATAGAGACACAATGGAAATCCCTAAAAATCTGAAAACATAACCCTACAAGATGAAGTGCCAAAAGTTTGTGGGCCCCGTTGGGGTTAGTTGGAATGTCAACTCCCCAGGGTTGTAATTATTGCATACAATCTTTGTTTAGCACCTACAATACCTCATTATAAGTTTTTTTAGAGGACAACAAGATTCAACCTAGAACCCATGGGTCTACCTGTTTTCCAAAATAAAGTTGTTTAGGGCCTCAAAATGACTCTAGAAGTTTAGGACCTAAAAAACTGCCAAAAATACAAAATTGTGTTGGAAATTAGGAAATTGAAATGAAAATGTGTTGGGGTCCAAGTGGAATAATAGGGTGACCACCAATATCCACCTAGATCAAATTGTTTTTTTGTGGGTTTATTTAATTATCGATAGACTACACAAATCTGCCACTTACCTTTTTTCTTTGGGATGATCATAAGAAACATAGTTACCGATCAAATGGGAACTATTACCTCAAAATGGGTACCCTAGCCCAAAAATCCAAAAAAAACATGAAAAAACAACCAAAAAATTAAAATTGTTTATGGCAGAACGATGTATTTTTTTCACAGTAAATTTTCAACATTTTTTTAAATGGAAGTAAAAACCATTTTTGTTTTAAAAAATGTATTAAAAAAACACCCTTTAAAAATTGTTGTTTATTCTGGAATAAAAAAAAAAAAAAATCGAGTTACAATTTTGACATTTTTTACCATTGGAGTTAAAGATAAAATATTCGGACTTTGAAAAACTGTAAAATTCCAACAATTCTCGTACATGATGTTAAAGATAACATATCATGTCTTGAATCCTGATAATTCCAACTATTTCCATCCATGTTGTTAAAGATAAAATATCTTGACTCTAAAAACCCTTGAAATTGTAATTATTTTCAACCATAGCATTAAAGATAAAATATCATAATTTGGAAACACCTTAAGGTTTTGACAAATTTTCAACCTTATAGTTAAAAACCTTTAGTTTTTAGCACATTTCAACGATGAAATTATGGACAAATTATACAACTAAAACAATTTTTAAAAAATGAACAAGTAAATGAAAGATTCATTATTCCAGAGTAATTTTTATTTCAAAGGCTAAAACTGTACCTCTTTTTAAATTTTAGCCTAAGACAACTTATCCTATTGCAACAAAAACCTAAAAATCAACCATCAAAATGAAGTGTTCTTTTTAATGAGGCATCAAGATTTCAACAATTATAAAACTATCTTATACCAAATGATAACAATAAATAATATAATGGCAATATCAATGTATAATTTTAAAAATCAACATTAATTTCTAATATTTATTTACTTTTAATCAAACAATCAACTTTCGTAGATTGGATATCACATACATTAAAGCATATAATCCAAAAAACATAGAAATGACCCTTCACTTCATGTAAGATCATATGGAAGTCAAAAATATTTATTTCAAGTTACCATGAAAACATCTCTAAAGACATGAATTTCTTTTAATTAAAATATTAAATCCAAAAAACATAGAAATGACTCATAACTTCATGTAATATCATATGGAAGCCAAAATATTTATTTCAAGTTACCATGCAAACAACGTTTACATAAAATGTCTTAGACATTTATTCAAAATCATCCATAGGATCTAGGACACCATCAGAATCTACATCTTCAGATGAATGATTGGATGTAGATGAAGATGAGCCATATTCTTATCTTTCATCAAATAGAGCTCCATCTAAGTCAACATGCATGCCCACCATTTCAGGTTTAAAAAGTTTTAGATCTACAACTAAGTTCAGCAGACTCCCATCTCAACATTATTCCTTCTGGTAGAAACTTCTTCAAAATATCTATGGTCTTGAAGCGAAGAGTTCCTGCCTTTGTTAAATTGAAGTCATAGACAAGTATGTCAACATCCTCCAATTTTAATAGGTTTGTGCGGCAATGATTTATATTTGTACCCTTTATTTTTCATTTTTGCAAATTTGTTTATCAACTACCATTTTTGGCTTGTACACACCATTGAATGGGTGGGTATTTGTGGCATAGAAATGTACCTCAACAGCTCTAATATCTTCATTTTCTTTACTGACTTTTATAACCTTCGCAACCCAAAATGGATAGCCAAGTGGATCTCCATCTGCTAATACTGTTGATGAGCCTCATCATTGAGTAATTATATGGGCCTTAATTGGCCTTAATTCACCTCCTAGCTTAGTCAAACAAACTATTCTCACAACTTATTGCATACTTTTGATTATATTTTGTTTACGAGATGAGTTAGAGTTGGATATTTTGGTTTGTGGTCTAATGTGCATGTAACGCAGGAATAAAGGATAAAATTAAGGAAAATGCAGCCACAAAGGATAAAAGCAAGGAACTATAGCAAAGACCTTGGTCAAGACTCGAATGGGACAAGGGAGAGGAATTATAGGAGGTAAATCCTCCTCATTTACAACCCCTCCATTCAAATATTCCTCCATCAGCTCGGAGTGAAAACCACCAAATCATGAGGACTAGAAGATAGCCAAGCAAGTGAAAAGGAAAGAAAATAGTTTATCTTGAGTTGGGAGCCAAGCCACCCTAGTTTTGAAGGAATTCATTGGAGAATTCAGATGTATAAGTAGAGAGGCTTAGGTCATTAGGATTCAGACTTTTTATAGTAAACTCTACTTTACTTTTGAGCTGCAAGACTTGTGACAGTTTGTTCTGTAATCCATGGTTTTGATAATAAATATGAGTTTTGTTTTGAACCAGCATTGAGTTAACTCAGAGGGTTGAAGCTCTTGCGTTAGCTCCCAACCCAAGTAGCCAAAGCTCCTCTTCATTGTAGTCTTGTGCTAGCATAGGTTCCTATTGTTCTGTTCATTTGTTTAAGTAGCTGCACTTTCATTACAGCAGTATAGCATAGATTTATGGTTTCTCTATTCATTTGCTTAAGTATCTTCCTCACCTGTTCATTTGCTTAAGTAGCTTCCTGGCTCTGTTTATTTGCTTAAGTAGCTTCCTGGTTTTGTTTATTTGCTTAAGTAGCTTCATTTCATTACAACAGTTCTTGATTTTCTGTTCATTTGCTTAATTAGTTGCATTTCCATTTACAGTAGTGTAGAGTAGATCATTAGCAGGTTAACTAGGAGAAAAAGGTCACCATAAGGTTGTCCACAGGTGTCTCAGCCTCACCTCCTCCCTCTAGGATCATGACTTGAGCAAGAGACCGTGTAGCAACCCCAAAAACACAGGTTTCTGGTTCTTGCACGAGATTTGGAATTTGTTGTTTAACGTAGTTACTTATTTCAGTTCCTTTTCATCATTTTACCTCACTCTTGGTCCACCTGCACCCTCACTAGTTTTTCATATTTTTTTGTCATTTTCATTTGAAATCTCCTTCAGCACATTCTTCATGCATCATTTCCTCACTGTCTGATCAACAAAAAACCTACCCAATCACCATCTAATTCATTGGTTTGCCCAACAACCATCGCGCGTGAAGTCTTCCATCTTCTTTATGCGCTCTAATCTCCACCGTTGATTTGTCTTTTGATCCAATGGCTATCACGTCACCTCAATACTTTATGTGCCCTAATCTCCACCATCAACTTGTCTATCCTCATCTAGCAGCTATCACATCAACCGATCGCCAAGTAGCTTATCCAATCTCCACCGTCAATCTGTCTAGCCTAATCTGACGGCTATCGCACAATCTCACGTGGATTCTTGCATGATCGTTATCTGCCCAAGGGCACACGAGGAAAGTGGTTTTCTCGTGCTATGGGTCACTTAGTTAGGCTAATAATGTGAAATTTCAAAATATAGCTTACGACTTTGAGGGCATGCAAGAAACTATTTACTGCCTTCAAAACCTGCTCCATTATTTCCGCATGTTTCTTTTCCCTGCAATACGATCTTCGCCATCCATCCTCCATTTAATCTTGTCCGTCCATATCTTGACTTAATCTCCGTGATAATATCTCAACCGTTCATCCTTCTTCATTACCCTGTTCATCCATCCATTCACTTAATTGCTCATGATAAGATCTTCGTTGTTCATCTACTTCGTTAGCCTGTTCATTCACCTTTTCACCTAAGCCCTCTACGATAAGATCTCCATCGTTCATCTTCTGTTCGTTGATTGATCCAACAGTCCCTATGCATTATTGTGTCCTTACATCCTCCTTTCACCAATTTCGATCTCTGACTGCTCTTCTTCTTGAAAACCAATTTAGCTTAGTTTCTTTGCTTACACCTTAGTATAGTTTGATGCCCTTTACCTCTGCAACTTAGGTAGCAGCATTAGGTTAGTGTTGATTTAGAAATTCAGTTTAGCATAGGTTTTTAGATGGTTAGTTAGGGTATGGTGTGGTTTATCATTACATGTTGTTTTCTTCAATACTACAGTAGAGTAGCTCTCTCTTAGGATATATTTTCTATTCTTCCATCAAATAATTAAGCTTCTTCTAACCTTATAGAATTATGGCTTGCAACCCCTGGGGTCTCTTACCAGATGAAGAGTGACAACAGGCAGGACCTTCACTTCTACTTTTGCATATAACACTATCACCTCCAAGTTTGTATGAACCCTGGGTTGATAAGTAAATCTGGTAGCCCTGGGAGTTGCAGCACTCTTGTTGCAATACCTAGGCTCATCAATTTTTGGCGCCGCTACTAGGGAGGTGTCAGAGTAGAATGTGATTACTGCTTTCTTCTATTTTCTAGTCTTCAATTTTCTTCCATTAGTTTATTTATGAAAAAGTAACATATTTTTTTCCCTTCTTTCAGTTGTCATTATCTGCTTTCCTTTCAATTCAACAAGTAATTCCTTTGTTAGTAGTTTTTCATTCAATCAGCAATTTCATTCTGCAAGTAGTTTTCTTTCTGCCAATAGTTTTTCATTCAATAAGAAATCTCATTTCTAGAAAGTACTTTCTAGCTTTAAGTAAAATCTACAAAATCAACCCAAAATAATTTCCTTTCATGCCTTGTAGGAATACGGATAATTAAAGAAAATTATTGTTAAATACCCCCTCTGCATCCAACAGTCAACCTTCTCTCTTCTTCGGTGATTGTGAATTGGAATACCCTTTAGGTGAGAAACCTTACATATTTGAAGAACCTACAAGGGAAGAAGAAGAGGAAGAACCCATTCCCTATAGAGGGTATAGAGAGAGGATTGAGGTGCCTTCCCCATCAGGAAAACCAATGGTGACACTAAGATGAAGAATATAAGCCCCTCTGCTCTACCTCATTTCGATGGCCTAACCACAAAGGACCCTGAAACTTTGCTATTTTGGTTTGTTTCTATATGCCAAGCCTACGACTATACAAATGATGAGAAAAGGTTAAAACTATTTCCATCTACCCTTAAGGATGCAACCTTGCGTTGGTTCATGGGTTTACCTGGAGATAGCATCACAAAGTGGGCTCAGATGTAAGAGGCTTTTAGCAACAAATATAGGGACTGTTGTAGTTCAAAGGATACTAAAGAAGATATTTTCAGGATGACCATAGGCTAGGATGAATCCTTAGAAGACTATGAAGAAAGATTCCAACTCAGTTATAAAAGGGCCAGGTGCACACTTGACCCTGAGTCCCTAAAACTGGTCCTGCTTAGAGGAGTAAGGGAGGATCTTCTAGATACCTTACATATGATAGCAGGAGGAGATATCTACAAATTACCCTATGAGGATATTAAGACTGTCTTTAGAAACCATTCTAGCGCAACTAGGAAAAAGGGTAGGGGTAGTCAACTTATGGCCAGTACATCATTTTCCAACTCATCCATCAAGGGTGAAATTGGAAATATGTTGGAAGATTTCAAAAGTGATATGCTGCAAACCCTTGCCTTGCAATTGGACACCATGAATATCAAAAGGAAGCAAGAGGAAGCAAAGACAGCCTTGGTCATCTTTTCTCGCAGATGCACCAGAAGGCATCCTAGCAACGAATGCCCATTAAATTGTATTAATATTTTCTCAATCTGCGAAGAAAACCACTCCACAGACAAGTTCCCTTCTTTACCTGGACTCAAAGTTGTATATCAAGGAGCTGAAGGGGTCACTGAGCAACTTTGCTACATCAACCAAAGGAGACCTCTTGGGCCTAGACCATACCATCAAGGTATGTAAGTGTCATCCCATGCAGATTACAACCCAAACCAAACCACAACTATACCTTCTTGGGGACCCCGTGCTCATCCTTCCTGGTCTACACCCCCTCCTTGGTCCTATACATCTCAGTATCATTCCCAACCAGCCAACCAATCATTTCAACCTTATGTTCAACGAAAACATTAGTGGAATACCCCACTCTAGGTGTGGAGGCCCCAATTCAACAATGTTCCAGCCCTATTGCCTCCACCACCTACCCAACCACAACTCCTGCACTCTGCTCCACCTAAGAAACCCCAGATTCCTGCCTAGCCAAATCTGAACCCAAACAATAGGTAGGCTCAATAAATATACAGTGGAGAGACATCATACCCAGCTTATGTTGTTGAAATCCAGGAGATGAACCTAAGATCTGGGATAATTCTCCTAGATAACCAACCTCCCTCTCCACATAGGGAGGTTGAGGAAGAAAGAGACGAAGGCAACCTTAAAATAAATCCACACTTTCCTGAAATATTAGCCCAACCACTCCAGCCTACCCTAGAAGAAACTAAAATTATGGGAGAATTGAAAAATATCTGTGTAAAGATCCCCCTTCTCTAGGAAATCAAAGATGTTCCCATTCATAACAAGATGATTAAGGAGAACTGATTCAAGCATCTAGGAAGAAGAAAAAAGGATGCCCCTACCATTAATGTCATTGGGCAGTTTTCTGACTTAATGTTGGGTCAGGTAATATGTCCAAAATATTTGGACCCTAGAAGCCCTTTAGTACATTTGCACATCAATGGCACCATTGTCCCACACACTTTGATTGATCTTGGGGCTGCCATTAATGTGATGACCAAGGACACCATGCTTAATATCAACCTCCAAGGGTCATTAAGGAAGACCACAATAGTTCTCCAACTTGCAGACCATTCGACAGCCACCCCTGAGGAAATTGTGGAGGATGTGATGGTCTCCATTAACTCCTGGGAGTACCCTATATATTTTCTAGTTCTCCAGCCTAAGGCTAAGCTTACTGGTTACCCTCTCATCCTTGGGAGGCTATGGTTAGCCACAGTTGATGCTTACATCAGCTGCAGAGCTGCGAATATGACCATTAAGAATGGGCATATGTCCAAACAGTTAGTCCTATACCCTCCTGCTCAACCTACCCTAGAGCATGATTTACCTTTATGGTTGGAGGAGGAGGAAGAAGATGAGGTTTATTCTGCCCGACTTTATGCTTTGGAAGCAACCATAGGAGGAGGACAGCAAGGTGAGGATGACTTAATTGAACACCTAGTCAAAAGTCACCCCCCTAGTTCATTACCATTAGAATAAGAAGTAAGGGAAACCTAGAACAATCATCTAATAGACTTATTCTTGGCCAATTCCAACCCACTATGTGTCAAAACCATAGAATTTTGCCGAGAGAAAAATTTGAAAATTAATCCATGTCTTTCTGCTTTAGAAGAGGAAAAGCTATGCAACATGTTGAGAGAAAACCTAGAAGCCTTCTCTTGGAGTTATAAGGAAATGAAGGGAGTACACCCTTGAATCTGTACTCACCACATATACATCAAAGAAGTTTGCAAGCCAATCAGGCAACCACAAAGGAGGATGAATACAACCCTTAAAGACATAGTCAAAGAAGAACTGCAAAAACTGCTAGATGCAGGATTCATTTACCCTATCTTAGATAGTGAGTGGGTCTCTCCTTTGGTGATATTTCCAAAGAAAAAGGGTAAGTGGAGGATTTGTGTTGATTATAGGGAATTGAACAAAGCCACAAAGAAGGATCATTTTCCCCTACCCTTCATTGACCAAGTGCTCGATGGACTGGTAGGGAAGAATTTTTTTTCTTTCCTAGATGGATTCAATGGGTACAACCAAATCCAAATATGCCAGAAGACCAATATAAGACCACATTCACGAACCCTTAGGGTACTTTTGCCTATAGGGTCCCTTCTTGTGGCCTATGTAATGCTCTTGCCACTTTCAAGAGAGCAGTCGTGAGTATTTTTTCTGAATTAGTACATGATGCAGTGGAAATCTATATGGATGACTTTACACCGTATGGCTATGATTTTCAAGAAGCCTTGACTAACCTAGGTAAATTATTACACAAATTCATTGAAATGAACCTGTCTCTCAGCCCAGAAAAATGGGAATTCTTAATGACTGAAGGGACTGTGCTAGGTCATTCAATATCTCAGCAAGGACTACAGATGGACCCAAACAAAATAGCAATCATCCAAAGGGTCCCACCTCCTCAAAAGCAGAGAGACATCAGGAGCTTCTTAGGGTTAGCTGGATACTACTGAAGGTTCATAAAGGACTTCAGCAAGTTGGCCTCTCCTTTGTTTTGGTTGTTGGCCCAAGATTCTGAGTTTATATGGTCGAAGAGCTGTCAAGATGCCTTGGACATTCTAAAGGTTAAGTTAACCACTGCACCAACTCTTCGAGGCCCAAACTGGGCCCTCGCTTTTCATATTCATGTTGATGCCTCACACAATGCCATAGGAGAAGCCTTAGGTTAGGAAGAGGAGAAATTTCCCTATTCCATCTATTTTACCAGTAAGAACGTGTCAAAGGCTGAGCTAAATTATATTGTGACCGAAAAGGAACTCCTAGCTATTGTGCATTCATTAAAAATATTTAGGAATTACATTACAGGCTATCAAACATTTGTGCATACTGATCATGCTGAAATCAAATATTTAATGAACAAACTAGATGTGAAAGCTAGAATTATAAGATGGTTGCTTTTATTACAGCTACTTGATCTAACTATTGTTGATAAGCCTGGTAAGGAGAATGTTGTTGCTAACTTTCTCTCTAGGATGAATCTGCCTACAGGTGAAGAAGGAATGGTGGATGTCCAGTTACCAGATGAGCATTTGTTTGCTATTTTAGTTCTCTCCCCATGGTTTGCTGATATAGAAAACTATCTGGTATCAGCACAGTTCCCACCAAACTTGCCCTCCAAAAAAAAGAGCAAGATAGTCAGGAAAATTGCCGCCTTCACTTGGATTGGGGGCAATCTTTTTAATCTTGGCCCATATCAGATCTTGAGAAGGTCTGTAAGGGAAGAGAAATTTTTTGACATCTTTCTGACATATCATGATGGGCCTTGTGGGGGTAACTTTGTAGCAACAAGGACAACATTCAAAGTGTTACAAGCATGCTATTATTGGCCTACTCTTCATCAAGATGTGAAAATGTACATTAGTCAGTGTGATCGGTGCCAGAGGATGTGGAAGCCTACCCCAAGAGATGAAATTCCCTTACAACCTCAAGTGACTTTCGAGCCATTTGACAAGTGGGGCATGGACTTCATTGGGCCTATCAACCATCCTTCAAAGCAAAATCAGTACATTATTGTGTGCATTGATTATTTGCCTAAGTGGGCTGAAACCAAGGCAATTAAGGCAGAAACAGAAGAGAAGTTGGTTGAGTTCCTAAGGGAGAATATATTCTACAAATTTGGGTACACTAGAGACCTAGTCACAGACCAAGGCAGTCAGTTTACCTCCAACATGATTGAAGAACTGCTCAACCATCACAGAATCAAGCATAGGACCTCCACTCCTTATCATCCACAAGCTAATGGGCAAGTGGAGGTGACCAACAGGGCACTGGAGAACATCTTAACCAAGGTAGTCAGCAATAGCAGGAAGGATTGGGCAAAGAGACTAGTTGAGGCCACCTGGGCCTATAATACAACATGGAAGACCACCACTAGATTTACACCCTATGAGCTGGTCTATGGGAAAAATGTTTTGTTGTGCATTGAGTTTGAATATAACACATTGAGGATGGCAGCCCAACTAGATTTGGATCTTAGTTATGCACAGGAAGAAATATTTTTCCATTTGAATGGCTTGGATGAATTCAGAATGCAGGCCCTCCTACATACAAAGATAGTTCAACTTAAGAGGAAGTATGGCATGAAAAACATATTAAGGAGAAGCAATTTCAAGAGGGATACTGGGCATTGTTATATGATTCTAGGTAGAAAGACTTCACGGGCAAGTTAAGGACAAGATGGCTCGGACCTTATGTGGTGGAAAGATGCCATGACAATGGTTCAATGCAGATCATAACTATAGATGAAGAAGCCACTACATTGCTTGTTAATGGACACAAATTGAAAATTTACAAGAGGCCTTTATCAAAATAAGAGTTCATTGACAATATCAATAAGACAGTGATTATGGTGGAGCAAGTTCCAGCTCCTCCCTCATCAGGTCATTTGTTGGGCCTTGAAATTTTCATTCACTTCCATTACATTTTCACTTATATTTCCATATTTTCATCTTCCCCCCACCTCTATTTCATTAAATTTACCTCCATTTCATTACATTTACCTTACCATTATCATTATTGGGTCACATTTATGTTTTTCCAAACTTTATTAATTCTCAGCATTTTTAAGTGAATTTATGGTTAAAAATTAGAAAATAATGTGCATATGCTTATACCTAACAAGTGGGGTGAGATTTTTGACATGTGTAGGTCAAAAGGGAGCTTCTAAAAGACTCTTATGTGGCCTCCCAAAACCAAATTCGAATTTGAGTGTAGAAGATCATGGGATCATGAGGATATGTGTTTCATTTCCTATTTGTATTGAAACTCTAAGAAGACATGTGTCTTATGATTTCCTATTTTGATTGTAACTGTAGAGATATGGGGAGAGATTGATGGACACTCATTAATGAGATAACTTCTCATATTTTTGTATAAATAGGGGAAGTTTTCTCCTATCATTGGAGATGTGTAAAATTGGAGTTATGCTCAAGCTTTGAATACAGAATTAGATTGTGGCACCTTACTCATGAATGTTACTTAATTTTGACTTGGTTTTGCTTACATATGGAGCATCTTGATTTACCATCTCTCACACTTTTAGATCAGCTACCTAAAATGTGTGAGATCTAATTGCTTTTATAGATTAAAGTTCATTTGCTTTCTTACTATTAGTTTTAGAATGACTATGAAATATTTGCTTTTCTAAAAACATTTCAATAGGAAATATTTATGTATTTTCCAATTGGATTAAGTTTGAGGCAACAACTCATAGTTATTTACTTTCCTTTCATGTTCTGTTATTTACTTTCTTAGATAAAACTATCAATTCATTGTATAATTGAATAAAATATCAGGCCAAGAAGTTGACTTCAAATTGGGTGATTGAATGTTCAACCTATGCAATCATTGAGCTTACTTTTTCGTGCTTTTATATTTTATTTTAAGATCCTTATTTAATTGCATTCACTGATATTCCTAAAAATCATTCTAAGAAATTGGTTGAATCATATTTCAAGATTGAATGGTTGAATATTTAATACATGCAATTACTGAGTTATTTGTTGCACACTTGCTTTTCTAGGAAATTAGAAGTTAAAGTATAAATATTTGCTTACACATCATCTCATGAAGGTAACACTTCATAATTGAATGCTGAAGTAACTAAGTATAAATTAGATGTTTTTGATTTCACAAGTTAGTTGAATTTCATTTTCATTATTTGATTTCATAGATTAGATGAATTGGTTATCGTTATTTTGTAGTTAGATTGATCTAAACTAAAAGACAATTTCTAGCACATACAGTGCACGCATGCTTCACAAGTTTATGAAACCCTCGGGTTGACAAATTAAATGACAAGCAATCACTTTGCCCCAACATCATTGAAGAATAAAAAAGAATAAGGATTCACATGAAAACCTCCATGAAGCACCTGAGTCCCATCTTTGGGTTGAAAACCTCATGAGGTGGCCCAAGGATGAGAAAAAATGAAGAAGAAAAAGAATATCCCTTGGTGAAAATATTTCTTGAGGCGTCTAGGGAAAATATCTATGGTGAAAACCTCTCTGAGGCAGCCTAGGTGTTTAAAAAAAAAACATAATAATAAAAGAAAAAGAAAAAAACATAATTGTTATTTGCAGGTGGGTGAGAAAGACAATCAAGAAATAAAGAGAAGATCCAAAGGGAGCCTTGCCTCACATATATTCATCTCCTCCACTCCTTACTATGCATCCCTCCATCAACTCCATTGTTTCTCACTTCATTTCTTCAATTCAGGTGAAGATTGTGTTTTCTACTGGATCCATTGAATGGTAGATTGGTTAGGTCCCCAAAATTCATACTAGACATGATCTAACCAGTCACCTCATCCATTACCATCATCCCTGCAACCACACACACTCCTACTCCCTCTTCTCATTCATTACAACATCCTCACAACACCAGCCAGGAACATGATCAAGAAAATATAAGGGAGACACCAAACATTGCCAAGTGGTAATCTAGGAGCTCCACAATAGTAGCAACATCAGATCTTTAGTCACAGACACCAATAGTAGCAGCAGCATCTGATCTTCAGTCACAAACACCAACAACAGTAGCAACATCAGATCCTCAGTCATAGACACCTGCAAAAGCCAATAAACCATCAACAGACAGTAGACGAGGAAGAAGAATTACCATCAGCATCACCACTGATCCTCGACAAATTGCAGCTGGCATCAAGACCATACATAAGCATCCCACTCACTCACTCATATGCACCATTTGATCAAAAGTTGTAAAGGCTAAGAGGTAGTTGGTTTGTAAGTGAAAAGGTGGCCAGTTAACTTGGCCACCTTCATTCAATCATCACATACAAAGCAAGGTGTCCTCTCACATGTTGTTGTAGTCAACTCAAAGAACAAAGGAGGAGTAGGATAAGAAGTGGTTAACTATGGATTTAACAACTGTGGGAGATGATTACAAGGAGTGGGATTGATGAGGTGGTATAAAGGGAAACAAAACATCGTTTGCATGCATTCATGCATTATACCTCCTTGAAACTCCCTCACTCAAGTGGCTCTCATAACTCTGACCACCCACTGGAAGCAAAGAAATGTCTACAAAGGAAGTCTACAAAATAAGCAGAGAAGGGTTCAAGAGGGAATATCAAGAGAATTGTCCACTGCCACCATTCTAAAGAGGTAGGATCTAAAAATCCATCCCCATTTACAAGAAAATGAACTAGAAGTTCTCTAAAATCTAGTGGATTACATACACAGGAAACTCTGTTTTCCGCTAAATTTAAAATTCTTGTGTAATACCTCTCATTTACTCCTCAAGCCTCACAAGCAAGATACTCACCAAGTATATCTCATGTGAGGGTAGATACATTATTGTTTATGGTTACCATTTTAGGATGCTTGAATAATTAAGATTTTGGGTAGAAACACCAGTTCACCAAAGACTCAGCATACCCTATCTCTTGATACAATCACTCATAGACTCCAGAAATAAAGGAAGGGAATCCCCAAGAGTTGGCTCACCATGGATTGATCAAGATCCTCATTGATGATTCCCTCCAAAACCTCAGGATCCCTATAAAATGGTTAGTCTTTAGAGACTTCCCAACAAAGGATGACATCAAAACCCTCATCTATGATGTTAGTCCTTTTGTCAGTGAGGAGTCAAAACAAGAAGAAGAAGATACAGAGCTAGATGGGGATGAGATCGATGAAAAAAAACTAATACAGAGGAACATGATGAAGTAGAAGAGAAGGAGGATGACGTTGAAGCAGAAGAGAAGGAGGATGATACTGAAACAGAGAGGAAGAAGGAATTGAAATAGAAGGGGAAGAACATGAAAACCAGCTAGCATGTATTCCCAGCCTCTCCTTGGAGGCCATCTAGTGTAGGGTGCCAGCTAAATCCTATTCTCTTTACCTCAGAGAACAATGGCTACAATTTTATATTAAAACACTAGCACAAAGGGGCACCAGGCTATTTTGGGACTGTAGGCAGTTTGTTGATATTTCTGATCAAAGTGCACTAGGGGATAGGGCCAAAATGGTCAAGTTTTACTTGCACAACATGGCCCTCACATACATGAATATTTGGCATTCTAATTTAGAGCTAGGAGATCTACAACTAATGGCTTTGGCATCATCAATGAACCATGAGAAGTCAAGTGCTGCAAAGATGAAAAGAATATTGGCCAGAGAGAAAAAAGAACCTCTTTTCATCAAAACTGAATAATCAAATCCCATGGCCCTAATCAGCACCCATAACCTAATTGCAAATGATCCTCAGCTGGCACCTAGATATCTCGCTGCCCAAGAGAAGGCAATTTCACATTTTAAGGATACATTTAGGCTGCTAAGAGATGATAATATACATGCCTCCTAAAGGAGATGGAACACACTGCCACACAGCTTGAAGATTAGAGAATATCACTGCCCTCAAAGGTTGAGAGAGGCACTCAACATGACACCTATGTATAAGCAATCAATGCAAAGGTTGAAGGTCAATTGGATAGGCCTAAAACTCAGTCCACCACTATTCCTCGGGATGCTAGAAGGGAGAAAAGAAGAAGAGGAAAAGAGGCAGTGGGAAGAAGTAGAAAGGAAAGCAGGATTCTATGAATAAGAAGAAGAGACCATAACAGAAGCATGGGATGTCAGAGAGGCTACCAGAGCCATGAAGGACATGGCCATTGATTAAGTTGCTCAGAGGATGAGCAACACTTTCAGCAGGGGGGTGATGATGAGCCTCATCGTTGAGTAATTATATGGGCTTTAATTGGCCTTAATTCACCTCCTAGCTTAGTAAAACCAACTATTCTCACAACTTATTGCTTACTTTTGATTATATTTTATTTATGAGAATAGTTAGAGTTGGATATTTTGCTTTGTGGTCTAATGTGCATGTAATGCAGGAATAAAGGATAAAAGCAAGGAAAATGCAGACATAAAGGATAAAAGAAAGGAACTATAGCAAAGACCTTGGTCAAGACACGAATGGGACAACGGAGAGGAAATATAGAACGTAAATCCTCCTCATTTAATACCGCTCCATTCAAATATTCCTCCATCATCTCCTAGTGCAAACATCCAAGTCATGAGGACTAGAAGATAGCCAACCAAGTGAAAAGGACAGAAAACAATTTATCTTAAGTTGGGAGCCAAGCCACCCTAATATGGAAGGAATTCTTTGGAGACTTCAGATGTATAAGTAGAGGCTTAGGACCTCACTAGGATTCAAACCTTTTATTATAAAACTTTACTTTATTTATGAGCTGCAAGGCTTGTGACAATTTGTTCTGTAATCCGGTTTTAATAATAAAGATGAGTTATGTTTTGAGCGAGCACTGAGTTAACTTAGAGGGATGAAGCTCTTGGGTTAGGGCCCAACCCAAGCAGCCAAAGCTCCTCTTCATTGTACTGTTATGCTAGCATAGGTTCTTGTTGTTCTGTTCATTTGTTTAGGTAGCCGCACTTTCATTGCAGCAGTATAGCATAGATTTACAACTTCTCTGTTCATATGCTTAAGTAGCTTCCTCTCTTCGTTCATTTACTTAAGTAGCTTCCTATTTATGTTTATTTTCTTAAGTAGCTGCATTTCATTACAGCAGTTCCTGTTTTTCTATTCATTAGCTTAATTAGTTGCAGTTCCATTTACAGTAGTGTAGAGTAGATCATTAGCAGGTTAACTAGGAGAAAATGGTTACCATAAGGTTTTCCACAGGTGTCTCGGCCTCAACTCATCCCTCTGGGATCATGACTTGAGGAAGAGACCCTGCAGCAACCCCAAAAACACAAGTTTCTGGTTCTTGCATGAGCTTTGGAGTTTGTTGTTTAACGTAGTTACTTATTTCAGTTAATTTTCATCGTTTTCCCTCACTCTCGGTCCACCTGCACCCTCATTGGTTTTTCTAATTTTTTTATCGTTTTCATTTGAAATATCGTTCAACATGTTCTTCACGCATCATTTCCTCACCGTCTGATCCACAACAAACCTTTCCAATCATTGTTTGATTCATTAGTTTGCCCAATAACCATCGCACGTGAAGTCTTCCACTTGCTTTATGCACTCTTATCTCCACTGTTGATTTGTCTTTTAGTCTGACGGCTATTGTGTCACCTCAATGCTTTATGAACCCTAATCTCCACCATCGATCTATCTAGCCTGATATGACAACTATCGTGTCACCTGATTGGCAACTAGCTTGTTCAATCTCCACCATTGATTTGTCTAGCGTGATCCGACGGCTATCGCGCAATCTCGCACGGATTCTTGCATGACTGTTATTTTCCCAAGAGAACGTGAGAAAAGTGGTTTTCTCATGATACGTGTCGCTCAGTTAGGCTAATCCCGTGAAATTTCAAAATATAACTTACGACTTTGAGGGCGCGTGAGAAACTGCTTATCGCCTTCTAAACCCGCTCCATCATTTCTGCACGTTTCTTTTTCCCACGATACGATCTCCACTGTCCATCCTCCAATTATTCATGTATGTCCATCTCTTGAATTAATCTCTGCGATAAGATCTCAACCATTCATCCTGCTTCATTACCCTATTCGTCCATCCATTCACAAAATTCCTCGCGATAAGATCTTCATCGTTCATCTGCTTCGTTACCCTGTTAGTTCACCTATTCACCTAAGCCCCTTGCGATAAGATCCCCATTGTCCATCTTCTGTTCATTGATTGATCGAACATTCCCTATGCACTACTGCGTCCTTACGTCCTCCTTTCACCAATTTCTATCTCCAACTGCTCTTCCGCTTGAAAACTGATTTAGCTTAGTTTCTTTTCTTACACCTTAATATAGTTTGATGCCCTTTACCTCTACAACTTATGTAGCAGCATTAGGTTAGTGCTGATTTAGAAATTTTGTTAAGCATAGTTGTTTAGATGGTTAGTTAGGGTATGGTGTGGTTTATCATTACATGTTGTTTTCTTCAATACTGTAGTAGAGTAGCTCTCTGTTAGGATAGATTTGCTCTTCTTCCATCAAAAAATTAATATTCTTCTAACCCTATAGAATTCTGGCTTGGAATCCCTGGGGTGTCTTTCTAGATGAACAATGAAAATAAGCAGGACCTTCACTTCTACTTGTGCATATAGCACTGTCACCTCCAAGTTTGTATGAACCCCAGGTTGATAAGTAAAGTTGGTAGCCCTAGGAGTTGCAACATTCTTATTGTAATACCTAGGCTCATCAACTACTATCATGCAACCCTCCTTAACATCCTCCACAGAACCCCTATAAAGGTCTTCCATGGCTTCACTTTTTGCATGCGATCTTATAGAACTAATATATATTTCTCTTTCATCTTCCTGTTGAGAATAATAATGCCTTGAGATTGTTTTTGTTCAGCAATGTGTCTTTCCTCCTCTTCATTTGGCATATTTTGAGGCCAAATAAATGTAGTCTTCAAAAGTGTATATTAATTTCCTGATATTGAGATGATATCACTTTAATCATTGAAAAATGACTCCCACCAAATTGAATCAACACCATCAAAGTAGTCATATGTATCTCTAATACATATTTTGATTTCTTCCAGACTTTCAGAATAATTTGTATTTCTCTTATGCCTTCATGCATTATTGAGTTCATCAAATGGTTGTAATAATATTATATTTGATGCAAATATTGGATAATCTAGAATGAACTTCAAAGATACTAAACCTGACGACAGCCCCCATTCTGCAACAGTTGAATACTTCTTGCCCAATATAAGTGTTTTTCCATCAAATTTTTTGATACAAAATTGATGCTAGAAGCTAATGCCATTAAGTTGTTCAATGCATTTATCTTCACCATGCGATCCCAAAATAAACCTTCACATGTCAATATTTTCTTCCAGCACATGAAAAATAGGCTTTGGAATGTATGATTTCTTAATAGATCCAATTAATGATGGAAGGCTCCCAACATTCTTCCTCCTCAATGTTATTGAAAAACGACTAAACATCTGATCAATATGGTCATGAGTGTGTCCAACAAGAAGGAAACCAACCTTTACCTTTTTAAAAATTCCCAATTGAACAAGCATGTTTAGATATCCAAAAAGAACCTGATTTTTTATTTTCACATCTTGTGTTGTCCAATTGGAGATACAAAACTTCAGGAAGAATACCATACCAATGAGAAAGCACATCATGGATTATAGTTATTGTAATATTTGCATCATTATAAATATTTGGAGCTATGAAGTAAACCCTTGGCAACATCTTCCCATTAAAGACCATACAACAAACCAAGTGAAACTAAATAAAATTTTCTTCCTGTAATTTTTTTGGTGTGTAGACAAAATGTGGCAGAAGTTTTTTCTTTGGTCCATCCCATAAATTATCAAACCAAAATATTTATTTGGATTATCATAACACTGTTTTCTATGTTTATACATTTTTTCCTTTCACTTTTCTATTGATTGAGATGCTCTTGAAGTGCTTTGACAATGGAATCTACACATAAAATAAAATAAATCTATTAAAATATATATATTTTCATTGTTGATAACTATCAAATTTATAAAAATAATGTTATGAATGCATACCTCTTTCTGCCCTCTGAAATTTATCTCTTTTTGATTTAAGAGAAGCACATGTACTGCAAATCCCCATCCTTATCTTCTTAGGAATACAAACATTGTTGAATTTGTTGCCCCATATCCTTGTAAAATATGAATATGTAATAAATTTACCATCTCCTTCAGCACCTTCTACATATTCTCTGTATAAGTTGTAGATTTCTCGTCTTGAGAAATTATCTGGAATATGTATTGTGTCCCTTTTTGGCATACAATCTCCATTCTTTGAAAAGAAGTCTTTCATCAATGACATTGCAGTAATTGCTGATGGTCCAACCTCTCTTTTATAACATACTTCTGAATAATATGTAGGGTCTTTTTCTAGTCTTTCTTGGATTCTTGACAAAAGAAAATTACCAACTGAATGCAACATTTTGAAAGCCTTTCTACAGATCAATACATTCCCAATATGATAATCATAACCTGCCAGTGTAGATTGAATGCAACCCACTAAAAATGAATTTTACATGCTTTTATTCATGGAAAAATATTTCTTCCTTTACTCCAAAGCAAACTTGAAATCCATATGTTTCAAGTAATCCTTTTAACAACATTCACTTGAAATCAGGTCACCGATAGAACATCTACTAGTGAGATATTCTGTCCTAACCCTTGTATAACTGGAATATTTTGGATTGATATGAGGAGGCCTACTCCTACTCCTAGATACAATATTTGCTTGCAACATCTCCCTCATTTCATTGTTATCTGTAGAAGCATTTTCATCATCAGGAGGAGGAATATTATATTGACGATGATATTTTTAAAATTCATCACCACCATTGCTTGGAAAATATTCATTACCATCCTCAGATGAAGGAAATTCTTCACTACCGAAATCCGCGCTTTTGAAATCTTGACTCAAACGAAATTCTTCACCATCTTCATCACTGCATTTGAAAACCTCCCTTGGAGGACTCAATTCATCATCACCGCAACTACCTTTGAAACGCTCACTTAGAGAAAATGCATTATTGACATTTGTGCCTCTAAAATTATCATTTGCAAGAAACTCTTCATCCTCCCATTCATCACTGGTGCTTGCATAATCCTTAGGATTATGACTAAGTGGAAAATATGACTCTCTATTCATAGTCAAATTATCATTTGCACGAAATTCTTCATCCTCCCATTCATCGGTGGTGGTTTCATAATCATTTGGATTAGGAATAAGTGGAAACTTTGAATTTCTATTTAATGGAAATTCTTCATCCTCCCTTGCATCAGTGGTACTCTCATAATCCTTAGGATTAGGACTAAGTGGAAACTTTGAATCTCTATTTACTGGAAATTCTTCATCATCGCCCTCCCCTTTAGCAATGGTTCTCTCATAATCCTTAAGATTAGGAATATGTGGAAACTTTAACTCTCCAAATTTTTCATCCCCTCCTTCATCAGTTGTGCTCTCATAATCCTTAGGATTAGGAATATGTGGAAAATTTGACTCTTCAAAATATTCAGCCCCCCCTTCATCAGTGATTCTCTCATAATCCTTAGGATTAAGGCTATGTGGAAACTTTGACTCTGCATATTATTCATCAACCCTTTCATCAGTGTTGCTCTCATAATCCTTAGGATTAGGACTATGTGGAAACTTTTACTTTGGAAATTATTCATCCCCCCTCATCAATGGTGCTCTCATAATCCTTAGGATTAGGAGGAAGTGGAAAATTTGACTTTGCAAATTCTTTATCCCCCCTTCATGATCCTTAGGATTAGGACTATGTGGAAACTTTGACTTTGCAAATAATTCATCGCCCCCTTCATTAGTGGTACTCTCATAATCCTTATGATTAGGAGGAAGTGGAAACTTTGACACTGGAAATTCTTCATCACCCCCTTCATCAGTGTTTCTCTCATAATCCTTAGGATTAGGACTATGTGGAAACTTCGACTCTGGAAATTCTTCATCCCCCCCTTCATCAGTGGTGCTCTCATAATCCTTAGGATTAGGGGGAAGTGGAAAAATTAACTCCCTATTCACAGAAAATTCTTTTTGCTGCCCTTCATCAATGCTTCTCTCATCATCCTTAGGATTAAGACCAAGTGGAAAATTTGTCTCTCTATTCATAGTGAAATAATTCCTATTACATTCATCAAAATCAATAGAGTTGTTGCATGACGAAGATGTCGATGATAAAGAAAGAAAAACTTCAATATCAGAAGAATCTATGACCTTCAACCAGAAGATGTCAAATGATACAAATGCACTCTCTCCCAATGACAATATATAACTTAGAGATAGAAAATTTCCCTCTAAAGTTCCCCCCCTCAAAAATTTTCATCGAAAATTTTCCCTCCAAAGTTTGCCCCCAAAAACTTTCGCAGAAAATTTTCCCTCCAATTTTTTTTTAAATATTTCCCTCCAAAATTTTTATCTATAATTTACTTGAAAACATATTACTAAACTTTAGATTTTGAAAAATTTGACCCTAGTTTCTATTCAAAATATTGATAGAAACTGAAAAAAAAATTCTATTCAAATTATTTAACATTGACTATGTAACTAAATTATCTTTTATAATTAGTATTTTCTTTTATCCCATAATGATTAAAAACTAAGCTAAAGCTATAATATTAACTATATTTTTTTTAATTTTAAGTTTAATTTCACACTCAAGAAACAATAAATCAATCCCACAATCATCGCAATAAAATAAAATTTATCGCTTCTATTCATCACATCACATCAAGTCTTATGGGTCTTGTTAAAGAGTTTGGAGCGATTTTGTGGAGGAGCTATGAAAGAGCTGCATTTTCATAGATACCACATTCAACGAGAGTTTTATGCATTTTAAAGGTTAGTTTTCTTTCTATTTCGGCTACTTACAGATGAATTTGGGGAAATTTTGTGTTTTTACAGGAAAAATCACATAATAAAACTCTTTTCTTTTTTAAATATTTTTACAGGGATGAAAAGGAAAAAAAACTCAAATTTGTAGGATTTTTAGGAGAAAAATTAAGAAATTTTTTTTATTTTTATGCTTGTGAAATGAAAAATGGTTATTTTTTTCTATTTTTAAAATTTTTTTTTTTTTAATTTCGTTTGGGGAACATTAAAATTCTTGCATGGAAAAAAAAAGTTGTTCAATTACAAAAAAATACATTTATTTTTTCGGTTATATATTTGCAATTTTTTTTTTAATTGAAATTATATTTATTACACTTTATTAATAATCTTTTAATTTTTTTTTATTCTTATTTCAGTTTTTAGTTTAAATTGATTTTTTTTAATTAAAATATATATTTTTGACAATATTCAAATTTTTAATTTAAATTTAATTAAAAAAAACTATTTAGAGTTTTGTTTTTTATATATAAATTTATTAATTATATATTTTTTTAATTATTAAAAAAAATGAAAAAAAATATTATTCTTCTTTTAGTTTTTTTTTTTCAATTAATAAAAATGATTAAATATTATAAAAAATAAAAATAAAAAATAAATTGGCCTTTGGCCGTGGGCCAGGTGCCCGAGTGGGTGGAGGGGCACTGCGCGTAGGCCCATCCGCCCACTCGGGCCCCCGGCCAGCGGCCAAAGGGCTGCAAGCCAGTTCCCAGTATTGGCTTGCGACTCTTTGGCAGCTAGTTGGGGGCCCAGGCAGGCAGAGGGGGTTGCATGCAGTGCCCCTCTGTCCAGGCCAGGGCTGACTTTTATTTATTTATTTTTTATAAAATTAAAATTCGAAATTTAAAGATTAAAAAAAATAAATCAAAATCAAAATCAAAAATTTAATTTAGTTTTAATTATAATTTTTTTATATAATTTCAATATATATATATATATATATATATATATTTTTTGGATAATGTTTTTAATTTTTTTATATATAAAATTTGTTCATTTTAATAATTTAAAATTTAATATATAATTATATTTTTATAAAAAACTAGATATAAGTCATATAAATTTTTAAGTTTATATTTAATAACTTTTTTTAAATATTTTTAAAATTATATAAATAAAATTTGTATATAATAAAAATTTTATAAATTTGTAGATATAAATTTTATAACAAATTTTTAAAATTACATATAACTCAACTTACTTTTATATTTAACTAACAATTATAGTTAAGTATTAAGGGGTTTTCGTGGTGCATTATATTAGTTATCATTTTTTTGGGATTCAACTGCGTCAAGTAAGTCATTCATGTATGACCATTACCATGAGAGGTAGTCATAACAGACTCATTTTTTATCATTTTTTAACAGTCCACTTAGCACTCATTGCATCGGGTGATGCTCACAAGGGTGAAGAAGTGGGATTGAAACTAGTGAAATGAATTACATAGTGTCAATCATCACTTATGGGGCTTGCACCCAGTAACCAAGACTTCCCGGGAGGTCACCCATCCTAGAATGACTGACTTGACGCAGTTGAATCCCAAAAAAAATGATATCTAACAATTATAGTGTCAATTATTTTATTTTATTTTTTTAAATTTTTAAGTAATATATATGATTTTTTGATTAACTAATTTACAAACACACACACACACACACACACATATATATATATATATATATATATATATATATATATATATATATATATATATATATATATATATATATATATATATATATATATATATATATATATATATATATATATATATCTGTTTTTCAAGAAGATGGCATCAAGGAAGGTCTGTGTGAATATGTCTAGAACAAAGACAACAATTCCATCATCTAAAGTTACACATGGACATGCTTTGAAGACTGTTGAACATACCCGAACTGAGAAACATCATAAAATTCGACCAATTGGCCCGTCAAGTACACCAAAGATTATTTCTGAATGGATGAATTCATGAGAAATAAATAAAACAAATTTTACATGGCATCTTAAAGATGTTGAATCTGATGATCGTACACATCTCTATTTATACTGTGGTATGATTTACATCGGTGAACTATATGAAGTGATAGGCAGAATACGAGACATATGTTTGGTGCCGAATTCAAACAATGTTTATGTTCCTGCAAAATTTCTGAAGTCACGTGAAAAGGTTAGATATCGTCTCTCAAACAACAAGTATGACACAGATGAAGAATCTACACCATTGTCTAAAGAAATCTCATCCAACATTTCAAATAACATTGTAAGCATGTTTATTTATATTTATGTGTAACGTATTATTGTAAGAATTATTAAATTTTTTATAAATGATTGATAATTGACATATTGTATTTTCTTTGATAGGATTTTACTGAGAGTCTTTCAATGATGTTGGAGGGTATTTATTGTGTGGGGCCATATATTATGAACGTGATCAAACATCTCCATATAGATTAAGAACAAGAAAAGAGAATGAAGCAAAAATAAAGAATCCATAACACTGCAATGGTACATATAGGGGATCAACAAAGAATCCATACGTTGGGTCAATCTAACAAATGTAAACATGTTTCTTTTGAAGATGTCGTAGTTGTTGTTAAAGTTGAAGCTCAAAAATATGTTTCCATTAGTGATGAGTAGGATAGAACTGTTGTTGAAAAGGAGGAAAGAAATAAAACACTGAAAATAAAATTGCCCATGGATGTCACTCTTCCACTTGATGATGAGGAGATTATTTATGTAGAAGAAGAGATGTTAACTAGGAAGAAGAAGAAATAAAAAATTGGAGAATATGTTAAAATCATAAGCAACAATGAAGAACAAAGTGAAAGTTCTAAATTCAGAAAAGAAAGCATAACGTCAGGTGTTGATTTAGAGGATGGTGCTATGAAAACAAAACAAAATTCCATTCGGAATCACTTGAGGAAGAATAAATTAATTAATGGTGGCAAAACACTTGAGCTTAATGTCACCCAATTCTATAGATTAGATGAAGGATAATCTCAATATCAAATTGGAAAGGCACATCACCTACATGTCCATAATTTGAAAAAATTGTTCAGGTACAATCAATGTGCACATGTGGTGGATTATGTGGTGCTTGTTGATCCAAATCAATTTCCCAATAAGGAGGCATTTGATAGGACATAATGTTTTGACTACAGATATTATGTAATTGGAGGAAACTATTTAGCAAAGGCGAAAAGACAATTGATCAAGGAATATCCATGAAACTATATTTTTGAAATAGTGAAATGCATCATTTATGCTCATTTAATAGAAACAGAGGAAAAGTTATTGACATGGGATCATAATGCAGATAATGAGTATATAATGTTTATGAATTTCATCCAAAGGGTCAGATTTCTTCATAATGAATTTGTAGAAAAATGTTGTGGGGATAAGACAAAGGTCAGTTTAATCTTTTGGAAGGAATGTTGTATGGAAACAGGTTATCAAATTGAGGATAGAATCAAATCAAAAGGTGGAAAAATAAATTCATAACTATTCAGAGCCAGATATAACATTTTCCAGTTGAAATTTAGAACAAGAGAGATATGGGAATTGATTGATGACATTTTTAAATGTGGGAGAATATTGGTACAAAAAGTTAGAAGGTTAAAAATTCTAAACCCATAATATGTGCCAACAATAAGACAGGTCCTAAAATGAAGAAAATTCCAAATGATATGACTATCACACTTTGGAGAATATTGCAAGGAGTGAAATATGACAAACTAAAATCAATATTATGTCATGTGAAGTCAGGTAAATTTTCATTGGAGGAAATGTGCTTGGAATTTAAAAAGTAATTTTGTTGAATTACTTTTACTTTTTTCTTGGATTATAATTTTCTTTTAAATATAACATATTGTTGTTGGTATTATTTGTTATACATATCACTATATTAACAATTTTTACTTTATTTATTCAGTAATAAGATTTATATGAAAATACAAGAACATATGGTTAAAATGTTGAATGAAGAGTGTTGGAATGATGTTGTACTCAACTACCCAAAATCAAGTTCTACAACAACACATAAAGATTTTTATCTAGCATTCAAAAAGGTATGTTGATTTTTACATTCATTTTAATCATATAATTTTATATTTTATTTTATTACTTATACTTATATTTGTTTATTTCATTAAAGATGTCGAAGAAGGATTCAAATGGAGTACCAAATACTTTCAAAAACTTCACTGAAAAAATTAAGTTAGAAAGGTTGAGAAAGAAACGTCTTAGGAATGTTGAACTTGGTCGTACTCTTACTGATTTCATTTGCAATGTGCTAGACACTATCCAATATCAAATAATACAAGGTGACTGTGAAGACATTGCAAAACTTATACCTAAAAGGTAATATGCCCTGGTTATTGCAGACATTCCTCATGGTTTCAATTTCCCAAACATTGGATATGATAGTGAGCCTCACACTTATCAAGCTTTTAATAAAGTGGTTACGATATTTCAAGAAGTCACAACCTCACTACTTTCGAGATTTGTGACAATTCTTTCAGACACACAATTTGCAATGTTATTAGCAAGCTTCAAGTGAAAATAAAACTCGAGGATGTAGCTTACATGGTAAGACATTTGAATTGTAAGTTTGATTAATGTAATTTTTTTTTATGTACAAGTGGATTTAACTTTTACTATTTCGTGTTACAGGTAACATTGAAATCTTATTTCTTCTAGAGATCATCCAATTACAAGTGATTGTGAGTTCATCCATAATGAATGTTGGGAAAAATATGATAGTTATAAGTCCATTATTCTGAACTAAGTAGATGGAAATAGTCATAGGCAAGTACTGGTTCATGATGTTGCCATAAAAAAGTTAACATATGAGGATAAATATTCAAAATGAGAGATAGTTAACATTTATCAAAAACCATAAACATTGATTAACTATCTTATAGATTTATGTTCAAATGAAGGAGATTCAGTTTTGGATTTATTTTCAGGTTTAGGTAAGTTTTATTATATAAAATTGAATTTAAATTTTTTTTTTTTTATGTGTTTATACTAATTTTCTTACTTATCTTTTTTGTGCTTGATGAATAGGTACAACACTAGCATGTTGCCTACAAAAAGGAAGAAATTGCATTACGATTGAAAGAGGCCCACTACAATGTAATTTTATTCAACAAAGAACTAATGCTCTTCAATTTCTTCTTGATGCAATGCAAGAAGTTGGTTTGAGGAAAGGAGATTTTAATGAATCACGTGTGGAAAAAAGGCAAAGAAACCTCAACCACCATTATGTAGAATAATTGGAAAATGACACTTTCGAAGATTTGCAAACATGAAAGGTCCATTAGAAGAGGAAAATGAAGAAACTCAAGCAGGAAATATTGTGGAAGAAGAAAAAAATGAAGTTGAAGAAGACGATGAACATAGATTATATGATATTGTTGATGACATTTAAGTTATGATTGCAAATCAAACTCAATTTTGAGAGTTCTTCATTAGTTTTACTTGTAATGTTTTGACTTTGAGATTTTATGAGAAGAATGAGCATTTCATTATTGTTGTTATCTATTCAATATTTGTATTATCTGATTTTCATTTTAATTTTTAGGTACAACATTTTTTTTTTGTAAAAAACCTCTGACTACTATTATTTTTTAACATCAAATTCATAAAAAAAATGCTATTTATTAAAGCTTTTTTTAAGGATTTTCCCATAAAAATAGTTTATTTGACATGTCATTTTTGGCAAAAAGTCTGAAAATGTGTATTTTTTTCATTATATTTATATTGAAAAACTGTTTTTTTTTGTCATGTGTTTAAAATTATTATTTTTTAGTGACAATTATTTGATATCCATTGAAATATTAATTAACATTACATAAACATGTAGAAAATACTAACTTTAAAATATTGACCAATTTTTTATTTTTTTAACTACGCGGAAAAATTAAGATTTCATTAGAAAAAAATTGACAAGAAAAATGGGAACACACAAATACAAAAATACACTTAAAAAAAATCTCACAGGAAGAAGAATGCATTAGAAAATTTAAAGTGTTAAAAACCAACCTTATAAAAAAAAGGGGTTGATGTTGCATCAACACTTTTCAAAATGAACATGAAAATCGCTAACATCTAAAAAAAAAGTTCATACCTAATACATAAGAAAATTTAAAGTGCCAAAAATATGTTAAAAAAAAAGGTGTATTCTGCGTCATCACTTTTCAAAATCTGGTGGTTTTTTGCTACCTCAAACAAATGGGTATTAGGTCATTTTCTCATTTGATCGGTAGCTATATTAAGAGGAGAAACTTGTTATAACCTTATTTTTCACTCCACCATAATGAGAGAAATGCAAGTTCAATTTATTGATTATTGATGTCATTCCCATCTAAATATTTAATTGACATTAGTCAGTTAATTGATGTTTTGTATGTATTAGATATTAAGTTCACCTCCCCATCAAAATCTCTCTCCATACTTTTCCTTCTAGTTACTTATTAAAAGACATTTAATTCCTCCCACCAAGAAAAAGCTACTTTAGTTTATCAATGATATGTCTCGCACTAAATTATGGTTCTCCCTATAGTTAATGTTTGGTAACCTCTATAACTATACCAAAATCCACCAATCCACTATGCTCTACCCATTTTTTTTAATGAAAATGGTTTTCAAGTTTTTAACATGATAAAAGCATGGGAATAAGAGCCTTACTTAAGAAATGTCAGACCAGGCAATAACTCCTCAAAACAATTCATTGATTTCATTTAGGTTGGTGTTTATTATATACATGAGGGAGAGACTGTTCATTTCATCTCCCAGTGACTATTCATATTCTCCATTATTTATTTACGTCAATTTCAGTTATTCACCCAATCCTGATGATTAGGTGTCAACATTCACCCCCTTAATCTGAAGGGATGTTCATGAGTCCAAGCATCGTTCTGAATCTTTTAAGCTTTTCTCTTCGAAGCGCTTTGGTGAAGATGCCTGCAATTTGCTCGTTCGTGGAACAATGGCGGAGATGGATTGTTTTTGCCTCAACATGATGTCGAATCAGATGATATTTAGTATTGATGTGCTTCGTTCGATCATGGAACTTTGGGTTCTTGGCCAACTTTATTGCAGAGGTATTGTCAATCATGAGTGGAGTTGATTGTACTTGTTTTACCTGCAAATCTTCAAGAATTTTCCTGAGCCACACAATTTCTTTTGTTGCCTCAGTTGTTGCCATCTTCTTATGTTGTGGAATCTACTGGCACTGATTGTTTGCATGATCTCTAGGAGACATCTCCTGATCCAAGACTCATAGCATATCCTGAAGTAGATACCCCAGTTTATTTGTCTCCATCGAAGTCTGAATCAGAGTATCCAATCAAGCTGAAGTCATCCACCTGTGTATACTTGATTCCAAAGTCTTGAGTTCCCTTCAAGTACCTTAGAACTCTTTTTGCAGTAGATCAATGTCCCTCACAAGGCTTTTGTATAAACCTAGAGAGGATTCCAACAGCAAATGAAATGTCTGGTCTGGTAGTAGTTAGGTAGTTGAGACTTCCTACAAGCTGTCTATACTTTGTTGCATCCTCAAATTCTTTTCCTTCAATAGATGTGAGCTTTAAGTTTTGTTCCATTGGAATAGTAAGAGGATTGCATTCTGTCATGCCAAACCTATTCAACAGATCTCCAATGTACTTTTTTTGAGAAAGAAATATGGACTTCGGATGTTGAGTTACTTCAATACCAACATAGTAATGAACATAGCTCAAATCAGTCATTTCAAAACTTTTCCCCATTTCCTTCTTTATGGATGCAATGTAGCTTTCATTGTTCCTTGTCATCAAAAGATCATCTACATATACCACAAGATATATAATTGTTTTTCCAAATTTCTTGACAAATAAAGTTGCCTCATCAAGATCATAATGTTTGAAATTGAGTTTCAGAAGATGCTCAGTTAGTTTTTCATACCAGGCTCGTGGTGCTTGTTTGAGGCCATACAAGGATTTCACAAGTTTTCATATTTTATGTTCATGTCCTTTCACAGCAAATCCTTCAGGCTGGGACATAAAAACATTCTCTTTTAGATCTCCATTCAAGAAAGCAGTTTTTGCATCCATTTGATGGACTTTCCAACCGTTTTGAGCTGCTAGGGAAAAGAGTGTCCGCTTGGTAGCCCATTTTGATGTGGGGGCAAAAGTCTCCTCAGAATCGATGCCTTCCTTCTGTGCAAAACCTTTTGCCACAAGCATGGCTTTGTGCTTGTCAAGTGAGCCATCAGCTTTATACTTGTTCTTGTAGACCCACTTGCTGCCAATTGGTTTGGTTCCTAATGGAGGATCAACTAGCTTCCAAGTTCCATTCTTTATGAGGGCATCATACTCCTTTTTCATTGCTTCTTTCCATTCATCATGAGAAGTAGCTTCTTTGAAGGAAGTTGGTTCAAAATCTGTAGACAAATCCAATTCACAATCATAAGAAACATCTATATCAATAGGTGAATTAGAGTCATCTACATCACCTCCATTTTGCCGGTTTGAATTTCTAGTTCCTGTCTTTCCAACCTCATCAGGATGAACACTTTAAAGTGTCTTTATCAGCCACTTTAGAGGACCTTTCTTAGATGGCACAAGCTGCTCCATTGATTGAGTTGGGACTGAATCAAGATTGACTCTCCCAATTCTATTAATCACATAACTTAAAGCATCATTTGTTGTTAGAGTTTCATGGGGGGGAGAGAGTTCTTCAGAAGAAGATTCCACATGTTGATCTAGTATAGGAATCCCCCCTTCAAGATGTGGAATCGGATTATCAAATTCTTGAAATGATTTTGCATTTGCGAATCTATCCAAGCGATCAAGTTGCCACTCAACAACATTGTCAGTTTTGGATGATTCAAGAAAAATTACATCTCTAGATACAACAAAATTTCTATTGACTTCATCATAGAGATGGTATGCTTTGGAGGTGTTTGAATGCCCCAGGAAGATACACTTATGACTTCTTGCACCAATTTTGTTTCTATGTACCTTTGGTATCAAGGCATAACAGATGGAACCAAAGACCCTGAGGTGCTTTACCGAAGGAACGTGCCCATACCACATTTCATATGAAGTCTTGTTTCTAATAGCATTAGATGGACAACTATTCTTTATATATGCAGCACATAGAACAGCATCAGCCCAAAACATTATTTTTACATATTTGAAGAAGTGCATGTAACGTAACATATTTAAGATTGTCCTATTCATTCTTTCAGCTACACCATTCTGTTGGGGATTATAAGGGACAGTTGTTTGATGTTTGATCCCATGTTGGTGAAGATAGTTTTAAAATTCATTTGATGTGTATTCTTTTCCATTATCAGTGAAAATAGACCCAATATGAGATTGTGCATCATTTTCAATCCATTTATGAAAGTTCTTGAATGTTTGAAAAGCATCAGATTTGTTCTTCAATAAATATACCCAAGACATTCTGGTGTAGTCATCAATAAATGTCATCATATATTTATTTCCATTTGCAGAAGGAACAAGCATTGGACCACATAAATCTGAATGAATGAGTTCAAGTTTTCTATGTGCTCTTGAATGTGAATCATGAAAAGACTGTTTGCTATGCTTCCTAGAATGCAAGCATTACATTGCTTAAATTTCCTAGGAATTGTAGGTAAACCAGCAACACCATTTTTCTTCAACAAGCAGAGGCTTTCATAGTTAAAATGTCAAAATCTATCATGCCATAATAAACTTGATGGAAGTGTACATTCTTCATAATGAGAATTGTATGAGAAATGTTGTGCATGAGCAGAGGTACCTTGCAGCTTGAGAAGCCTTTCTTATTCTATTCCCCTCATGACAAGTGAGTGGTCAGATGCTTTTCTCACCTCAAGCTTGCCATCAAACATATGAATGGAGTGACCTTTCTAGCGGCTGTGGACCAAGGATAGCAAGTTTCTCTTCAGCTGTGGGAGATATAGAACATGATGCAGAAGAAAGTCTGGAAGACCAGGCAATTTAAGCTTGATTGTGCCAAGCCCTGATGGCTTGATTTTTGATTGGTTTGCAAAGTATACTGCTCCATCAACATTGTCAGTAAATTCTTCAAAAAAATCTTTTCTACAAGTCATGTGGCAAGTTTCTCCTGAATCAAGCAACCAATCATTTTTCCAAGAAGCAAGTGAAGCATTAAATAAATCTTCATTTAATCCAATATTACATTGTGCCACAACATAGTGAGCGGATTTAGGTGCTTTAACTTTGTCTGTGTCATTAGTTTTACCTTTCTGTTTATTTCTTTTCTGCTCAATTTTGTCCCATGGTAACTTGCATGTAGAGGCCTCATGTGATCCATTTCTTTTGTATCGTATGTAGTGCAAATCTGACTTTTCTCCTTGAGAGTGTCTGCCCCCCCTGGCTCTAAAATATCTTCCTCTTCCTCTTCGACCACCTCTTCCTCTGGAAGAATCTTGAGCAGGATTCTTCTCTTTATGAGCAAGGAACACATCCTCTTCAGAAGATTCAGGAGCTGTCTTCTTTCGAAAAGCTTTCTCTCTTTCAGCAAATTTTTTTAGAAGAGAGTCAAAGGTAGTATCTTTGAGATTTCCATTTGCTTGCAATGACTCAAGATAATTGGAGTAAGTAGGATAAAGTGCCTTGAGAAAAGTGATAAGAGGAATATACAATTCAACCTTAGTGGCTTTGATATCATGCATTATAGATTTTACTTCGGATGCAAGAGTAAGAGGATCATTATTTTGCAATTCAAGGGTGAAGAGTTTAATCATGAGTTGAACAACTTCAAGTGTAGAATGTGAGTCATAGAGTTATTTCAGCTTTTGTAAGGCTTCGAAAGCAGTTGAAAATGGCGAAATATGGCCACTCACCTCTTCACTTACAAATGTTGCAATTAATGCATAGGCTTTGCTATTCTTATTTTCCCAAATGGTGAGCTCTTTGTCTGAGGTAGGTTGTTTTGGCTCTTTGTCTTCATCTCCAACACACACTCCTTTCCACAACTTATTGAAAATGAGGGTGCGTTTTATCATCCTGGACCACTCAGGATAGTTCTCCTTGGTAGTGAGAACTATTCCCGCAATGGATATGATTGAATGCATTGTAAAATCTGAGTGCTGCAAAAATACTTTTGCTAGCAAAAAATGTGCTTTTGTGGAGAAAACTTCTGCCGCTAAAAAAATTGATTCTGATATATGATATATGGAGACAGAGGTATGCAGAATAATTTATCTTCAAAGCTATCTCAATCCAAATTCACAAAAAATATCAAAGATATATGTGAACAAATTATTTTCATCTTCATGGAATCTTCGCAATTATTGTCTATGTTGTTAAAGGAATCTACAAAAAACTACTAAGAATTGTATAAGAAATTCCACAAATGAAGCAACTGTTATAGTAATGCACCAAATTAGTCAGTCTACTAAAATCAATTGGAAGTCTTCAGCATAACCTTAATTTCTCCGAAATTTCTCCTGTGTAAGATAGCGTTCAAGATACCACAACGTTAACCAACAATGTGATATATCAAGAGCATCAGCATTCAAGATACCACAGCGTTAACCAACCAACAACGTGATATATCAAGCCGAGGTATGGAGGAGGGTCGTATCGGAGCAGTGCGACCACATTTCCGCTGCCACCACGTTCACCATGGAGTAGATATGATGGGAGTGCGGTATAAGGAGGGCTATGATGGCCTTCTTCAAGCACGGGGTGGTCCTTCACATAGGAGTTATACACACTATGTAGCAGTGGGAAGTATGGCTATGGGAGTTATACACACTGTGTAGCGGTGGGAGGTATGACTATGGAGTCGAGAAGCATATGGAGGCCGAGGCCGAGGTGTGGCAGAATTCGACGTATTTAAAAGCCTTTGATGAATTTAAAAACGTACTAGCATAGAACTCAACACATATTCTGCATACCAGTTAATGAAGTTTCAGTCTTCAACCATGGCTCAGATACCTTAGTCTCAAAACAGTTGCACACCGCCATTAACAGTCCTTCAACGGTTATATGCACCCTTCACTGCACACTAGCACAGTTCCAACAATACCACTTGTTCACTGCACCCGTTCAATGCTCCATAATCTTTCACGTAGATATGGAGGCCAGCAGCATGGAGAGAGCAGCATATGGACTATGTCAGAGGAGCGTGGGAGGTTACAAAAATTGGAAGAAAAAATGCAGGACAAGCTGACAAATTTATGAAGAAATAACAGAAGGGAGTTACAATGGCAGACTGCAATGCAAAAAATGGAGCCAGCTTTGATACCATGTCAGACCAGGAAGTAACTCCTCAAAACAATTCATTGATTTCATTTAGGTTGGTGTTTATTATATACATGAGGGAGATTTTGTTCATTTAATCTTCCAGTGACTATTCATATTCTCCATTATTTATTTACATGAATTTCAGTTATTCACCCAATCCTAATGATTAGGTGTCAACAAGAAAATTGGTCATAGAAGAGGAAAATTTGACTGATCTTTTTAGGTATGTGTGGGGTCACAAAAGGTTAAGGTTATTTTAATTTGTTTTTTCAAATATATTTTTATTTTTAACAATTATGTTATAAATCTTATAAAATTTAATATTCAATATACCACTATTAAAAATTAAAAAAATATTATTTTTTAATTTTTAAAATATTAAATTTAATATATTTTTTTTTAAAACTTTAATAAATTTCATAAAATCTTATAAAAATTTCAAAAGTAATTAAAATCAATTTTTTAACTTAAAACCAAAATCAATATAACCCGCCTTCTATAAATATAAATATTGAATTAAATTTTATGTATTCCAACTTGCTTCAATTTTTTAATTGTGGGTAAAATTTTATTCGTTTGAAACATTTTGCTTCATGTAGAAAATTATTTTAATGCTTGCCTACTTATAAACCTATTTCATAAGATATATTTCTCACCTAAATTTATAAGGCTCAAAATTTTGAGACAAGTGGACTACATGGGCAACTCAAAATATTAGAAGATTATGCGACTATCCTTCTGGAATGCATCTTATATAAATGTTAAATGGTTGTAAACTGGTTTATTTGTTTATATAGATATTTCTAAGATTTTTAATATGTATAAAAGATATAGGACTTTTTTAGGTAAATAAAGTATTTTTATTTTTAATATTTATATTATTTTTTTATTGCTGAAAGTATTTATTTATATGTATTTTTAGTTTTTATTGTTTTTACTTAATTTAGCTATTCATTATAGTTTACATACGATACATGTATTAAACAATAATTTTTCATATTAGACTTGCTCGTTTAAAAATCATGAGATAAGTGTCATGTATCATAACATAAGTGTCACTAATGTCCAATCTTAGATTTTAGTTGGCCAATCTTAGATTTTAGTTGGCCTTTTCTGATTTTCTTTTACTTTTAATTTTATTCGCTAAAAACTATATGGGTTCTTTTATTCTGCGGAGGCGAATCGAGTAGATCCAGTTGGGTTTACCCTAAAAGGAATTTAGAATATCTCCAGTGCTGCAGGCCTGATGCCCCTTCGTATAACGTTTAACACCTGCCATGGATGTCGACGGCTCCAACTCTCGGTCTCTGATAGGGTAGAACCACTACGGGAAGAGGCCTGAATCGGCATGGATTAAGTCGGAATTTAGATCTGAAGTCAGCGAGACCTGCGGCAAAGGAGAGACTTATATTGAATTTGATCAGATCTTACTTTTCGAGCCGCAAGATCTGATCCAACGCGCAGGCCACTATGTGATGCTTTGCAGATCCAGCGGTATTTTTGAAGGTAATTCCATTTCCCTTCACGGCTAGGTTTTAGATCTAATTTTTTGCGGCTAGATCTAGATCTAGGCGGCTAATTTTCTGCGGCCAGATCTAGATCTAATCTTATCTTCTGCCTTATTTTTCTGCGGCTGGGTTCTACGGGCAAGTAAAATATGACTCCCAGCTTCGCAAAAATAACTGGTGGCTCATCCGCCTCTGCAGGGAAATCTCCTGCCCATATCGTCAGTGAAGCCCCAGCTCCCACTATCCAAGTGGTTCAGGCCTCACTCGATGAAGCTTTGAAGTTTTTCGAAAGTGCCCTAATCTGCCGGTTCAATGGTTTTTGGCTGCGGCTCACAGCACTCCACAATTGGATCTCGGAGGTATGGAATCCTGTCATTTATGATAAAATTAATATCTACCCCTATGCTAGGGGTTTCTTTATAGTAGATTTTGAAAATCCTGAAAGCAGACAATGTATTCTAGATTCCGGCCCTTGGTTTTGGGAAAAATCAAGCCTATTCATGAAGCCATGGAACCCATCATTCGATCCCTCTACAGCAGTGATAACCTCAGCACCAGTTTGGGTGAGATTTCCAAGCCTACCCTTGCATCTCTGGAATCTCTCCTTGCTAAAAGCCATCGGAAATGCAATTGGGAAATTTTACTGCAGGTGCCCAGAAACAGAGGAATATGCCAGAACCACCTATGCACGCATCTGTGTGGAAATGGACTTCAGCGCCGGATTCCCAGCTGAAATAAACCTAACAAGTAAAGACTATGCGTGGAACCAGAAACTTGATTATGAAAGTGTCCTCTTTAGATGTCGATCCTGCTTTGAGACAGGGCATCTAGCCAAAAATTGCCCAAAAGCCTCTGAGAAAAATTTTGCTAGAAAAAACCACCACAGATTTATATGGTGGGAAGGAGCACAAAAAGAACACTACACTGTCATCAAAGAAGAATATTCTAGAGAAAACTCTGAGTCACAAGAAATCAGGGAAGAAAGAAACAGCTCTCAAGACAAGCAAGAAGAAAGCCCGCCCCAACAAATCAACAGTTATGAGGATTTGAATACCGCACAAAATAAATCTTCATTTAACAGCAAAGCAGATCTCCTAGACCAAACTTCTTCTCCGACTATCTTCAAAAGAACGAACACAATAGATTGCGAAGCTAAGACACCAATGTCCCAAGAACCAAAAGAGATGAAGGAGATGCAAGATAAAGGAAGTTGGAAGACCGTAGAGAAAAAAAAGAAAGCTACAACACCAACCTCGCCAAGAAAGACGAGGAGCCAGATAAGTAAAACTTAAAAAAATTGTAGGTCCGATAGACCAATTTGGTCTCAGTGGACGTTAACCACCACCATCATCATCATCATCATCATTATAGATTGATGTTTATAGAAGTTTACCTATCATTTAATCTATATAGCCACTCTAATTTAATAATATATTTGTTTCATATCTTTTTTGGATGATAATAATATAAAGATTGAAATTCAATATTGAAAAACTTGGCTGTAATACAGAAGTTGGAATGCAACATTGGAGAAGTTCGTAACAATGATGTAAAATGGGAAAAGTTATTTTTTCAACTTTGTTTTTGTGATGATAGAGATACCACAAATGTATCATAAAAAAATGATTACTATGATTTTTCTTTTATATAACATTGCTATTTAGAGTTGAATATAAGAGAATTAATATGTTTTTGTATATTGTTTCTCTAGACTCGTCCCTTGAACCCTATAAAATTACTATCTAGAGTTTATTTTTAAATAGCTTTGTTATATAAAATTATAACTATGATTTTATCTATTGTTGCTAAGAATGATTTATGGAAAAGAACTTTTCTAGAGAGCATCCTATGCAGGAAAATATCCTACCCACTTTTGATTAACTAAAATTATCAAACAACTAGAAAGACTATCATAAATATAATAAACCTACAAATTCTATTTTTTTCTAAATATAAAAATATACAATTCGAAAAATAAACTTTCTACCTATATAATCTTAATTTATTATAAACATATAAAAATTTCAATAAAAAAACAAAACAAAACCAACCAAAAAAAACACTAAAAATGGTAAAAGACATTTTTATCTTAATTATTTCAATAGTTTTCTATACACAAACATGCGATATAATCACTCAAGAAATAAAGTAAAGTTTTTTATACACAATCATGCAATATAATCGCTCAAGAAATAAAGTTAGACCAGACCCAAAAAAACACAAACACAAACATAAATATATTTGAAATACTTAAAATAAATGAATAATATTCCAAATACTAAATACTTCATTTTACACTAAAAGTCGAACATTTGATATGCAAAATTCGAAAGTTTACAGCTCTGGTTTTGAAAGATCAAATCTTGAGATAGCATAAAAGCTTTATAGATGAATTTCTACATATGTAAAACAAAATAACATACCATTGGCAACGTAAGGGATGAAATCTTTACATGAAATTCTCTATTTGTATTTTCTCGGTTCATTTCCGGTGAAGCAATGTTCAATCTTCTGCCAAAAACAACCCCTACAATATCTTCAATGCTTATTTTTATTGCTTTCCGAGATCATTGAAACCGTTCATTCTGAGTAACCATTTTCTTAATTATCGACGAATTAAAACCCTAATATTAATATTAATTATTTTTTAATTATATAAATAATAATTAAATTTAATATTAAGGTTTAATAAAGTTGTTGCGGGTACTCGCTGAGGCACAACCGTCCTCAATAAACTATCGTTGACACAGTCGTCCATGATTGCCTCCACGTCTCGAAAGAAATTGGTCTCTGCAACACCCAATTCTGAAAACAGTGCGACAACGACCCATCCCTCACTAGCTCCTACTTCCTCCTTCGTCATGGACCCTATTCTGTTCGAGGCACCGGACCGACCCGGCTTTTGGAGAACCTACGTCCACCTGGTCACTGACTTGTACCGAACACTGTCAGATATATACGAGCAAGTATGCAAGTGTAATATCGCAAAGTGTTGTGCCTGTTCGTCTATGGTAACATGTTGAAATGTAGGTACGGTTTCCAATGTGTAATGGGATTTCAATATACATGAGTATACATGGAAGATCGAGTTTGTATAAAAAAAATGGGTTTGGTACGACACTACTCTCCATGTACTAACATTGGTGTAAAGGGTTCCAACCGAATGTCCCTACTTATAATCCTTGCATGTTTCCTTTTTAGTGATAGTTTAACTTATTAGTCCCTGCTTTCTGGCAATGGCCAGGGACTATAGTAATCGAAATGCGCTGCTATGACTTTAGTTTAAGCTGCTATGTTATTAGATTAAGCTGATTATTGCGGGAGTAACCAAAGTTTTTAAATGCAACCTTGTTTGCCATCTTATTTGGCCTCTTCTCGAGGGAGGCTGGACCATAGGTTTGTTCTGCTTTTAGCCGGTTCATTATTAGTGGCTGTAAAACAGTTGATATTAATGCTAACATTAGTTTGCCTACTTTGTCTAGCATTTTAGTTTGAGCATAGTTTGAGCATATTAGTTTGAGCATATTGGCTTATTTGCAGGTTGGCAGGTGTAGGTGTGCATGCACGTGGTGTAGGTGTGCATGCATAGTGCAGGTGTGCATGCAGGTGCAGGTGTTCCTTTCCTCTTTTGCTACCTTTCTTCTTTCTGCTGCCCTCCCTTCTTGGAATCCAAGGGCTCAGTTCCTATTCACGTCAGGTCCAAGCTATTAGCAAGCAGATTCTAGTACACAGAAGATGGGACACAGAAGAAACATGAATGAGCACATTGGCCATCCTATAGCCTTCTTACGAGAAAGGGGTGCATAGACTTACAGAAGTTCCAGTACCTTCGTTACGCCTAACTAAGTTCTTTGGGCTTGCCTTCCTTTCCATTCATGCCAGCCTGATGGACAGATTGATTGGGTCATTAGCAGCCTTCTTTCCAGCATCCAGGCAGTGGAACTCACTACCACTGACTATGTATCTCATAGTAACAGCGCAGGGAAGGGCTGACAGTCAGGGAAGGGCTGACAATCAGGGAGGTACCATAGTTCACAAGGATGGTGCAGCAGCTAATCTCAGTCCAGCTAACAAAGGACAATCCTACCTTGGGCTTGCCTAACTAAGTTGTCTGGGCTTGCTTTCCTTTCAATTCATGCCAGCTTGACGGACATATTGATTGGGTCATTAGTAGCCTTCTTTCCAGCATCCATATCTGCTCTGAGAATCTCTGAATAGGCAGTGGAGCTGACTATGTATCTCATAGTAACAGTGCAGGGAAGGGCTGGCAGTCACGGAGGTTAGACTCTTAAATAGCCAACAGGGCATCCCTGGCACCATGGGCTACTGGAGGAGGTGGGCTGGAAGAAGAAATGAACCGGCACTGGAAGAAGCTAGTCTGTGCCAAGATCTAAATGAGGGCAGAAAATATTAAACCTAAGCGATGGCAAGCTTACCGAGACTGAAAGGGAGATACCATACTTCGCAAGGATGGTCCAGCAGCTAATCTCGGCCTAGCTAATGAAGGACAATCCTACCTTGGGCTTGCCTAACTAAGTTCTATGAGCTTGCCTTCCTTTGCATTCATGCTAGCCTAACGGATAGATTGATTGGTTCATTAGCATCCTTCTTTGTAGCATCCATATCTGTCTTGAGACTCTCTGAACAGGCAATGGAACTGACTATGTATCTCATAGTGACAATGTAGGGAAGGGCTAATAGTGAGGGAAGGGCTGACAGTCAGGGAGGTTAGATTGTTAAATAGCCAACAGGGCATAGAGCTTAGATGGTTAAACAGCGAAGAGTTTAAACATTTGAGCCAATAGTTAAGGTACAAGAAGAGCAATGGTGCTGAACAGAGAATATGACATCTGTTTGGGAAGCTATGACATCTGTGCTGGTTAACCTACGAGGCTGATTTGATGGAGGTTAACGTAAGTCAAGGCATTTGTACGTGTTAGCTGCTAATTATTCATTGTGTACACATTTCATTCTATTCAGCATTATCCATGCAGCATCCGCTATGTGTAAGTTACTTTTGTTGTTATATAATAAAGTTAGAAATGATTTCGTGGTTACATCGCTTCGACTTTTATTTTTGCTTTGGCTCCACTACATTGGTTTATATTAGGTACTGTTTATGTTATTACATTGTATTGACATATTTTAGCCTCTGTAGGGTTTGAGTTTTTTACCTAGGTTGTGTACGATTTCATTTTTTGAGCTACATGAAACTTGTGTTTTTATTAGCAGCGTGGGCTGTCCTAACGTTCTTTTTTATCTTGGCAGTGGTTTTTTTTTGTCTGTAAACAAACGATTGGTTAGGAAGGGACCTCAAACTGTAGGACCCTTGCAAGTTACGGTTACCATTAGCTCTCGCAATCACTACATACAATACTGATGACTATAGAACCTCTGTTGAGGGCTAAATCAGTATAGTTAGATTCTAACCAGCACTTAGGAGCCTGAAGGAGAATATGTATTAGTTTCGGTCCTCGAGGGTACACTTTCGGTCATCAGATGACCTCAAGCACTTCAAGACATGCCCTTGACTTGACTTTGATTGACCTTAATACTGAGATTACACATTGCCTCGAAGGTCTGGATATTCTTGCTATAGCTCTGCTCGAGTTGGAACTCTTAGCCCATACATTCTACCATCATAGGCTCACCGATATTTTTGCTGGCTGAACGAGGGACATGATTCTTTTTTACATTGATTTAACAATGGAATGCATACATAAAGTCAATGCCAATAATTAGTTTAGATATCATCTTGAATTGCTCTGGTAGGGATATATAATTTTGTGTATATTGTAATCTATATAATATTATTTATCTGTATTTTATATATTCTTTTTCACATAAATATTAAAATTTTCCAAATACAATATATTGTAGTTTTAATCTGGCATTTAACTTAGACCTGTTGTCTGCTAATACAATATAGCATAGCTTTAATCTAGTAATTGACAGTGGATTTGTCACCATTTGACCGATTTAGATATCCTCTTGAATAGATTTGTTTAGTTCAGATGAGCAGTTTTCTGTTGGATAGTTCAGATGTCATTGTGCACACAGATTGACATATTTTACCCTCTGTAGGGTTTGAGGGAATGACTGTGCATGCGGGAGCTATTGTGAACTTTCTCCCAGTACCGAAGTGTCATGAGTCACAAGGGCCAGATGATGTATTTGCAACACCCTCTGTTGAACCCTCGAATCATGAAGGACCCTCTTGCCTAGACTTGGAGATAGAATTGCCTGTTGTACTGTACTCGATGAAGTGCCAACTGGTTACCAAGGAGGTGAACCTAGTTCATCCAAGCATTCTAGCACACTCAATGCAGGGACTTGCTGCCTCGTAGCTTCCCTTGTTTAAAAATAAATCATTTTGTTTAAAGATATTGGAACAGTTTTTTTAGCTTAAAGGAAATCTTTAAAAATGAGATGCATGTTGGCATGAGAAGGAATTTTAATATCACTAGTGATTTATTTTGATAATTGAACAAAAATGTAGAGAAATGTTCATATATCTTGATAATTGAAACAAAAAATGTAAAGAAAGGTATATAGATAGTAGTTACTAAAGATAAATAAATAGAATAAAATTATTTTGAAGTAGAAAAAGTAGGAAAGCTTTTATTGATAATTTGGGTAAGAAGTAATCTTTGTTTATCTTTTTGAAGGTGTAACCTAGAAAAAATACAATATAATATTAATCATTTTGCACTCAATTGCATAACTTCTACTATAAATAGTTTCCATCTATCCTAAAACCTAACCACTTAATTGAAACCTAACCACTTAATGGGCCTTTATTAATGAAGCTGTATGTACTACCTAGTGGATCTTATTTAATGAGTCAACTTATATTTATTGATTGTGCATGCTACAAATCTACTATAGCTTATATAATGAATATGACCATTACATCTTAATTAGCAACTTATTCCCTTCACTATAAGAATGAGTGTGGAACCCTAACATGACAACTATATATATATAAAACTCAGTGTAATCTAACTAATTGTTCATGATTTTTTTAGGGTTTATAATCCATTTATGCATTCAAAAATACATTTTAAATAACAAAAAATCACAATCTTACTCAAAAATATATTATATTATTTTAAATAAAAAATATTTCATTTATTAATTTTCATAAAATTCTTAAAACATATTTTTACCATTCAGAAAAAACCTCAAAAAAATATTATTATACATGAAAGTTATATAAAATTCGTTAAATTAAACCAAAAAATAAATAAATAAAATGTAAATATGTAAAGTTATATAATTTGATAATGAATAATAACCATGTATAAATAAAAAAGTTAAATTAAAAAAAAAAATTAGTGTCAAAAGCGGTAAAAGGTTATATACAACTTACCTCCGTGCATGTTTTAGTCGATTAACTTTGAAATATGTTTTAAGTTTTCTTCTCTACATCGTTATTAGGTTTAGGAGATCGCAATCATTGTCAATGCATCATGCATGAAGTGAATCATAAAAAAGATATATACATAATATTTATGTATAAACATTAAACGGACAAACTTACATAAAATTACTCATGGATAATCATCAAAGACATGGTCCATTATAACTAAATCCAAATCACATTTCTAATCTCTTTGCCTCAAAGAAATATAGTATATCCAATTAAAATATAACGCATAATTTTAATGCGATATCATAATTGTGCATGTTATTCACATCAAACAAGAAATATACCAATTGATATGCAAATCACAATTTTAATTACATATCGTAATTCGCATTCTAATGCGATAAAAAAATGGATATTTTACTATATTTTAAAATAGTATTTATTATTTAATTAATTAAGTATATAGGTTAATTAATTATATAATTTTTTAATATATATTTAAAAATGTCTAAATATATATATAATGATAATAAATGTTTAAATGTTGTTTGGTTTAATAATTCTTTTTTGAAATTGTGATTTTTCACCTTTTTTTTTTTAATGTATTTTTAATATATAAATGGATTTAATATGTGGATTTTATAAAATTTCATTAAATTTCAAATAAAATAAATTAGAAAATATATCTTAAAATGTTTAAGAAAAAAACACCAAATTTTTAATAAAATATATTGAAAATTATGTGATGGAGAATTAAAAAAATCTCTTTGTTTACATTTAGATTGTGTTTAACATAAGTTTAAAGAAAAAAATAATGAAATAAACTATAAATAAGTCCACTTGGTCCATTATCTAAAAGTAAAAATAGACAAACATGACAATGATATGTTACAAAATTCAACAAATCTATTACTAGTGTAGCCATATAAATTAAATGGCTGGTAAATGCCAATTTACCAATGGGCATCTTAGACAAACCTAACAATAATGTGTTGCAAAAGTCAACAAATATAACTAGTGCAACCATATAAATTAAATGGCTGGTAAATGTGAATAATACTTAGAGAATAAACATCAAAACACTTACTTCATCTTATATCTCCAAATTAATTATGAACTTCCCATTCTGCAACAATAATTTTATGTTGAAAATTGGGGCAATCCCCTCACCAGAGTTTCTCATTCGGGCAATGGAGCAAAATAGGCACATCATGATCGACCCCTTCTTCACCCTACTTCCATATTGCAGAATGTTGTCGTTCACAACTTTTAAAATCTCTACCCAAATCGACAATACAATCACAGAGACTCTAACAGTGTCACCCCCAAATAGTTTGTTCATCTCTTTTAATTTGTGCATCATAAAGGGTGCGTAGTCTAGATCGGTTTTTTCACGCCCCTACACTAGCGGTACTCTTCCAAGCGCACTATAGGAGATGTGGCACCATCGACCACTTTCTTTTCACCCATACTTGTGATCGTGGACTACACCTACTTTGTATACTTAGTTTATTTTTCTCTTTTACCATGTACTTTTACTTAGTTTATTTTTCTCTTTTACCATGTACTTTTATTGATTATAACACAACAGTTAAACATTCATCAGTTTAACATAAGTTTAAAGAAAAAAATAATGAAATAAACTATAAATAAGTCCACTTGGTCCATTATCTAAAAGTAAAAATAGACAAACATGACAATGATATGTTACAAAATTCAACAAATCTATTACTAGTGTAGCCATATAAATTAAATGGCTGGTAAATGCCAATTTACCAATGGGCATCTTAGATCGGTTTTTTCACGCCCCTACACTAGCGGTACTCTTCCAAGCGCACTATAGGAGATGTGGCACCATCGACCACTTTCTTTTCACCCATACTTGTGATCGTGGACTACACCTACTTTGTATACTTAGTTTATTTTTCTCTTTTACCATGTACTTTTACTTAGTTTATTTTTCTCTTTTACCATGTACTTTTATTGATTATAACACAACAGTTAAACATTCATCAGTTTAACATAAGTTTAAAGAAAAAAATAATGAAATAAACTATAAATAAGTCCACTTGGTCCATTATCTAAAAGTAAAAATAGACAAACATGACAATGATATGTTACAAAATTCAACAAATCTATTACTAGTGTAGCCATATAAATTAAATGGCTGGTAAATGCCAATTTACCATTGTGTTTAACATAAGTTTAAAGAAAAAAATAATGAAATAAACTATAAATAAGTCCACTTGGTCCATTATGTAAAAGTAAAAATAGACAAACATGACAATGATATGTTACAAAATTCAACAAATCTATTACTAGTGTAGCCATATAAATTAAATGGCTGGTAAATGCCAATTTACCAATGGGCATCTTAGACAAACCTAACAATAATGTGTTGCAAAAGTCAACAAATATAACTAGTGCAACCATATAAATTAAATGGCTGGTAAATGTGAATAATACTTAGAGAATAAACATCAAAACACTTACTTCATCTTATATCTCCAAATTAATTATGAACTTCCCATTCTGCAACAATAATTTTATGTTGAAAATTGGGGCAATCCCCTCACCAGAGTTTCTCATTCGGGCAATGGAGCAAAATAGGCACATCATGATCGACCCCTTCTTCACCCTACTTCCATATTGCAGAATGTTGTCGTTCACAACTTGTAAAATCTCTACCCAAATCGACAATACAATCACAGAGACTCTAACAGTGTCACCCCCAAATAGTTTGTTCATCTCTTTTAATTTGTGCATCATAAAGGGTGCGTAGTCTAGATCGGTTTTTTCACGCCCCTACACTAGCGGTACTCTTCCAAGCGCACTATAGGAGATGTGGCACCATCGACCACTTTCTTTTCACCCATACTTGTGATCGTGGACTACACCTACTTTGTATACTTAGTTTATTTTTCTCTTTTACCATGTACTTTTATTGATTATAACACAACAGTTAAACATTCATCAGCATTAACCATGAAATGCACAATAGTATAACTGGGAGGGGCAACTCCCTGGAATGAGCTTGCCCACAATAATGATATATATGTAAGTTACAATCCTGAGGAAACTCTAGATTTACACTTAGAATATTTTTACATTCACCGGCACAACTCGTTCAGCCAGCTCATCCGCACGCCCACATGGTCATCCGAACGACTATGCCCAACTCCTCATTTGCCTCCACACGTTCACCCGAACGTGTTTCATTCAACTCGTCCAACTCGTCAGCCACTCCCACCAAACGTCCAACTCGCCAAGTCTCCAGTGGCGAGTCGTTCACCGTGCACTCGTTTAAGACTTCACCCGAACTGTTGTTCACTAACTCGGGTCATTCGGGTGGACGCCCTACCACGCCCTCGAACGACTTCCCAAATGACCATTGGAATGGATGCCCTATCGCGCCCTCGAATGACCTCAAACAACCCTGCCCGAAGGCCCTCGAATGATCTTGCACGAATGCCCTAGAATGACCTCCTGCACGACGCCTTCGAATGACTTTTCTGAACGATGCCCTCGAACGACTTTCTGCACGACTCCTTTGAACGACTTCTCTGAACGACGCCCTCAAACGACTTTCTGCATGACGCCTTAGAACGACTCTATTTTAGCTCGGTGCTTCAGCCCTGCACTCGTCCGCCTGCACCTTCGCCTGTTTCAGTCTTCTAACCCATGCACTTCACCTTTCACCTTATGATTGTGCGTTTTGCTTGAATGATTCCATGCCTTAGCTCCACGTCAAGCCATCCTACATATATGGCTCGCCCAACGTTGAACCATCATCCTTATGTTGGCTGACCCATCGTTTCATCTCTTGAACGGGTCGGCTCGTCCACTAGCCGACCCAAGTGTGGTGTCCATCGTTTGCCTTTGCCTGCCCATCGGCCTACCGGGACTGCCCATGTCCTATATATCAAACGACCTCCACAACACTTCACATGCATTTCACCCATTCGCTATCTGTCTCGTTTGGCTCGCCTGCACTTTCTCATCGTGTGCCCTCGGCCAAACGTGCTTGTAGCTTGAGGTCATTACATCCTCCTCCACCTGAAGTCATTGTCGTCCTCGAAAATCTTCCATCCCAGTGACCATCTGTCACCAATATATCATCCACACAACTATGTATATGGGTAGTCTAGATGTCCACTACTCAACCATCTCGCATGCCATAGATATGCCACTATTCTGCAAGCAATCATGTGCTGGTACCCCTCATGTCGGTGATTAGTTGGGTAGCTAATACAACCATGCATCACCTCCACAGGAACTCATGCCCCTACATCATCATGGTTGTCACTGCATGCTGTCTATCAACCTGTGTCATCTCACTCCTAGATGCATACTCAAAGTGTTTGGAGACTCAATGCCATGAGCTGCTAACAATGAGCCTCATGCTCCCTGATAGTCTAAGATGATGAGGAGGGAGCAGAGCCTGAAGGATCTCCCTCACTTATCAACTCAATCCACCTATCCAGATCCTCCACTTCTATTCTTTGCATGTATGCCTCCCGATCTTCCACCTGGACATTCGACCTCACATACTCTTCGTCATCGTCATTGTCATCCTCCACCGCCTCTAGCCTCTCAGATAGATCCAAGATGCTTTCTGACAATGCCTTCATAACCTATGACTACTCCATAAGTTTTGTCTCTGTAACAAACAAACGCTTACATATTTCTTCATCTTTCTTTCTCTCCTTCATACTCATCGATTTCAGCTTACACTCGGCCTTAGTTACTCCCATGGTCGGTACACAAATGGGTACATTCTCTCGTCCGTCATAAATGTACAGTTTCCTCATATGGGGAACAATCATTGTAGTGAATTCCTTCACGAATTCTATACCCAATACAACTTCATAGTCATCTATCTGCACCACAGTGAAATCAACTTTCCCTATCCATTCACCAAGTGTCACATCCACCTTTTCAGCTACACCAATCGCAGAATTTGGAGGAGAATGCACTATCTTCATTTGTTCCTACACTGGTACAAACTTCAGCCCAATCCTTCTCGCAATATTCTCACTCATAAAGTTGTGAGTTGCTCCACTATCCACCATAGTAAGCACATCCACACTCCCAACTTTCATTTCAACATACTCCAATCTGTTTCTTTTAGGATCTCTCCTAGAGACTACTTCCATGGCCACTGCAGCTCCAAATATCTGCATAACCTCTATGGAAGTTTCTTCTTTCTTCGCATTGGACTATGCCATCACAGCCACTTTCGGTCTTGAATGACAATTCTTCACCGTGTGTGGTTCCTCACATATCCAACACTTCAAGGGTTTCTTCATCTTCGACTTGTCATTCAATCTCGAACTCTCCTCTTTCGTAGCCTTCTCTTTCAGTTTGTCATACTTTTTCTTCTTCTCATCAGAACCTTCATCAAAGTGTTCTACCAAACGATCCATAGCAACAAAAGCCTCCTAAAGTGTCTTAATCTTTTGTCTCTTCACTTCACTCTGCGCCAAAGGTTTCAGACCTATGATGAAGTTGAACACCTTGCCCCTTTTCGCCATGTCTGGAAGTTCCAAATTTGCAAATGCAAACTCTCGCTGATATGCCTGCAGACTTCCTGTTTACTTCATATACTTTATCTCCATCCTTGCATCCCACGTTTCATCCTATGGACTGAAGTGGGTTTGCAAAGCCTTCTTCATTTCAGCCCTTGAAGTTATGTCCCTAGCATTGCCATTGGCAATTTGGTCCATCCTTCTTTGCCACCACACCTTAGCATCCTTCGTCAAGAATTAAGCAGCTACTTTCACTTTGGTTGCCTCATCGGATAATCCCAAGTGCTCCAAGTACTGGTCCATTTCCCATAGAAAGTTGCCAAGAGTCTTCGCACTCCTTGTACCATCATAAGAATCTGGCTCTTTGATTTTGACATGAGTCGCTTCTCCACCTGAGTTGTGCCTCACAACCTTCTTGAATACCATGATCTCATCTCAAGCTTTGTAAAGAGCTTGCTGCGATTCCAAGATTTTAGCCAAACCTTGATCTCTTGCTTCACCAATCTTCTTGACTTCCTCTTCCATTTGTGTATACTTCCATTCTGTGTACTCATATCGGTCCTTCAGTTCTTCAAGTTCTTCTTTCATCTTCGCATAGCCTTCATGAACCTGCATGTTCTTGACCTTCATCGAAGTCCAATTAGAATCCCATTCCTCCATTCGTTCCAATACGCTCTTCAGGAAAGCTTCACCTGCATTATGACTAAATTCACCTGCCACAACTTGAGGTTCCTCTGCCATCTCTGCCATCAGCCTTCTTTGCAATCTTATATAGACCATAAACTGTCAATCTGAATCACCTTTCAGATTCCTTGTCTTGATCACCTTTAATACCGCTTGTCACGTTAGTGTACTGGGATCAGCTTCTCATCGCAATCCACCAGCCCCTGATACCACCTTTCATGTTAGTGCAGTGGGATTAACTCCCCGTCATTCATTAGCTTTGGTACCACCTGTCACACCCCTACACTGGCGGTACTCTTCCAACCACACTATAGGAGGTGCGACACCACCGACCACTTTTTTTTCACCAATACTTGTGATCGTGGACTACACCTACTTTCTATACTTAGTTTATTTTTCTCTTTTACCAAGTACATTTATTCATTATAACACAACAGTTAAACATTCATCAGCATTAACCATGAAATGCACAACAATATAACTGGGAGGGGAAACTCCCTATAATGAGCTTGCCCACAATAATAATATATATGTAAGTTACAATCCTGAGGAAACCACATATTTACACTTAGAATATTTTTACATTCACCGGCACAACTGGTTCAGCCAGCTCGTTGGCACGTCCACACAGTCGTCCGAACGACTCTGCCCAACTCCTCGTTTGCCTCCGCACATTCACCCGAATGCATTTCTTTCAACTCGTCCAACTCGTCGGGCACTCCCACCGAACGCCCAACTTTCCAAGTCTCCATCGGTAAGTCATCCACCCGACCCATCGTTTCATCTCCTAAATGGGTCGGCTCACCCATCGGCCGACCTAAGTGTGGTGTCCATCGTTTGCCTTCGCCCCCCTGTCAGTCTGCTAGGATTGCCCACGGCCTATATATCAAACGACCTCCACAACACTTCGCATGCATTTCACCCATTCGTTGTCTGTCTTGTTTGGCTCGCCCACACTTTCTCATCATGCGCCCTCACCCAAATGTGCCTGCAGCTCAAGGTCCTTACAGGTTTCATATTAGTGTAGCCCCCTAATAGTTCGTTCATCTCTTTTAATTTGTGCATCATAAAGGGTGTGTGGTCTAGATCGGTTTCATAATTTCTCCACTCCGCTTCACGATGCCTTTGGGCTTTGTCAAAATATTGTCTTCCACAGTTATTCGGTGGTGTAGAAGTAAATTTATGAAAATTATTATATAAGTGAATTTAAATTGTAAATAAAATGTCTTTCGGATTAACCATATCATTTCATTAAGATTTGTTGGATGTTTGTGTTGGGTCCCCATAATACTAGTGATTACCCCATTACTATTGTAGTTATACCCCTTATTAATATTGTTGTGCCCCTATTGCCCCCATATTGTTATTACTGTGCCCCATAGAATCCCTCTATTGTTATTTTTGTGGCTTTATATTATTATTGTTAGGTCGGCTGGATTATATTGTGACTCCTTAGACTCCTATATATAGAAAGGAGGTTTTGTCATTTGAATCATCCAAGAATTATTCACTTATGTAGTGTAAAGGAGGTTGCCCCCTCGAAGAGGCTGAATTCTAAGGCGTTGATCTATCTTTTCTTGAGCTGGTTTCATAACATTTGGTATCAGAGCTTTGGATTCTAGGGTTTTGCTGCTCCAAACAGGTCATCATGGAATTTTCTCTATAACTTTTCTTCTGCAACGTTTCAGAAGTTGCAAAAAAAACCCATTTGAGAAGAAATTGCGCTGAACCTCGGGTCCAAATTTTAGATCCTTTCGCGCTATATTTGCGGAGATATGATCTGAGGAAGTCGGTATTTTTGCAGACTCCTGAATTACATTCCAAACAGGTGACCTGGGGAAAATCATCATAAATTTCTTTCTGAGCATCGGATTGAAATTTCACAAGAAGGTACAGAAATAGGATGGACTGCAGTTTTCTTGTATATATTTTTTAGAGTCAAAGGTCAAAACAGTGACACGTGGCACTTCATACAAGTTCGCTCTACTGAACTAGTCTACAATTAGGTCACTGCGGGAGATTGTGCATAACTCTTTCTTGGAGAATCAAATTTGGATCAGACTAGTGGCATTGGAAAGAGGATATAGAAGGATACTACAAATCACAATTTCAGAACTGGATGATTCGAAATTACAGAGATACATCAGATTCAATATCAAGCTTCTACAATGTTAAAAAAGGTGTGTAGTTTTTTTTTAAATTTTTGCCCAAGCTTGGTTTGAAGGAATTCAAGGGGCATAGTAAAGAATTATTATCGGTAATTGATGCCCCAAGGAAATAAAATGCAAACACCTAGTAAGCAACCTGAAAGCTCTAGCATGACTTATGAAGAAGAGGAAGAAATGCAACATGATATAGCAAAATTACGAGACCAAGTGCAACAAGTGTCACTTGCACAAAAAGGAACAGAATCTAAGACAGATGGTTTAAAGAAAGATGTAGAAGTTATGATGGATGGTTTAAATAAAGGCGTAGAAGCTAAGATGGATGATTTGAAGATAGATTTGAAGACAGACATGGAAGAATTAAAGAAGTTGCTACAAGAAAGGGTCACTAATGGTGAAAGGGTAGTAAAGGAAATTCATGATGAGAACAAAAGAAATGTTAATCATGATTCCATAGACTCTAATGTTGGATTGAAGACCCACCATATTCCAAAAATTGATATGAGGAAGTTTGATGGCAAGGATCCCGCAACATGGATATTACAGATGGAGCAATTCTTCGATCTCAATAATGTGCAGAACACACAAAAGGTACGTATGGCAACTTTATATTTGGAACCAAATCAGTTTGTATGGTATCAATGGCTTTGCTCTCGTAAAAAATTTATCACTTCGGCAATTTTTACGGAAGAATTGATAGAACATTATGAGGATACAAAAAGAAACACTTTTTTTAGCCAATTGATAAGTCTCAAACAAAAGGGTTCAATAATGGAGCACACTGAGGAGTTCCAAAAATTGAACATAAGGGTAAAAGATATTCCAGAGGAGCATAGGATTGATGTGTTCATAGGGTCTTTAAAGGATAACATCCAACATGATGTTCACCTTTGGGAACCTGATTCATTAGAGAAGGCATTCAGGTTAGCAAGAAAAATGGAAAGCAAAATTATGGCAACCAGGAAGCATACAACTCACAACTATAAAGACGGAAGTGTTGTTTCCCCTAGTCTTCCACAACCTATAAGGTTGACACCACAGAAATTGGAAGAAAAAAGAGCAAAAGGGCTTTGTTACAGTTGTGATAGCAAATACACTAAAGGTCATAAGTGTGCTGAGAAGAAATTATTCTACATAGATTGTGAAGAGGAAGAAGAAAAGGAGCAAGAAGGGTGAAAAGAAGAGGATATACTCCAGGAACAAAGCCTACATGAAGAACAAATAAATCCGACCATGTCTTGTAATGCATTGGCGGGAATTACCACTCCTCAAACCATCAAGATAGAAGGAAAAATCAAGAAGAAAAAGGTAATAGTGTTGATTGATTCAGGAAGCACCCACAATTTTATTCATTGTAGGGTAGCAAAAGAATTGAATTGTTTCCTATATCCAGCACTAGAGTGTCAAGTGATGATTGCAAATGGAGGAACAATAAATTGCTCTGGAAAGTGCCATAATATCAAGCTATCCATGGGAGAATATGTGTTGACTAGCCCAATGCTTTCCATTCCAATGGGAGGTGCTGATGTTGTACTAGGAGTCCAATGGCTACAATCCTTGGGTACAATAGCTTTTAATTTTCAAGAACTTTTCATCAAATTTTCTACGGAAGGAAAGGAAGTTGAATTAAGGGGTATTGCAGGGAAACCAGGAAAGATAATCAGCTCTAATGGTATGACAAAACTTCTAAAAAAGGAGCAAAGAGGTGTAATTGCACAATTATGTTCGCTAGATGTTTCTACATCGGAATCATCTATTTCTCCAGATCTCCAAAAAGTCCTGAACAATCATTCCAAGGCATTTGAGACTCCCAAAGGTCTCCCACCTATGCATGATCATGATCATGCTATTCATCTGATTCCAGGAAGTGTTCCTCCAAACATCAGGCCGTACAGATATCCCTATGTCCAAAAGAGTGAAATTGAACGTATGGTTGCAGAAATGCTAGAGGCTGGTATAATTCAACCGAGTCAAAGTTCTTTCTCTGCTCCAGTAGTATTGGTGCACAAGAAGGATGGATCATGGTGCATGTGTCCGGATTATAGGGAGCTCAACAAGCTCACTATTAAAGATAAGTTCCCCATTCCTGTCATTGATGAATTACTGGATGAATTGCATGGATCAATTTACTTCACCAAGTTGGATCTTCGTTCAGGATATCATCAAATCAGAATGAAGATTGAAGACATTCCGAAAACAACATTTAGAACACATGAGGGTCATTATGAATTTTTGGTCATGCCTTTTGGCCTTACCAATGCACCTTCAACATTTCAAGGTTTGATGAATTCAATTTTCAAACCATTCCTTAGAAAATTTGTGTTAGTATTTTTTGATGATATACTAATCTACAGCAAGTCTTGGAAGGATCATGTTGAACATGTTGATAGGGTGCTACAACTATTGGAGGAGAAACAATTATATGCAAAAAGATCCAAATGTTTCTTTGGAGTCCAGGAGGTGGAATATCTGGGTCATATTGTATCTCATGAAGGAGTTAAGGTAGACCCTAGCAAAATTAAAGCCATTAAGGAATGGAAAATCCCCACATCCATAAAGCATCTGCGAGGATAATAGCAGCACCTCTAACAACATTATTGAAGAAAGATGCATTTTCATGGACTCCGGAAGCAACAAAGGCCTTTGAACATCTTAAAGAGGCAATGTGCCAATCCATGGTCTTAGCTACACCGGACTTCACAAAAACCTTTATTGTGGAATGTGATGCTTCAAGAAATGGAATTGGTGCTGTTCTAATGCAAGATGAAAGACCCATTGCTTTTGAAAGTCGTCCAATCAAGGGAAAGGTTTTAAGAAAAGCTATTTATGAGAAGGAAATGTTGGCAATACTCCATGCACTTAAGATATGGCGACCCTACCTAATGGGAAGACACTTCAAGGTAAAAACGGATCATGATAGCCTTAAATACTTTTTAGAACAAATATTATCCTCTGAAGAGCAACAAAAGTGGGTCACAAAGATGTTGGCTTATGACTTTGAACTCATCTACAAAAAAGGGAAGCAAAATGTGGTGGCAGATGCACTCTCAAGAAAGGATGAGGATGCGGAAGCATCGTTGTGCGCCATTTCTATTATCCAACCAGATTGGATAAATGAAGCAAGGGAGGAGTGGAAGAATGACGAAGAAGTGTGGGCACTTATTCGAGAGTTACAACAAGATTCCAGTACGTCTGATACATTTAGCTGGAAAAATGATTCGTTATGGTACAAAGATCGCTTATACCTCTGTAAGAATTCCCAGCTAAAACAAAAGATCCTTATGGAATTGCACAATTCTCCCTTAGGAGGGCACTCAGGATTTTTAAAAACTTACCACAGGGTTAAGAAGGAATTTTTTTGCGATGGCCTTAAATCATATATTCAAAAGTTTGTGGCGAAATGTTTGGTTTTACAACAAAATAAAGTTGAAACAATTAAGACACCGAGTCTATTACAACCTTTATCCATTCCAAGCCAACGTTAGGAGGAGGTTTCAATGGATTTTATCACAGGTTTACCCAAGTCTGAGGGAAAGAGTGTCATCATGGTGGTAGTTGACAGACTTACCAGGTATGCACACTTTTGTGCATTATCACGTCCATTTAAAGCCAGTACAGTTTCTACTGCATTTATGGAAACAATTCAAAAGCTACATGGAAACCCAAAGATTATTGTAAGTGACAGAGATCCCATTTTCAGTGGAAATTTTTGGACAGAATTATTTTCTTGTCTTGGTACTCAGTTAGCTCATAGCTCATCTTATCATCCTCAATCTGATGGGCAAACTGAGATAGTAAACAAATGTTTGGAAGGATATCTTCGTTGCTTTGTATCTGATAAAGAGACACAATGGGTCAAATGGTTGCCTCTGGCTGAATGGTGGTATAACACTTCCTTCCATAGAGCAACAAAAATGACCCCATTTATGGCACTTTATGGGTATCAACCACCATCCATCACATCATATTTAAGAGCAAATTCTAAGGTTCAGGCAGTGGAACATCACATTGAACATCAACAACAAGTCCTCCAACTCTTAAAGGATAACCTCGTGTTGGCACATAATAGAATGAAACAACAGGCAGATCAACATCACAGTGAAAGAAGTTTTGATGTAGGTGATTGGGTATTCCTATGGATACAACCATATAAGAAAATGTCCCTCAAGCAAGCTAAGAAGGATAATAAATTGTCACCAAAGTATTATGGTCCGTACAAGGTGTTGCAAAAGATTGGTACTATGGCATACAAATTGGAGCTTCCTGCAGCTCCTCGATTGCACCCAGTTTTCCATGTTTCATGTTTAAAGAAGGTTATGGGCGACAAGCTCCCAGTTCAAACAATATTTCCAGAACTTGACGACGAAGGAAAAATTATATTGGAACCGGAAGCAGTCACAGAAACAAGAACTCGACAGCTACGAAATCGATCAATTTCAGAGTATCTTATCAATTGGAAGAACTTATCCGCTGAATATTCCACATGGGAGGATGAGAATTTTATGCAGAAGTATCCAGAACTACTCAAGCATTGAGGACAACACTTTTTTGAAGGAGAGGGGCATGTTGGGTCCCCATAATACTAGTGATTACCCCATTACTATTGTAGTTATACCCCTTATTAATATTGTTGTGCCCCTATTGCCCCCATATTGTTATTACTGTGCCCCATAGAATCCCTCTATTGTTATTTTTGTGGCTTTATATTATTATTGTTAGGTCGGCTAGATTATATTGTGACTCCTTAGACTCCTATATATAGAAAGGAGGTTTTGTCATTTGAATCATCCAAGAATTGTTCATTTATGTAATGTAAAGGAGGTTGCCCCCTCGAAGAGGCTGAATTCTAAGGCGTTGATCTATCTTTTCTATCTTTTCTTGAGCTGGTTTCATAACAGTTTCGAACCAATTAATGTGGTCCATTCTCAGGACAAGGTGAAAAAATCATACAATCTTCATGTATAAATAGCAAGGATACATCATTGCCCCAAGGTCAGCTCATGAAACTAGCCATTGGAGATTAGTTAAGCAAATAAATAGAAATCATGAAAAGTTAAAATGGAATTATTTAATATCCTAAATTTTATTTAAATTATAAGTTGGTTGACATGAGCACAAATAATAATAAATAGTAGGGGGATATGAATAAGCTCTTAACAAAATAGTTTTTAGGGATTAAATTATTACATCAAAATACAGTTTTAAGGGGTTAAGTATTAATAAGAATAGCTGTTATATAATTAATAATCCAGTTTTTTGCATTAAGAAAAAAAAAAAAAAAACATGTTATAAATTAACATTTAGGAGAGGATTAAAATAATGTAGAGAATAATCCAGAAATTAATTAGAGGGTTAAGAATGAGAAAGGTGTTTCTAATTAAAACTAAAAGGTTTAGATATAAGTTCTTATATAAGAAGTAAAGAGAGGTTAAGAGAAATTAAGAGAAAGATTCAAAATTTTATATGTTAATGAAATAATTAGGGGCTTAGTAATTTATTTTAAAGTGGTCAAAGAATGAATCAAAGAGAAGATAAAAATATAAGTTATAAATATATAAAGAAAATGAGTTGAGGGAATTTACTATAATATAAAGTACTAAGTAGCTTGAGAAATTATTATACAAGAATTAACAAGTGGAGAAAAACAAATATATAAAAAGGGGAAAGGAGGGAAAAATATAAAAGGGGGGGAAACGAAACAAGAGGATCATAAGGAGAGGGCTAGAATTCAACTTCTACTCAATTTCCAACCATCATCTCTATTGAGATGATGGTACGCCTCTCAATCTCTATAGAATTGCTAAGCTTCCTATGGTGGAAATGATCAACTCTAGCAATGACTTTGGATTCCTCAATACAAACATTGTGCTTGGATTTCTCTGCCTATTTAGTTACAGCCGAAGAGCAAGAACGATTATGCCTTATGTCTGCAGTGTGCTCATGGATCCTCTAGTTAATTGATCAAACGATCTCTCAATATATGGAATACCATAGGAGAAAGGAACCAGGTAAATGCCTTTCATGTCTTTCAGGCCGATAAGGTCTTAAATCGATCCAAGAGAATTTCTAATAGTCCTTTTATAAAAATTATTATACAAAAAATGTAAATTGGTAATAAAAATGGTTATTATTGTTATATTTTTTTCCTTTTTATTCTTTTATTCTTTTATTTTCTATATTTTATTTATTCTATAGTCCCACTTTTCCAAATTATTATTCCTAATAACTAACTATCAATTATTATATATTTTAATTAATAAATATTGAAATAGAATGACATTAAAAATCGTTATTTTAGATATTCATAATTTTAATTTATTCTCAAATAACCTTTCTTTTCCTTTTAATTTGATTTGATTCGTTATTTTATTTTTAGTTTTTTTTTTTAATTTCACGAAGTCAATTTTCCTAATTTATTATAAACTTATTATATAAATAACTTATAAATTAATGGCTATTTTTAATTAAATATTAAATCATGTTAAATTTATTAGACTTTCTCCAAAGTTTAATTTTTTTAAATTAAATATGAGTATGGTTGATTATATAGCTAGCATTAAGTAGTGAAACCCTCAGACATGCTCTAGGAACTTTCAATCTCACTGCAAAATCACAGATTTGACATCCAATCATCGTTTTACTCGATCCCCATTGGATCTCACATAGTTGATGAGTGACGTTGGCATGAGGGGAGATGTGAAGCCCTTGAGCTGCAGACGGTTGGAGGTGAGGTCATATGACGGAGGAGTTCGGGTGATCTGGCCAATCGCAGATGAAAAACGCGAGGTCATGAGTAAAAATGACTAAGTCTTCAGCTGAATGGAGGTTTATACGACGAGGAGGTCCCGGGTGAGGTCCTCAACCACAAAGCTGACGTGCAGGAGTATGTTGGAATTCCGAATTCGTGGGTCGGCTGGCAGGCCCGATGTGACCACAAAGGCGGGTGGACAGATATAAATACATGGTGATGGGGAGAGCTTCATCATCAATCATTTGGAAAGTAGTTTGAGCAACCAAGCGAGCAAGACAAAGTGCGAGCTGGTGTTCTGGAATCTTGGTGAAGGTGCAGACGGATGTAGGGGCGGTAGCACCCTAGCTGCAGGTCGAGGTGATTGTGGAAGGTCGCAGAGTGTGTAGGCCCCAGGGCACAGACACGAATGATGAACAAGTTGGCGGGTCATAGCGTGAGTCGGGCAGATGCACACGGGCGCCATGGGTAGGCAGCCATGTTGGCGAACGACGGGTTGTTCGGTGGTGCGAGTGCACGGTGGAAATATGAGTCGTTGAGGCGAGTTCGGCGGGCATGCACGAGCTGAACGGGAGAGGATCAGGTGAAGCCAAACGAGGGCGGCGGGTGAATGCGAACATTGGGAGTGCGGAGTGTGCTGACGGGCGAGTCATGTGGGCATGCCCGGTACACGAAACGGTCATGGTTGGTTGAATGCAGTTGAAGGGTGAGCTGGGTGAGCACGCCTAGGCGCACTGAAATGAAGGTTGAAACGTGCGAAGGGGGGCGAGTTAGGTGGACGAGCTTGGGCACGGGCAAACGGTGAATGGTGAAACGAGTTTGGGCAATTGCGGTGAGCATGCCTGAACGAAAGACAAGTGCATGTGACGGGTGAAGACATCGGTGAACAGGTGAACTGTGCACGAGTGAATGGCGATGGGTGGCACGAACGAAACGACAAGTGTGATGAGAGCACGAGTTGGGTAGCATCTCACATGACTTTGCCTGGTGGCTGGGGAAGGCTGCACGGCAAGTGCAAGAAGGTGAATTTTATAAGTTTGAGGAGAAACTTGGGGTTTCCCTCCATTGAAAAGCTTATTTGTAATTCTGAATATTATCATTTTTAATACAGTTAGACTCATAGTTATAGGGAGTTTCCCCTCCCATGATATTTCGTTGTGCATTTAAATGTTAATGGGGATAATATGCTAATGATGTGAAAGTTTCCACTGTGGGTTTAATGAAAGCTTATACTTAACTTGTTGGAAAATACTCTAAATATAGAAGTAAGGCGTAGTCCACCATCATTAGTATTGTTAAAAAGAAAAGGGTCAGTGGTGCTGCAAATCTTATAGTGTGGTTGGAAGATTACCACCAATGACGGGGTGTGATAGGACATGTCATGCCCATGACATGAACATGTGTGACAAGAAACGAATGGGTGGAAAACTTCAGTTAAAGGCGACGAGACGAGTTGCGACGACGAGTGGGAGCATTCGGTTAAATGTGTCGCAGCGAGTGTGTGATAACAAGTTGCGACGAGCTACTAGGAGATTCAAAAAACAAAAAATCAGAAAATTGACTAAGTATGCAAAGGTGTGTGCAACATGTTTATAAGGTGTCAAAAAACCAACGAGTCAGTGGGCCGACGTGAGGAGTGGCGAGTTGGGTGAACCAACGTGACTCTTGGTATTTTATTAGGTGATTGTATGGTTGGCCTAGGTAGATCGAACCACCTTATCTCTTCGAGGACACGTTATATGGATGATGAGTTGGAGTAAGGCATCAAGCAATCCAAGCATGTTAAACAAGCATTCAACGAGCAAAGGGAGAAAGTGAGTAAGGAGAGGTGAAAGTGCAGGTGGACTGAGGGTTGAAGCACTAAGCAGAGATAGAAAGGCAAAAAACTGAGTCACAGAGTTTCGGTGGAATTCAAGTGCGAATGAGTCGCACGTGGTTGACCTTGCCTACGGGTGAGTTAGCCTGGACACATCTGTCGGGTGAGCTACAATGGTGAACTGCAAGGTGATTTGCGGAGCGAGTGAGTCAGGTGCACTGCGAATGGGCGAAATATGACAGGCGAGTCGAGTAGTCAAGCTACGGACAAGTGGATAGACAGTTGGACGAGTTGGAGGTTGGGTGGACCGGTGAGGGCGCTTTGACCCGCAAACGAGTTGGGTGACACGGAGGTGGGTGCCTTGCCCACAGACGAGATGCTAAACAATGCGAACACTCTTGCACTATGAATTGTGACCTGCTTGGGCACTCCTAGCTGATAGGTTGCGATGGTGACACAGGTTGAATGATAGGTGAACAAGCGCGGAGGTTGGGCACTCCTCACCAACGACAAGCTACGGTGGGCGACCTGCAGGTGGGTGCCTTTGCCCGAACGTGCTGCACGACTGAATGAGCAAGGGTGCTGCTAAATGGAAGGGCGACCCAGGATGGGTGACCCTAAATGGACAGACTGAATTGTTGTTTCTGATAGTTTGTCAAGGTGAGCTTGGGGTTCTTGTCAAGGAGTAGAGTTGTACAGATACTTGTAAAATTGAATTATTATTATCATTTGGGTAGACTCTAATCTGGGAGTTTCCCCTTGCATTAAAAGAAGTTTTATCCGTTGTGCATATTTATATTATGATGATGATGAATGTTATTTCTCTTGTGTAAAAATTATGAATGCCTAGTAAATTGCAGAAAAATAACTAAGTGTTGAATGTTAGGCTTAGCCCGTACTCATTAGTATTGGTGAAAATAAATTGGGTAGCAGTGCCGCACTTGCCTATGTACGGTTGAAATATCACCGCCAGGATAGGGACGTGACAAGTGGTATCAAAGTTATTTGGAGGAAGTGATACAACTACAGTTCATGACAGTTGGTATCAAGAAGCCTTGCATATTGAAGTGAAGACATCGTGACAGTTGATATTGGGTTTTGAAGCTGATGACCACTGAGGCTAAAGTAGGTATTGAAAACTTGATGAACAGGTGAAGATGGTCGAAAGATCCTTTCAGAAGCTCAAAGACATGACAAATTATTGGAAAGATGAAACGCAGAAACGCTATGAAGCTCTTGTGCAAGAGTGGGAACTCTTGATACACATGGGAGATACGATAGTAAACATGCAAAAGGAATTGGGTAATATTCATGGAAGGACTATTGAACTCGATGAACTTGATGAGAAGATATGATAGGTTGATCTAAGACTCCAGGAACTCATGAATGAATGAGCTTGACTAAGGGAGAAAAGCACCATGACGTAGGCAAAAGTCAAGGGACTTGAGGATGAAATTAAGAGGGACTTTCTTGGTTGAAAGCCCATTGTGATAGAGCAATATGAGCTTGATTACATTGATAGACTTGGGGACTATCATCGAACCATGAAGGAAGATGTTCAAAAGATTGGGTCACTTCGGATGGAAGAATTCAATGTGTGCCAAGTAGGTGGACTTAAGCAGAATGCAATGGAGGAAAATCTTGATGGTGCTTAAGCTAAACCAGGATCAAGTTGCTTGGATGAACTGAACAGGGAGCTAAAGTACCTTAAGAAGGAAGTCAAGTCGAAACACAAGTTGAAAGACTCTTCTTAGGTCGAATTGTCAAAGAAGGTTACAGAGATAAGATGCAAGATCAAGCCTAGAGAGGATGGTGATGCCTTGAAGCTGAGTTTTGTGTAGGTAACCGTACATGGAAATAAGTTTGCTACATTGGTGGACACGATGGCTACTCATAGCTTCCTTAGCAAGAAAGAAACAAAATCTTTTGGGAAGAAAGCTAAAGTGGGGAGAGAGTCAAGTCCTTTCTAAGCAATGAACTCTACCATGAAAGTTGTGATAGGTGTTTTGAAGGACACTCAGGTGAGAGTGGGTTCATGATTTGGGAAGTTGGACTTAAGAGTAGTTGACTTGGATGATCATACTATGGTACTGGGGTAGGATTTCATGAAGTCTTCACAATCCATACCAATGGTGGACCATGACATTCTCTTGATTACAACTAAAGGAAAAGCTATGTTGGTTTCGATGAATATAAGGAGCTTCTTGGGATATAGACCAAGGATGGCTTCTATGACTTTGTATCCAAAGGATACGAATGTGAAACATGATTATGTGGAGCAAAGAGGACTTGGATGTGTGTCTCAAATAATGAAGGAAAGGAAGTTAGTTGACATTGTTTCAAGAGCTAGGAGAAAAGATGAAGGTGGGAAGAAAGTTTCACACATCTTGAGACACTTGACATGTGCATATTCTACGAAGGATCTTCACCATGGAGTTGCATGTGAAGAAAGTTCAAATACTTCTTCTAAGGCAGTGATTAGAAAATATTATGCAAGTAGAGATCTGACTAGCATAGTGGATTTTTGTAGATATGCCATGGGCATCTATGACTTTCAGTTGGAAAAAGAGAAGCTTAGGAAGCTTGGTTGTACACATGAGGAGGATGAAGCTATGCACAAGTACTTGAGGATGCAGTATCAATAAAATACATGGGTGGATGAGAGTGATGAAGGGAACTTCCTGGCCCTCCTTTCTCAATAGACAAACCTTGGAGATAGGTGTGTGCAGGTCCTTGATATCTAGAACGACTACACCACCCCTACAAGGGGCCTTGGAGATGAGGCTTATTTATTTGACATGTTGACGATGCTTGGATGAATGTGACTATATGACAACACATTGACATTAGCATCATGGACAACATGTTGTAGACAAGATGATGGATTATGTCATGAGACTGAGCATGACTCACACTTGGATGGATTCTCGATCGAGTTGATGTTGTGATGGGATGTTGAGAGAAATGATTGATCATAGCATGAGGAGGTGAATTCTTATGGTTTGGGCTTGACAGTTGGTTTGATCACCTGACTAGTTCAAATCATGGGGGTCGATAGTGTACTGAGATTTTTTTGAGTTGGATTGGAGTATCATAGCAGTAGTTCACATGGCGATGATACATGATGAGGTCAGAAATGATATATGCTACAGCAATGGCATGTACTATAGTTGGAGGGACCAACCTTCCACCGTGGGGAATCATGTGGGTATGCAACAGAAGTGGATTGATGATCATGGATTGAGGAGACATGAACCTTGGTGGTTTATGCGATGGTAGAGCATAGGTGGGAAACATGGACATTTTCTAGATGTTGGAGCTAGCGACACTTTGTGATGATGGATGATGGTGTTGTCAAGGATGACAACCGTTTGAGTGGGGGAGTATGTCACGCCCACGAGATGAGCATGTGCGACGAGTGATGGAGGGGTGGACAACTTCGGTTAAAGGTGAAGAGACGAGTTGTGAGGACCAGCGGATGCATTCGGATAAATGCACACAACTGTGCATGCAACAACTAGTTGCAATGACGAGTTGCAACGAGTTACTAGGAGGGTCAAAGCACCGAAAATCGGAAAATCTACTAAGTATGGAAAGGCATGTGCAACGCGTTTATAAGGTGTCAAAAAACCGACGAGTCGGTTAACCGACGTGAGGAGTGGTGAGTTGGGTGAATCGACGGGACTCTTGGTATTTTATTAGGCGATTGTATGGTTGACCTGGGTAGGACGACCCACCTTATCGTTTGGAGGACATGTATATATGGATGACGAGTTGGAGGAGAAAGCCATCAAGTAATCAAAGAAAGTTCAACAAGCATTAAGAGATCAAAGGGAGACAGAAAATAAGGAGAGGTGAAAGTGTAGGTAGACCAAGGGTCGAAGCACTAAGCTCAGATAAAAAAGCAAAAAACTGAGTTGCAAAATTTCGATGGAATTTAGGTGTGGAAGAGGCGCAGGTGGGAAACCCTTCCTGCAGGTGAGTTAGCCTGGGCAAGTCTGCCCGACGAGCTACAGTGGTGAACTATGGGGCGAGCTATGGAGAGGGTGAGTCAGGTGCACTGCGGACGATCAAACTATGACAGGCGAGTCCAGTAGTCAAGTTGTGGACATGTGCGTAGACGGTTGGAGGAGCTGCAAATTGGGCAGACCAGAGAGGGAACTCTGACTCGCGGATGAGTTGGACTCACGGAGGTGGGTGATCTACTTACAGATGAGCTGCCAAATAGCGCGGGCTCTCTTGCACGGTGAACTATGACCCGCTTGGGTGCTCCTACCCAATAGGCTGTGACGGTGACATAGGTTGAATGATAGGTGAACAGGAATGGAGGTTGGTGACACGAAGGGTGGGGGCTCCTGCCCAGTGATGAGCTATGGTGGGTGACCTACAGGTGGTTGCCTCTGCTTAAACATGTTGCACGAATGAACGAGCAAGGGAACTACTGAACAAGATGGTGACCCTTAACAGACAACACAAATTGCGAATTTTGAGAGTTTTTCAAGGTGAACTTGGGGTTCTTGGAAAAGAACGGATTTGTAAAGATACTTGTAAAATTGCATTGTTATTATCATTTTGGCAGACTCTAATCTGGGAGTTTCCCCTCCCATTAGAAGAATCTTTATCTGTTGTGCATATTTATATGATGATGATGAAGAATTTTATTTCTGTTGTGTAAAAATGATGAATGCTTAGTAAATTGCAGAAAATGACTAAGTGTTGAATGTTAGGTTTATCACGTACTCATTAGTATTGGTGAAAAGAAATTAGGTAGCGGTGCCGCACCTACTTGTGTGCAGTTGAAAGATCATCGACAAGATAGGGGGATGATAGGAGAGATCCCCTCCTACAAAAAAGTGGTATCCGACGATAGTAGTAGGCAAGGAGCTAAGGTAGGTAACAACCAATCTTCAAGAGGAGGAAATGAAGCACCAATAATGGGGTCTCAATGGAAAGCCAAGATCTGAGGCCGATGCCTTCCAAGAACTACTAAAAGGCTAAGATTTTTCATCCCATGAAATATAATGGAGAGTTACAAGAAATACATGAAGGACCCTGTCTTGATCTGTAAATTCATCAGAATTTGGCCCTCATAGAAAGATGTTATAAAGTGGATCCACTTGAAATAACAATCGAAGGATCACATAAATATGAAGCTAGGAGTCAGGGGCTTCTTTAAAATGGTCTTCACCAATTTGGAAGATAAAGCAAGGGTTTTTGAGAACATCTCATATTTCTTCTATAATGCAGGGCTCTTCATGAGATTATGGGAGGAATTCTACAACGCAAAATGTTATCCTCTACAAAATCCCAGGATGAGGAGGAGATCGAAAGAGGTAACTTCAAACCACTTGGAGTTCAGAAACTAGCCCTACTAAACCAGAGAGGGATCTATCTAAGGATTTCTCAGTCAATGACTAGAAAAGAAATGGATTTTAGGCTAGATGTAAAAAAATTAGTCAAATTTTTGAACATTTAGGGCTTTTGGGTTGCTGGACCAGGGATGAGAAAAAGCAATTAGGTCAAAGTCTCAAAGGGTTGTAGTAGCAAGCATAAAGAGGAGCAATATAACAGTGTCTTGTGATGAATCTAAGAGTTTGATCAATGTAGTGTAGGGTTTGAAAATCTTAGAAAGTCACAATGAGCATGTATTGCCATGAATTCATTAATCTAGAAGAAGAAATACACAAACATGATTTTCCACATAAACAAAGCTTTGAATCTAAAGAATTCTACCTATATAACTATAAGGAAAATAATTTAGGAAAGAAAAACATGTTAAGAGATATGAATTCATTCGTAATAAACTTATATAGAAGAGAAGGAACACCACAAACTCACTGCACAAGTATTGCTGAAAAATAGTTGCAACTGCTTCTTTATTAATTGTATGAAAGCATAAGATACAAGTCCTCTCATTTGAAGTCCAACCCTCCTCTCTGAATAAGAAATGATACATATAACTCAAAAAAAACCTTTTCCCCACCTTCAGGGGTCAAATCCCTAAGTGGTGGAATAGTTCCAAGAATCTCTCAACCAACAAGGGAGAGTGAGAAGGTCAAAAAAAAACTCTTCTCTTAGACTTTGATTTGAGTTTTGCTTCATTTGTGAGGCCTAATTAACCATAAGAAAAACCTATCATGCATATTTATTCTTTATGACATCATCTAGACTTCACAGTACTTAAGTTACATCATTATGTTACCTTTGACCAAGTGGAATTACAGAGTGGAATTTTTTAATTGAAAAATCAGAAAACTACAAAACTGCAGCACCCACTTTGAGGCCACTTTTAAGTACCTTTCTGAAGTCAAATTTTAAATCTGAGAGATTGGTCAGTTAGCATTTCCTGTCTGGTTTCCTAAACATCTTGAATTTTTAAAAATGACCCATAGGAAGGCCTTCAAAAATTGATTCTCCCAAGATATCTCCAAAAGCACAACGCGAGTGAAAAAGAGGGGTAGAATGTTGATTTTTGACCACTTTTTCTCAATTTTCTCAAAATCTAAAACCTGTCTGGAAAATATCAGGAAATGGGTTTTTAGAGGAGGGCATCATATTTCCAAAAATTCAAGCCACTTTTCATTTCGAGCTATGAGGAAAAAGTGCAGCGCCAAGGCGTTATATTTTTGGAGGGGTCAAAAGTTTGGGTTTTTCTAGAACAATAGGGCTCAAAGAGGGAGCACTATCTCTCTAACCATATGGATTTTTGAAAAACTTCAAGAGGTATTTGTATATACGGATGCAGTGAAGAAAATCCTCTCTCATTTTTTGGCATTTTAGTTTTCGTTTCTTTGAATCTGTGCCACAAAATAATGACTAAAACATGAAATTAACTTGAAAATATTTGATTTTCTGACATAGGTCTCCAAGAAAGTTTCATATCTCCCAATCTATGATACCTGTGTAGAAACTAAAGGATTTGTTTTTCCCTTGGTACATTATTGACAAAAACCTCTTCAACTTTTGTCAATTTCATCTCCATTTGGTCAGAAACACACTTTGAAGTAAAACTATTCCATGTGTGCTGCAAATGACCTCTTGATGAGTTTGTGAGGCACTGATCTCTTTGATGTTAGATGGCTCAAACCTTCAAACATGTCCTCCATTATTGTAATTCTTCTTGTAAGTGTGTGTGGCCTATGCTTCCAAGGTGAAATCCTAGCTCACTAGGAGGAAGAATTAGGGCTTAGTTTTAGGAAAACAAGGGATTTGAGAGAGTCTTGTAGATGGAGGGGAATGAAGGGGTTAGGGGATTTCTAAATTCTTGGGAAAATTTTGTGCAGTAGGGATAGATGTTATGGAGTGTGAGGAGGTGCGATTGCTTGAAAATAGTGAGGGAAAGGTGTGAAAATGTCCAAAACACAGTCCTAGCGTAGATATTGGTAAAAATGCAGCATTGAGCTAGGGTTTAGGGAAAATGAGGGGAAATGAAGGGAATGGGTATGGGAAATGGTTGGGAGCGGTAGATAAGGTATGTGTGGGGGTTATGGAACATATAAAAAAGGATTTTTATCACGACAATGAAGAAAAATAATTTAGAGACCAAAAGCACAGTGAAACCCTAGGAGATGGATTTTCACTGAGTTCCCCAAAATGTAGGATGCATAAGAGGTGCCAGATGTTTATTTACTTGCCAAGGAGATGCTTAAACTTTTGAATTCTGAAATGAAACCCTTTTTATGCTTTGGATGGTCCTTTGTAGCTTGAAAGCTGATTTTCGCTTTGGTAGTGGTATGACATCATATGTCCCTTTGAGAAATGATGAGACGAGGTAGTGTACTGCAACATTATCTTATTTGAAATAAAAAATTACCTTTACCTTTATTTTTCTTTCCCTAAGCTATTAACTCCCTTTATCCACCGACTCACACGATGGACATGTTTTTGTTTTGACATATGTTATCATGACGACACATGGAGTGAAACCCTAGACCATGACCTAAAATGAGGAATTTAACTATTTCATGACCCAAGACACTTAAATGAAGATATGATACCTTGAAGAAGACAATGACCATGATGAGTGATGAAGACCATGAGTAAGTGAAGGGAGCAGTAGTGACCTAGACACAACAACCAGTGACTAAATTTATTTTGAAACCTAAAGAAATGATAAAATTTTACCTCGATACCCTAACAAACCTTGTAAGAGCATATTTGATCACTCGTGACTGACATCACTGGAATGAACTAACACAAACAACAAAACATTTATGTGTGCCTCAATCTGGGTTCTCTTGTTCTTCTTACCGATAGAATTTTGGGATCCAGAGATTTTGGAAGGGATCGGGAATTCCATTTTTAGATTTGTAAAAATTGTGGACTCCACAAAGAGGGGTAGACACACCTCTTATAATATAATATTATTGTACATGAATATTGTTGAACCCTCCTAGAATTTATCGAATTTGAGTACCAATATTAAATATGGAAACAACTGTTGGATTACAAGCATGTCCATTTTTGTTGCCGAAGATGCCATGAATATGGTCATCTCTTCATATATTTCCCTTTGAACCAGCTGACCATCTTGGAACAAGAAGGAAAATTAGACAAGGAAAAATCTCAGGAGGACATGGAGGGTTTCTAATGAGTGGTCTACAAAAAATGCAACCCAAAAGCTCCAATGCAAATAGGACAAAACAATTAAACAAAGAAACATGCCAATAGTAACAAATTTGAAGCTCTGGCAAGAGAGGAGGAAGGACCGAGTGAACCAGCCAAATCGACGATCTTGTGGGGAGTTATGACACCTCTGAGTAGCAAAACTAAACCTAAAAGGAAAAGTCTAGGAGAACTCAAAGATCGGGAGGAGGAAGACGGCACTAACGATTAAGAGAATATGAAAGTTGATGACATAACAGAAGAACTAAGCACAAAGGAAATGATGTTAAAAAAATTACTGCAAGAATGGAAAAATATTGATGAGAGATTTATCCCAGAGTATCAGAAGATGCTATATCGAGAAACGTTTCAGAAATGTCAAGCCCAGAGGAAGAGGGATCAAATCAAACAATCAGGAGTGATAGGAACCCCGACGAGCAATGACCTAGATCTGAGATCGACCCATAAATTAGGGAAAAGAAACGGAGAAAAGAAATTGCATGAATAGATCCAGATGGTGGGATATATTCTTGTGAATTCAAGATGGGTGGTATCGATGTTAGCGATATTGAGCCAACTTAATAAACCTCAAAAATGAATATTGTAACGTGGAATGAGGGAGGTCTAAATATCTGAGGCAAGAAACGATATCTTAAAGTTTTTTTAATTAAATATTAAATCATATTATTTTATTAGACATTCTCCAATGTTTGGATTTTGAACATGAAGCATCTCGACTATTTAACAACATAGTCTAACTTATAGACGAAATGACCTTTTTCACGACATTTTTTCTGGTTAATTTAAACGAAAATCGGGTGGATATTTTTAAAAGCTTGAGTTTAAGTTCTTTAAAATGTATAATTGGAGTGCCCTAAGGGGTTTTTGAGGGTGTTGAATCAATTTATACATTCAAAACTGCATTTTAAATAACAAAAAATTACGTTCTTTGCTGAAATTGTTTTGCCCAGCTCCGGTGAAAAAGTCTATTTCATCTATATGTTATAATATGCCCTATTTAACCCTATGATAGATTGGATTTTTTCCATCTTTATCCTTAGGATGAACCACAGTAGATGATTCGAAACCACGCCTCAAAATAGGATGAGAAACAACAAATTTCTTCTTATCTCAACAATAGGGCCTCATCCCTATAGTATGTTGTGTTTGACCTCTTTCAATTCACAAATTAATGCTCTTTTCTCTTAAATTTTCAACATTCTATTCCTAGTAAAGAAATATTCTTTTCTCTTAATTTTGCAACATTTTATTCCTTGTAATTCATTGTGCCAAGAGGGACTCTCCAGCCAAGTATGGAAGAGATGTTGTCTTGCCCTATCCTGATCTAAACATTTTGACTTGGTTAAATTACACAAAAATATAAAAATAAATATAATAATTAAAACATTTTTTCCTAGTCAAATTACATAAACAAAAAAAAAGATTCAAATAAAAAATAAACAATAAGAAAATAATTATAATTAATAATGAAAACAATTTAGATCCATCTTAATTTCAGATCTACCAAGTTTCAAGAGGGATCAAATCTCTTGAGGTGTAAACCTCTTATAGATATAAAAGAGATTTTATCCCTCCAAGCATTTGGTAGATCTAAAGTTAAGATACTTTAGTTAATGCACAATGGAGTATAATTATAAAATTTCCACCATTTCAACATGATATAATAAAAGCATATTATAAGAAAAAAATTTAATAATTAAGATGTTTTAAATTTTGATACTAAACCATTTAAAACCTTTCAATTACATTTAATATTCACATACAATTCCAGTAAACTTGTGCACTTAAATATGTTTATAATTCCATTTCTACAACTCCAGCAAAAGCCCAGTATGAAGTTAAGGTTGAATAAGCACACCCATGATATATTTTCAACAAACCCTTTAATTCATATATCAGTTATTCCAGTAAAATTGTGCAATTAAAGATGTTTATGATTCTTCTTCTACAACTCTACTAAACTTTTGCATTCAAATATATCAATATCTAATATTCCAGCAAAAGCTAATTTTAGTATGGAATTAAGGTTGAATAAGAACAACCATGATATATGTTCAAACCATTTAATTTATATTTAAGATTGTAAATTAGACTTGCATGCATAAGATAAAATAGTGTAGCTCATTCTTATAAATGGTACCAACATCATGTGTCGATAAAAAGCCTTATATGGATTCTAAAACCAAATTTAAAAGGTTACATGCCACTTTAAAATTAAAGAAAAGGTTTATATGGAATGTATGATATTTTCTTAATCATAAAATCTTACAATCAAACAAATTAAATTGAAAATAAAATTAATGTTAAACTAACTAAATTGGGGAAGTTTTCACTTAAATGATTAAAAAATTACACATATTCAATTAAGAATAAAACAAAGAAAATAAAATTAAAATGAATGATTAAAAAATTACACATATTTAATTAAGAATAAAACAAAGAAAAATAAATTAAAATAGAAATATGAGACAATATTTTATCTCAAAATTTGTTTAATGTAGTCCCTCGAAACACTAGATGTTTCTAGGTTTTGATTGGGTGATTACATTTAATTGTGAGTAACCTTGTTGAATTATAACTTAATGAAATGAATGAAATTAAAATGAGGCAACCCTTAATTTAAATTAATAACAAAACTCATTTTTAAATCAAGCAATGTAAATGGTTGTAGAATCTACTAAAAGTGAAATCATCAATGATAACCAGTCGTTCTTCTCATATTTCTAGGTTTCATTTATACATTTTCATGTCTTGGAAGTACAAACAACAACTAAAGAGACATCATTCTTGCTTTAGCAAATCATCGTATTGGATTCTTCCTTCGCACCATCTCATTGTTATTGTAATGTGTCCCCTCCTAACCCTAGCCCCAACTAAGGATAGAAGGAGGCAGTTACAATGCTGATCAGACCTCCAATGTCTCGCTATGGAGATGTTGTCTAAATTTTTTGATCTCTTAAAATTATTCAAAATTTAAAACGAATAACGTTGTTGTGTTTGTCTTGTTGAGACCTTTCAAATGATATAAAACTTGATTCAATATGACTCCCAGATCGAAATATATGGCCATTCAAAGATTGGCCTATTATATAGTGCCAGGTCATCTTGACTTGCCACGATGCTCACGTCATGCCTACATGGTTGTCCCAGTCACATGCCATGTCGTGGCCAAGTGGAAATTTTCAATAGGCTGATACAAGTTCACGTATAACCTTGTTTTTATTGTCCACATGATCCCTCCTATAATGCACATATTTGTTTTAAGAAAGGTATGAGGGTGTGATCCCTATGTGGCCATGTCACCTTGGGAATTATCATGTCGGCAGGTTTTCAAATTTTTTCCATATTGAAGCTACTGGGGACAACCTTTCAGGACTATGTGGTAGTATACACCTAGTGGTAAGCTTAGTATCACCCTTGGCTTCAATGGGAAAACATTCACGTCACGCAGTGCTTGACCCCACTAAATGGTCCCCACATGCCTAGTCACCTTGGCAATTAGATCTCGATAGTCCTACCATGCCTTCTGTCCAGCATCTCCAGGGTCTGAGGTCCAGGGTGACATCACTAGCCCTAAGGGTTGGGGCACCATCATCTTTCACCATGCCACATAATTATGGGTCCCACCGCAAGTTCCAATCCATTGTATGCACATTTTTCATGTCATAAGGAATTTGAGGTTTTCCTCCATCACTTCATAATGGGCATCCAACCAACCCCACTGCCACATCATCCTAGAGATTTTATCTTGGTGGTTTCAAACTATGCCACTGCTTGGAACTTCTAGAGGTAATTCTTTCGAGTCCATTCAATGGCCATGAGAGCTTACCCATTAATGGGCCAATTTTCTCCTATCTAAGCACTTGATCACTACACTTGGTCACAGAATAAAGAGAGTTAATTCACTTCCTTCTAAAGTCCTATATTTTGGACTTAAGGATTTACAACCTTGTGCATGGCGACTTTTAATTCTCATATAAGAACCTTCACCCAGGTCGCTGACACGTATTTTTCAAACATACAATAGTGTATGCAAGAATTTTGGGCTACTCCTCTTGTGAATTTTCGAGACTTGACCATGGTTGTTAGGCCATTGTATATAAATAGACATACTCTAACTATCTTTCTTGAGCTTAAATGGGAAAATTTCAGCCCCAATGTATATAACCATATAGTTTTTCACATATAAAGGCTACATGCGTGCCTCTCGATTAAATTTCAATCTCAGAGTAAAAAAAAAAACATTGCAATGAATACATTTCACCCATACATTTATACAATTATTAAGATTATAGTCCAGTCTAGGATTAATCACAGGAAAACAATTATTTCCTTAAAAATCATTGTGGAAAGCACTGACATTCCCCTTTTATGAATGAAGCCCCAATTTCATATCACAAATAAAACATTCAACTAATGAAAAACATATGTACTTGATATTTTAAACAAATAAGCACAGATATGCACTTATCTTATGTAACACAATGATTTGTTGATTGAGAGTGCGACTTCAACTCTCCACCCAACGTTAGACAATCTATAATCACGTTCTCGTGTAGTTATCACCCCCGAGCTAGATTCTGGTGCTTGAGGTGGAGTGCTTTTGAGAGTAAACTTGAAAAATATTTACAATTGAAATAGCATGTCATAAGGTCCCTCTGCATCCACCAGCTACACAAGTTCCACTTAATCCTTTCAGACTTTTCAAACCATATTTACATCCATGTCAGGATTCCACAGTATAGTGAGTCCCAACTAACTTTCGGGAAAAAGGATTCCACATCAATAGAAGGTTTATCAGTGGATAAGATATTGGTGAGTAAAGGGATCACCTCTCTAGGCAGTTCATGAATGATTCAAGCACTCGAGCTTCATCCCCAAGGCAAATCCTAATGGTTCATCAACCTCACAGGTACCTTAATGTCTCTTCCCAATGTAGTAAGTTCATTAATCCATAAGCTTCCAGTGGGTTCTTCAACCTTCGGGAAATCCACTACTCTCTATATTATTTCACTTAGCAAGCCTCTTTGAGGGTTCCTCAGCTGATTCACTTTCTCAATAACTCAATCCTTATGGCATTGATCATTGTTCTTTATTCGTTCACCTCTTCCCTTGGAGTAATTTTCTTGTAGTGTTCACCATTGTTCTATTCTATCACATATGTGAGTGATAATGAGTTCAAATTTCTTCACCCATCCCTCCCACTATACATGCATGAGAGAGAAGAGTAATGTATTCTCTATCTCTATGAAATTCTTTTCATGTCTCTTCAATAGACTAGCCATCTATCCTTTTTTAGACTCCACATCATCAACTTCTTGGGACATAGCAACCTCTTCTTGTGCTTTTAATTTTTGTCATTTATAGCTTGTTGTTAGGGACAAAAGGCACGTCGTCCTGTCCTTGTCTTTGCAATTAAATTTATTACACAATCATCTCATTTAATTTCTTAGACAACCCATGGATGATACAATTAAATTCACCGATTTCTCAACCAATCTCCCTCCCCAAGCATCTGGAATCCATGCCCCTTTCTCTCATCCTTTTTAAATAATTACAATTATTTACGATAAGGAAATATTAACGAGGGATATCATAGTCCCCTCCCCATTTGATGGAACATTTTCCTTGACATTCAGTAACCATAAATAGACAACACATGCTTAGAAACCAATCACAACCGATATGGAGCTTTATACATATATATTTGTACATCATTTACAATGTACTTACATTTCTTTAGTTAAAAAATAGGAAAGAATATATTGCATGCATCTAGTTAACCATTTCCCATGTGGCTTCCTTGAGCCCAAAGTGCCTCCACTGAACTTTAAATTGCTTTATTTCTCAATTATATATTGTGAGTAGCCTCCAATCCAAGATGCATAGGGGCTTTGGTTGGAACTCTCCCACTAGTTCTAGCTATAATGTACAGAAATCAATTACGTGATTATAATCCTACACATATCCTTTAAGCAATGAAACATGAAAGACATAATGAACTCCTATTGATGGAGGAAAGGTCGGCCTATAGTCCACTTGCCCCATCCTTTTGAGCACTTCAAATGAACCACAAAATGTGGTTCCAACTTGGAAATGACCCAAATTTCAAGGAGCTCTTCTTGGGTTTGACTCGCATGAGAACATGTTCCTCAACTTGGAACTCTTTGTGCACTTTACGTTGATCCACATAAATCTTTTTTCTATCTTGTGCCACATTTAAATTCCTTTTGATGGTTTTCATTTATTTTTCCATTTCTTTCAACATATCAGGCCAAATAAGGACCTTATTCATTAGATCATTCCATTTGATAAGAGTATTAAAACACCTCCCATAAAGTGCTTCAAAAGGGATCAATTTCAATGATTAAGGATACACATTGTTGTATGAAAATTATACTTGTGGAGGATATTCTTTCCACTTCCTTGGCTGGGACATTACGAACATTCTTAACATGTCCTCAAGAACTTTGTTTTTCCTTTCTGTTTTCCCATAAGACTGTGGATTTGAAGTTGTGTTGAATGCCAAGTCAATTCCCAATCCTACAAATAGTTCTCTCCAAAACTTTACAATGAACTTAGCATCTCTATTTGAGATAATTTTCTTGGGAAATCCATGTAATCTCAAAACTTCTTGTATGAAAATTTAATCCACCTCACTAGCTGAATTCATAGACTTAACAAATATGAAGTGAGCCACTTTGTTGAAAATGTCAACCACTACTATGTTTTCAACATGTTGTTTAGAATTATTTTCCATCCCTATAATAAAGTCCATGGAAACCACCTCCCACTTCCATTCCACAATGGGAATATGCTGCAATAGACTAGCTGAGTGCTTGCACTCAACTTTTAGTTTTTGACATTCCATGCATTTGGAGATGAAATCAACCACTTCCCTTTTCAAGTCAAGCCAATAGTAAAATTTCTTAATGGCTAATATAATCTTTTTGTGACCTGGGTGATCAGATTATGCATTAGCATGAAACTACTTCAATATCAACTTATATATATTTCCTTCATTTGGAACATAGATTATATTCTTGAATCCAATCATGCCATCTTCTGAGAGTCCATATTCCTTGTCCAGATCATCCCCAGACTCTTGCTAGGATTTCTCCTTTAATTTCTTATAGCTTTCATCATGTTGTCCAACCTCCTTGATCCTTCCTTCAAGAAAATTTCCATAGGAACTTATGGATGATATATGGTTTATTTTCACTCTACTATTCAATGGTTTATTTCCATAGGACTAGTGTTGACTTGTGATATTTTTTACAAGTTTTGACTGGTATTAGGACTTGATATTTGGCACATATTTCTAGACAAATTAATGATTTGTCAACGTTGTTTAAGAATAATTTATTTGAAAATAAAAGTTGTTGGGTTTTCTCCCAAGGTTAGGTTTCCTAGGATAAAAATATTTTCTCTATTATTCATGGTTGTCTTTCTATGATCTTTACTATTTCCACTACACTTACTGTTGATGATTTCTGAAGTGTACTTTCCCAATCATATCAATGGCATAAGAATACTATGTAGAAATCATTAGGAGGTAAATACCTAGAAGAAAATTATATCCACTATATATATAGTAGAAAATTTTAACACCTCTCATCTTTAAAAAAACTAGATAAAGAAATCTAATGCACCACCAACACAAAAGTAGAACCAAAATATCCATAGGTCAACCCCTCTAGATGAAAAAATCTAAATAAACACCCTTATATGAATAACCTAGATCCACCATTACACAACATATGACTTTTACCATTTCTCTAGTGTTGTCATTATATATTTTTCTTTGATGTCTCATCATGCATATGAGGAAACAATACCTTGGATATTTGATTTGCTCTAGGAATTGGGAATCAACTTCTTTCTTCCATTGTCTTATTGTCTAATGCTTCATTGTGTAACAACCCCAATATTTCCTGAAAATTCATGCCACCACATTTTTTTATCTCCTTGATTCAACAAGGGGGAAGATGGTCACCATCCCATGCCTCCTACCACCGTAATATTCTCTCATAAAGGATTGTCAACTCATCAATTCTATCACTAATTATGTTACTAATAGACAAATATCTTAAATGTGATTTCCCTACACCTTATGTCTTACTAATTTAATTCAATTAGGTTAAGGCTTCCAAGGAACATAAGCAAGAAAGCTTTCCTTATATTATGGATCCATAAGGTAGTCCTTCCTTCAATTATATGAGTTAGTTTCAAATAATGAAATTTAACTACTTAATTGATGTATCATCCAATCATTGTTCTCCACACTAACATTTTACTCATAACTTAACATTAACAGTACAAGGGTAAAATGAGGGATGTTATAGTAGGAAGGATGTAGTTAAAAAAACAATAGATGCGATTACTATATATGTAGCTACAATAGATACAATAATTGTTACTACAATAATGGATGCACACTAACAGGAGGTCTAACCTTGGCTAGACAACCTTCTTTGAGGCAATGATGGGGGTTGGAGCGGATGTATTTGCAACAACTATATTTTCAACCTTTGTAGGCATATATTTAGTAGATGCAATATTAGTTGTTGCAATAGTGGATGTAGTGATAGAGTGGGTTGAATGATGGAGTGGTGTAGGGTGAATGGTTGTGGGCATGGTGGAAGGGTGTAAAGGAAAATATACTATGTGTTGCAATCGACACACCCCCAATATTTATACAATAGGCGAAAGCACCCTCGGGGGGGAATGGGAATGCCAGGTGTTGGGAGGGAACCCAATGGTCAAAATTGGCATGTAATGTGGACTAAATGAGATGGGGGAGTGATGGAATTGGGTGGGTATAGAAGGGGAAGGATGATCCGGATTTAAATAGGACTGCAACAAATTATAGATATAACCATAAATATAGAGATGTAGCAAAAATAGTAGTTCATTTCATTAATGTAAAATACTGAAATATGCCTAGTAACAAAAATGGAAATAAACTAGCTCAGGTGATGGTAGCTTATCCTTGAGAAGAGATGTGGTAGCTACATGCCTCTAAACTACTTTACAATGAGGCTCAAGGGCCTTTTTACTATTGAACAATAATAGAAAACCCTAAACAACCAAAACCCTAACCCGAGGAGATGTAACACCAAGCGTTTATAGGCCTCGTTGGGGTTAGTTGGACAACCAACTTCTCGGGGTCGTGACTTGGTCATATTATCTCTGTTTGACATGCATGATACCCCATTGGAAGATCTCTCCAAGGACTATGATAGAAAATATGATTTTATCCTAAAATCGTTGGAGGTAGATTCCCAAAAAAACTTCGTTTGGGGCCTCAAAATGGCTTCAGAAGTTTAGGACACGAAAAGCTACTAAAAATAGTAAATTGTGCTAGAATTAAGGAAACTGAAAAAACGGAAAGAAACAATGGCGAGTGTCCAATTGTAATTCGCGGGTGGCCACCGATATCCACCTGGATCATTCCTCCCCCTTTAGGAAGTAATGGTCCCCATTGCGTTGAGTTCCTCCATGAGATGAGGAAACTTCTGTTGAACTTGGTCCCTGGTGAGCCACTTGCCCTGGTGAAGGAGTTGGCCTACTTTGACAACTCGATACACTTGGATCTTCTACTGGTGAGTGTGCTTGATCTGCGTGTCCATGATCCGATCAGTGGCAGCTTGTTCCATGCAATCTGTATTTAAGTTTGTTGGTTTGAGATGCTCTACAATGTCGGATGTTTTTAGTAATGGCAGAAATTATGGCTAAAGGTTGTCCACATTGAACACTGGGTGCAGGCCGAGGAATGGGGGAATGTTGAGCCCAAATGCATTGTCTCTGATAGCCTTGGTAATGGTGTAAGGACCATATCAGAGTGGTATGAGTTTCCAATAGGCTCTGGTAAGGTGTTCCCTTTGCAAATCCAACTAGACTTTTTCACCCACCTAAAACTTATGTGGCACCCGATGTTGATCATGTTGCTGCTTGTACTTGGCATTTGATTTCTCTAGAATTTCGTGGACCTACTGGCGGATATGTGGGATGTGCTAAATGAAGTTGTTTGCCTTATCTATTTTGGACTGGACATGAGTCGAATATGCATGAGTAGCTACAAATGGCATGCTCACATCATTGTGACATAGTGACTCGGATCCCAAGCCCACCTGAAATAGGTTGTGGCTAGTCAAGTTATGGAGAGCCCAGTTATAGTTGTGCTGAACATAGGGGAGTCTCTCATCCCATGTGCATGGATGCATTGCATTGTACATGCACAAAATGTCTATGATAATCCTATTGACAACCTCTGTCTGGCCATCAGTTTAGGGATGGAAGGTTGTGGACTTAGTGAGTTTGGTGTCTAGCATCGACCAGAGACTAGACCAAAATGTACTGAGGAACCTACTATCCCGATCTGAGATGATACACTGTGGGATCTGAAATTGTACCCACACTCATTCAAAGAAGAGTTAAGCAGTGGCTTCTGCTGTGATATTCTTCTTGTAGGCCGTCATAATGGCCATCTTCGAGAACTTGTTGATGAGCACAAAAACACAGTCATTTCCATGCCTAGTAGAAGGAAGGCCCAACATGTAATCCATGGAGATGGATTCCCAAGGTCGACTAGGGATAGGTAGCGGAGTATAGAGGCATGCTTCTTGATGGTCGATTGGCAACGATGCAGGAAGCGAATGATCTGATGTACTTCCTGACATCCTGTCGAAGATTCGGCCAATAGAAATACTTCTGTAATACTGCCACCATTTTCTTGACCCCGAAATGCCTAGCAGCCCGACTGTAGTGTGCTTCCCAAATCATCTTGGCATGCTGGCTTGAAGGAACACAAAGGTGATCCAAGTGGCATAACAGTGCATCCTAGAGGTGAAACTATGGAACATGCTGACCCTCCAAGAGTGTCTGGTATGTGTGGCCAAATTTTGGGTCACCTTTGTAAAGAAGCGGCCAATCATAAGTCTCGTGCGTATAAGAGTTGAGCACGGTGGTTAACGCCATGATTGGTAGTTGACTGAGGCAATCTGCAACATTATTGGTGTTTACCTTCTTATACTTGATATTCAAGTGGAATTTTTGCAGGTATGTGGACCACCTCTGATGGCGATCATTCTGCAACTTCCCTTGCATCTGTATGAACTACAGGGGTCGGTGGTCTGTGTGGATGACTGTTTCCTTCCCAAAAATGTAATGCTCCCATTATCAACGGGCATGCACAATGGAATACATCTCTTTGTCATAAGTCGGATACTTTCGGACTCTGTCTGAAAGTGTCTCACTGTGATATGCCATTGGATGCCCATGTTGAGTAAGCACTGCCTAAATAGCATAGGCAGAGGCATCTATCTTGATCTCAAATGGTTCTTGCAAGTCTGGTAATGCAAGCATTGGTGCCGAGCAGAGGTGATGTTTCAACTCTATGAATGCCTTATGTTGAGATTCAGACCAAAAGAATTTTTCTTTCACTCCTCCCTAGGTGACTTGACTCAAGGGCCAAGTGATATCAGAAAATCCCAACACGAACCTGCAGTAGAAATTGGAAAGACCCAAGAAGCTGCGGAGCTCTGTCAGAGTGGTTAGAGATTGCCAATCTCGAATGACTTGGATCTCCGCTGGATCTACATGCGCCCCCCATTCATCAAGAATGTATCCCAGATACCGATATTGGGTCATGCCAAACGTGCATTTCTCCAAATTGGCACATAGCTTATGTTGCCGCAATGTTTGGAGAACCTGTCGGATGTGGTGGAGGTGCTCATGATATCATCCATTAGCCTCATGAAGGTTGTCGGAGCATTCGTCAACCCGAAAGGCATAACCAACCATTCGAAAAGGCCCTCCTTCTCCTTGAAGGTAGTCTTCCACACATTGGAGGGTTCGATTGGTACCTGGGGATATCCTGACTTCAAGTCGTTCATGCTGAAATATTTTCCCCCCTTCAGTTGGTCCAGAGGGTCATCAATTCGTGGGATCGGGTACCTATTCCAGACAGTGATCTTTTTCAGCGCCTGATAGTGAATACAGAGTCTCCAAGTCTCATCCTTCTTATGTACCAACATGATTGGGCACCCACAGGATGATGAAGTTAGTCGGATGTGACCTTTCTAAAATATCTCATGAATCTGCCTCTTGATTTCGTCATTCTCTAGGACAGAGCGCTGATAGATTGGTCCATCGGGCAATGACGCAACTGGGGTTAGATCGATGGAGTGCTTGACCTGGCAGTGCAGAGGAACCCCTGCATGGAAGGTGAAGATGTCCTCATACTCCTCCACAACCTTTTCCATATGTAGTTGTGTTTTTGGGAAAACTAGTATTCCTAAATAATGCTAGCCCTCTAGGTTTGGTAGCTACCCTAGAAACAACAGTTTAAAGCAATTCAATGATTTCTTCTATGTGTAACAGATAAGAGAAATATAATGGAACCAACCTGGAACTTTTGCTTAATCCCTTGCTTGCTCTCTCTCCCCTTTGACAGATCCAGCATCATCCTCCCAACTTCAATCCTTCTTCACCTCATGAAATAGCAAGATCACTCCAACAATACCATACTCTTTCCTCAATCACAAACTATCAGCACTTCCTTGCAATTCAAAATATTCCAACCTCTAGATCTCTTAGATGAGGGATCCATTTATAGATGTGTGCAAGGGTGTGAGTCATCCATGGGGTTTGATTAGTGTCATTCCACTTGTTACAATTGGTTCCATTTAGAGATTTCTTAGATCCCTTATTCATCCTTGGGCGAATTCAGAGAGGCAAGTGGCATAGGAGAAGTTTTTAAAAGATTCCATGAGCAACCACCTAGCAAAATATCTTGGAAATTTGTCCATCCTCGCCCATCGCACCCTATAGAAGGCCTAATTAGTATGCATCGCACCCTGGTAGTGTACCACTCAATACGCATCGCACTTTGCCAGTGGAGCAGTCAGTATGATTTAATTTCAGCAATTTCTGGATGGCTTCTCAGATGGAACTTTTGGGGAATGATGTATTCAGATGACTATGTTCTTTTAGGGTATGAAACAACTATTTTAGGGGTTGATGAGACCTAATACGTCAACATATAAGTTTGGGGTTGATGTGCCCAAATATGTCTGTAACAGTTGCCCCCTAAAGCATGAAGTCGCAAATATTGATGTCGGGTGAAATTCTTTATCATGAGAATCTGAAGTTTCGAACTGGAAGGTGACCTGCATAAGTTACAATACATCATCATAACATAATTTACATGATCTAGCTAAGAGAGGCATTCCCATGCTCAACTTTATAAATTCATTTCATTTACATAGATCAAATAGTCGTCTGCAGATACAGACTGGTGATTCTTGAGATATCGAGTCATCATCCATGGTTAGGATGACCATCTGTGCAAAGCTTTTGTACATTTGATGTTTTTATATATATCATAACCCGGATGGATGAAACTAGATCCATGGTCTTCAAACTCATTCAATCTTCGCTCGATGTACAAGTCAATCCATGTGAAGAGATGTTCTGAAGTCGAACATGGAAAGACATCGCCTAATTACTAGCCAATGATGTAAACTGTTAACAGACGTGAGAGGAATCACCGATAATGATAATGACCCTCAAGGTACTATAGTACAATTCACGTGGTGTGAATATATGATCCGATGTCAAACACCACGCAAAATCTTTCGGTCGAAGGCCATTGATGTCAACCTATTGCCGGAAGTGAGAAACTTACCATTGATGTATGCAAGCTTCAAAGCACTGAAAGGGGTGTTTCTAAGTCAACTTCTTGGATAATGAGTTGATGTCGACAAGAAGTGACTCGTTGTAGGAGGGCCTTGATGTATCCCACATATATGACATGAAATGAAGAAAATTATTTCTGGAGGTGAAAATGAACTGACGACACAAGGTTCAGGAATGGTGGTCATGAAAAAATGAAGGTTGGAGGTATTGCAGTGGATGAGACATTAACGGGATGGTGATTTCTCAACTGAATTACTTCTCTTGAACATGTCGGTGACACTGAGATGAATTTGTAGCGTTAGCCCCAAAAGATGGATGGTATGAAAGACAAATGGTGAGATGACCGGTGAACGGAATAACCCAACCCAACTCAATAATGGAGATGAAGTGAAAGTGTCATGTTCAAGAGCGACTTGCTACCATAAATTCTTCAAGTTTCTTCCCTTTTTCCTCAGTCATTGCTGGCCAGTACCTCTTTATTTTTGTCAAGCTTGAGGAGGATAACATATGCTTGTTTTATAATTTGCCTTTCAGGCAAACCTATCGCTATTTATGTTTTAATGAGTCTAGCGACAATGAAACTCGGTCTCGTCTAGATGGACAAGTTTGTTGCTATTGTTTTAACGAGTTTAACGACAAGGATAACTCGGTCGTTTTCAACGGAATGACCGGTGAACGGAATAACCCAACCCAACTCAATAATGGAGATGAAGTGAAAGTGACATGTTCAAGAGCGACTTGTTACCATAAATTCTTCAAGTTTCTTCCCTTTTTCCTCAGTCATTGCTGGCCAGTACCTCTTTATTTTTGTCAAGCTTGAGGAGGATGACATATGCTTGTTTTATAATTTGCCTTTCGGGCAAACCTATCGCTATTTATGTTTTAATGAGTCTAGTGACAATGAAACTCGGTCTCGTCTAGATGGACAAGTTTGTCGCTATTGTTTTAACGAGTTTAACGACAAGGATAACTCGGTCGTTTTCAAGTTTAGAGAGTTTGAAAAGGGACAAAAAGAAGACTCCATAAGTTCTTTTTCATAAGATAATCCCTTAGGTCCGAAAAAGGATAAAATAATACAGGAGGGATGACATTTCCAATACTTTAACGAGCTGGAAAAGACAAGTGCTCGACAATATTTTCATATTTAACGAGTCTAAAAGGGGTTTATAGAGGACTCTATTTTGAGGAACGAGTGGTGTCTAGGGTAGCAACTGGTTTCGGTGATTTTGGAACTTCTCAAAACATGTTGATTTCTGTGAAAAGGCTAGCTAATAAGACCACTCATTGCGACCATTCCTCAAAAAGGGTAAAACAACCAAGTGAAAGCGTATGATCGGGTAAAGAGATGGTGGTGATGAGATGAAAACAACAAAGGCTCAAAAGGCTGACAAATGGTAATCACAGGGGTTTAAAAATTGAAAATGGGTTAATTTTTAGACAAGCTTGAACAATGGAGAACTATACTTGGATTCAGTTTCATGTTTACACAAGCTTGAAACGAACAAACTATGCTTGCCTTCAGTTTCATTTTTACACAAGTTCGAAACGAAGAAACTATGCTTGATGGTCAAGGATGTTCAATTTACTGTTTAGCACATCAGATTCCTTCATCAGTCATTCAACCTGCTCAAAACTCCATCAAATTGATTAGAAATACATATATATAGATGAAAAATGAACTAAAACTAACATTTTACTTGAAGTACATAAATAGTAAACATAAAAAGTAGTTTTTACCTTTCACTTTCATCATTTCATTTCAAATTTGGGATTTTGGAGCTCTAGAGCGGTTTTCCCCCTCAAATTTCACCAGTCGATTTCGGGAGATCCTGTGGACCATTCTCCATGCCGTCAGGACCAGGTAGGAGCTATCCTTAAGCTCTTCATTTTCATTCCATCTTTTCTTGATTCTGAGCTACTTTTTCCACCTTTCTAGGACCCTAGGGTTTAAAGATTTCATTCCCCAATCATGTAACCTAGCTTATATCGAAAGGTACGATACATACTGAGCTTCCAACAACCTAGTCAGTATGCATCTCACCTTGCTCAAAGGCAGGGTGCAATGGGCACAAAAAGTAATTTTATAAACTGTTTTTTTATCAAATTTTTACATGTTTTTGCTCAAAATTGGATCCTAACTCATCTATTGTTTTCATTTCAGATATTTGTTGGATCAAGACGGTAGTCACATGGTGTGAAAGAGAACATGAAGAGGAGGATATGATTGCTTTACATGACTAGGGCACAATGGATGCATTAAGAAACTGTGGTTTGCTGAAGTTCTTTCGCATATCCAGCATGAGACAACAGATCAGTTTGTTGTAGTATTTTCTCAATGCTTGGGATTCTATTGACCAGGTATTCCAGATCAGAGGTAAATCTATTCCTTTCACGGTCGAGGATATTTATTTTTTGATGGGATTGTCGAGGCGTGGTGCCCCTCTTTCACTATTATGATTTGCACTTGGGGGTGAATCTGTGAAAGATTACATTCTTCAGTTCTACAGGGATGGATCTCAACCCAGTAGAGATGGTAAGATTAATATCCGGGATGTCACTAATTGACATTTGAGGACCATTTTATTTACCTTTGCTAGATTGGCTGGCAACGCGGCCTTACACTTAGCGAATAGATCTTATATGCAGTATGCCCTGGAATGCCTGGAACCGAAGTGTTCAATTGGTGTGAGGCGATACTTCCTGTCATAAGAGAACAACTGTCCAAGGTAAAGAATGGAAGAACCAAGAACTTTGGTTATGGATCCATATTGATTGCTTTTGCTTTGGGAAGAATTCCACTGATGCAACCTCCAAACATTTCACTGGGATTGCCAGCACCGAGGGAACCACGGATGCAGAGATGGGTGGATCTTATGGCTAGACATGCCATCCAATCATAGATCTCCTTCTCTGATGCCTTTTCGAGTGGTTCAACTGCCAGGAGATGGTATTTGCAGAGTATCCATATGTCGGGATGGATTTCCGAGGCGATCCGGACTTAGCATTACCAGCTAGTGAGTAGTGGAGTGCTATAGGTAAAATGATTCGACCAGATATTTGCTTTTTAGTTTTATAATGTTTTTGTGTTTTTGATGTTACCAAGACTAATCAAACTCATATGTCTGTGCAGATATTGGACTAGTGTGACCAGCGGCATGCCCACGGGAAGCATTTGACGTTCCAATAGGAGAGGCTATAGGGAGGGCCATCCTTCGGGATCTGGACATATCGGAGACCCTGGCAGTGCTATAGGATCAGATCGAGGGCCTCACTCTCGACATTTAGGATGTCAGGACCGATGAGTTACCTTTGAGGTTACAGTGCCATACTACTGGTGTACCGAGTCGCTGGACTAGGCTCCTGCACATGATAGCACGGGCGGTGACATGTTATCACCAACATCATTAGTCTAGGATGTTTTTCTGCATTCATTTTGAGTTTCTTGGTTAGATGACTGATTTTAACTTGGACACAAAACATTTTGTAAAAACTATAAACAACTATCTATTTTTTATTTTTGGAGTTTTATTTTGGCTAAGTGATGAAATCCTAATGCAAATGTTGATGTGAAAAGCTTCCTTTACAAATGCTGCAAATGTCTATTTGACACATAGTTTGCTAATGAATCAATCAATGTGTTTAAGTTTCTAGAAATGTGTTGATATTGAATGGGTTCCTAACTAAATAAACGCCAGTAAGCTGTAGAATGATAAGTTGTGAATCTAGCCTGATAATGAGTCGACATATGCTATGTGAAATGGCATCAGAGAGAATTTCAATCAACGCGCTATACTCAATGATGTTGTTCATCGATTGTCCAATACATATCCCCCTGAAACTCAGTGACTCGCTGCTTGGAGTTAAAATGGCCCAGGCTGCAGAAGATAGGTTCTGCGTACTACGACTAGCTCCATCGGCATACCCAACAAATGGTTCCAAAAAAGTCTGACATCTGCAACAAATGTGAAGTGGATTACCTAACCAAAATGACAACTCTAAAAATTAAAACACTCAAAAATGCAATGAAAGCATATGTACAATGAGTTTACTACACTTAATCAAGCATAGTAACATTTAAGATACAACCCGTTTTGGGGTTGCGACAATGGAATCCCATCATAATCGACTAGCTCGTAGGCTCCTTTTGCTAATACTCATTTAACAATGTAAGGGCCCATCCATAATGGTTCAAACTTACCTGCTCCTAATTTGTCAGAGTCTTGATCGTAAAGCAAGACCAAGTCACCTTCTGAGAAGACACAAGGCTTGACATTTTTGTCATATTGCCCCTTGAAGCGTTTCTTATGTGCTTTGTTAGCCAACACGGCATCACGATGGGTTTCATCCAGATGGATTAATTCCAAGAAACGAGCCTATTCTTCAGAATTTTCAGGAAGCAGATCGATTGCAAGACTGCTTCCAGACCATACACCAACTGGAAGGGCATAAATCTGGCCGCATTTCTCATCGAAGTCCTATATTCCCACAGAGCTGAGTACAAGATTAAATGCCAATTCCATTTATGGACTCCAATCATTCTCTGCAGCATGTGCTTAAGGACTTTGTTGATTGCCTCAACTTGTCCATTAGCCTACGGATAATATGGAGTAGAACTATCATGGGACGGTCCTAATTTGGCAGTTAATTCAATCATCATGTGATTGCAAAAATGTGACCCATGATCTACGACTATAGCCTGTGGTACACCAAATCTAGAAACTATATGATTAAAAAAGAAAAGAGCAGTTGTTTCACCACTGTTGTTCAATGTAGGCATTGCTTCAACCCATTTTGTAAAATAGTCAACATCGACTATAATATACCCATGCCCCCCGGCCGAGGTGGGGTTACATGTCATGAAATCAATGCCCTATTTAGCGAATGGGCCAACAACAATGACTGGATGTAGTGGTGCAGGTGGTAATATGGTTTTGCGATCAAAAATCTGACAAGCATGGCAACTTCTGACTGCAATTATGTAATATTTGAATATGGTGGGCCAGAAGTAACCAGCTCATAAAAAAAATTTGTGCAGTAGCGTCGAGATAGATTCCCCCCACTAGCACCTGAATGACAATCATTCAAAACTTTTTCGGCCTCCTCATGGTTCAGGCACCTTCGTAGAACTGTACTGACACCGCGACGGTAAAGTGTATCACCAACGATCAGATAGTCTTTGGCTTGGTATCGAGTATGTTGTTGTTCAGAGCGAGAGGTGTTAGGCCTAAAATTTTGGGTCTGGAGATAGACCAGTATATCCCCATACCACGGATCACTTGACGATATCAGAAATAGAGTCTCATCCACGATTGATGCTTGGGATGTTAAATCTTTGGATGACGAGGGAAGGTCACAAAGTAACTCCGCAAAGACGAGAGACTTCTTTGATTTGGATTTGGTGAAGTCCAAATCAAACTCCTACAAAATGGCTATCCATTTGGAATATTTTCCCCCCAGCAATTGACATGACAAAATGTATGTCATAGGGTTGCAATCTGACATAATGGTAGTTTTGTGAAAGAGTACATAGTGTCGAAATCTCTGTACTTCTTGAATGGCTACTAAAGCCAACTTTTCAACATAAGAGTACTCGCTTTCTTTATCATTAAGATTACAACTTAGATAATATATAGGATGTTCAATTTTGTCATGTTGTTGCACTAAAACCATAGCAATGGTTGTATCTGCAGCGGCGAGATACAGGTTGAAGTATTTTTTATAGTCAGGAGCGTACATTACTGATGCTTTTATCATGGAATCTTTTAAAGCATCAAAGGAAGATTGCGCAACCTGATCCCAGTGGAAGGGTACCCCTTTTTTCAAAATACGTGTATAACCTTTAGCGAGCTCAGCGTAATGTGGAATGAACCTCCTCATAAAGTTAGCTTTCCCTTGGAGTCTCTGAATCTAAAGCAAATTTGAAGGTGGAGGCATGTCAAGGATTGCCTGAACCTTAAATGGGTCGAGTCGAATTCCATCCTTGGGAACTACAAAACCAAGCAATGAACCAGAACCAACACAAAACACACATTTGTGCAGATTGAGTGGTATCTTGTATTGTTGGCAACGTAAAAATATGGCTCTCAAATGTTGCGGATGATCAGTCCATTTTCGCGAATGAGGAAGCAGATCATCGAGATATGGTTGAATGATGTGTTTGATGTCATGGAAGGCATAATTCATTGCCCTCTGAAATGATGCCCCTACATTCTTCAAACCAAAAGGTAATTTACGATACGCGAATGTGCCCCACGGACATATAAATGTAGTTTTTGACTTGTTCTGTGGGTGGATATTGATTTGATTGTATCTGGAAAATCCATCCATGAATGAAAAGATTTCACATCCAGCACATTCATCAATAATCTGGTCTATAAAGGGTGTAGGATAGTTGTCCTTTGGACATGCTTAATTTACATCCCTATAATCGACGCAAACTCTAATCGTTCCTTGTTTTTCATCACAGGAACAATATTCGATACCCAATCAGTGAGAGGAACAGGGTAAATGAAGCTAGCACGCAAATTTTTTTCAACCTCTACTTTAATCGCAGCAGCCTTTTTCGGATGGACAGGTCGAAGTTGTTGTCGTACTGGTTTGACATCTGGATACATCCTTATTTCATGTTCAAAAATTCTCGAGTCAATCCCTGCCATTTCTTCATATGACCATGCAAAGACATCTCTGAACTCGTGAAAAAGAGCGCAGTAATTTTCTAGTTCTGATGGAGAACAAGACTTGCAAATGTGAATATTCTCTACAATATTAGGTTTGGTCGAAATATTAATGGTGATAGTTTCTTCAATGTTGGACAGATTTTGCTCGGAATCTACTATATTTACAGAATTTAATTAAAAAATCAAAAATTGAAGGATGATTGAGGTTGTTTGAATAATCTTCATTGCCATCTCAAAGGTGGGAATGATGGTGGTAATCTTCCCATGGCGTCTCTCCTATCATCATTGATTGGGTGATTCCTTCATCTGTAGAATGTATACAAGACCAAGGATTAGAAGAGGTACCATATTCTAAAGACCTATCTACCCAAACACTCGTCGAGTGCTGATTCAGGTTTGCCGCCCAAGCCCAAAAAATTGATTGCTACAAAGATTCGATGGGGCTTGGTGGCAATGCCTTGCGATGATCCTCACTATCAAAATAGTTAGAACTCTTCTTAAACTTAGATGATGTAGAAGAGATCATTTGACAGGTTTCCACTATGGCCACTTCCGCGAAACCAGATGGAGGCAGGAGGGAAAAAGTACCCATTAAGGAAGGGTCTTTTAGGAGACCTACTCCAACATTTTGAAGTGATTGTGAACTTCCATGGATCAATGGAATGCTTCCAGTAGCTTGTGAACTGTTAGCAAAAAAGGCTAGTTGGTCAACGATTGTGATTCCACCTTGGAAGGGAAATGCAATCTTTCTAAAATATGTAGACACAACGGCAGCCATAGCATAAATCCAGGGCCTTCCTAGTAAAATATTGTAATCAAGGTTTCCATCAATGACCTCGACTTCAATTTCTACTGTCTTTCCCCCTAGTTCAACTTGCAAGTTACTTAAAATCCCATATGGAGTGTATGTTCTTCCATCAAATGCTTTTAATGTTGTTGGTGATCGTGACAAGGGTGGTGAACTAAGAGCTTTCCAGAAACTCATTGACATAATACAAGTAGATTCCCCCTCATCAATGATGGTTCGATGAACATTTTTATTGAGGGCTTTTACCTGTATAAGGAAAGCGAGTTGGGCCAGTAAGTGAGGTGTATATCCTTTATGATTAAAGGCCACAAGATTGTAATCCATTGGATCGATCCCATCTATTGCTGATAACAAAGCCTGCTTTTGAGAGGGAAAATTTGGCAATACCTCAAGTGTCAACATAGCAGATGGCGATTGAGCCTGATCTTGCACTATATTATAATTCTGAGAAGCTCGAGCATGAGGATTAAATGGTGATTTATGTACGACTCCCTTTGGCGGCTCTATAGTTAATTCAGGAATAATGGGTGGAACAACTTCTGGCAAAGTCGTTGTCGAACCACTAGGTTGATCCGTAGCCTGGTTGTTCGACGACGATGGATTCCCATAATCTTTATTCCTTGTCGATATCAAAGCATCATTTTGCTTGTTTGAGATGGACAGCATTAGCACCTGGGATGTCGAAGCATTATCGATAGCAACCAGATTATTTTATGGGTTTGGAAATGGATAACTCAACACCGCTGAGGTATTCGAAGCCTTCAAAAATTTTGAAACCTTAGATCGATGTGGAAAATCTCTTGTAAAATGCTCCTCATTACAAATCAAACATGGATAATGAGGAGGTTTCTTTGCCGCAGTAAGGTTTTTAGATGATTTTTCAGGAGTGGAATTCTCTTGTTTCTTCTTGTTATTTTTCCCTTTCTTCTTTCCCCTTAGTTGCTTTGGATTTTTTCTTTTGTCAGATGACACGGCATTAATCTCCGAGGCAAGAGGTTTGTCATTTGCATTCTAACTAGAAACAGTAAGAGCTTGACCAGATGGACCTCTTGCGGTTTGTGTGCTTGAGGCACCAATCACACCATCACTGGCATGAGAGTCCCTATTTGATTTAGGAGGAGGTGGAACGGAAAAAGGTGGTCTAGGAGCATCAGGAATTTTTTCGTAGAGTGTGCCAGTTTGAGTATAGAAATCCAAATATTGGGCATGATCAATGACTTGCTCTTCAGTGACAACTCCTCCTTTCACCACGTCCTTAGTGATAGATGGCAATAAGGAATTAATAAACCACTCAGCTAAAAGCTGATCAGGAACTTACATCTTTACCATTTAACGACGACACTTCCATTCATGAATATGATCAGATATGTGAGTGGACGTGGTCTGTTTAAAATTGGTAAGGTGTTCTGTTCCTGTTTCGTACCTAATGGGTAACTGAAAGTGGGTTAGAAAGGTAGTGGCAAGGATGGCAAAGTTATCAAACGAAGCTCTAGGAAATTCAATATACCATTTCGCTGCTAGACTAGTGAGCATTCTTTGAAAAAGGTGAAGCCTAATCAAATCATCATTCAAGGTGTTAGATGAGCACCACAAATGAAAATTCATTACGTGATTCGATGGATCTTCACCTGGATTTCAATTGAACTTAGGAATATCAGAGGGAAGTTTATGGGGAATTGTTGGCCACCAAGGGGCGTATGCAATTGGATCATTCGTCAGCCAGTTCAAATCTGGTAATTCTAGAGTTGCTACAAAAGGCAACTGCTGATTCAGGTTAGGTGGAGCATACCCAGGATAAGATGGAATCGCCTGAACAATAGGTCTTTCCATACCAGCATAATGTATCTGATGTTGGTAACTTTGATAAGTTTGTTGGACATAACCAGTATAGTGTGGTTGTTGATAACCTTTGGAAAATTCAATTGTCCATAACCTACAAAGCCTTGCTGCTCAAGTCTTCGGCAGGCTTGATATTGACCAAATCCAGTTTGAGCTTGTAAACCAAGCCCAAATTGAGGTGGGGTTTGCTGGAATTGTGGTTGTTGGTATTGTACCAACCACTTTTTTTGGACCATTTGTTGTTGCCCAATATCGCAGGATTGACCAAGTTCCGAATTGACAAAACCGTTTGTGCCTGAATCGTTCCAGATAAGGAAGCACTAACCTGAGGTTGTGGTTGAGCCGTAGAGACAAGTGGTTGTTGTATCACACCCTGAGAGACTTGAGCCTTCTGCGAAGAATAAGGAGCAGGTTGAGGTTGAGACACAATAGGCTGTGCCTGTGCTTGCGACACAGTCATAATAGCAGGTGTAGTGGGAATATTCGACACAGGTCGGATCGGTTGCATTGGATATACAACCCTTGGTTGTTGTAGTAGTATTGGTATCCAACCACTAGATGTAATTCCAGTTTGACCTGAATTTTGTTGGAAACTTTCATATGGTTGTTCCCTAGGAGGAAATAGTGAAAAGGCATATTGCCCTCCATATGGCAGCAGTCCAGTGTTTAAAGGATATATCGGTCTTTGAAGATAGGTTTGCCGAAATTGATACTAGCATGCAGGATCAAATTGCTGAGTTTCTACATAAGAAATACCAGATGGGACTCCGAATGAATAAATAGGAGCAGAACATGGTGTCGAAGAAGCCCCTGAGTGGACTCCAGTTAGTGATTGATAACCAGCTGGAACAGATGGTATACCTGCAAACATTGCAGGAATAGCAGCACGGGGTTCTTCCGCAGCTACATCAAATGACACATTCCTAGATGTTGATGGTTGCTCAGACATGTTTAATCTATCCAAAAGATCTCCAAGAGATTCGACAGGAACTTGCGATGAAGGAGGATTAAAAGAACCAAACTCAGGAGTAGAAGGACACAGATGAATCCCTGTTCCAAAATGTAACGGGGTTCCTGATGGGGGATCCTCTATGATCTCCTCTATATCAATCATATCAGGTGGAAGAGGTAGATCGTCACATCCGTAAAATATTTCTAGAGCTGAAGAAGGTATAGTTTCTGCAGTGACAGATACTGGAGAGGTGACACCTTCTGAATTCTGAAACTCAATGTCCAAATGTTTAGGTAAATGAACTTCAGTCACAAAGAGAGGTTCTTGAACAAATACTGGCTCAAATGTAGCCTCGGTTTGAACTGAAATGGGTTCTGGATCAACTCTAGATGGAATTGTTTTAGGTATAGAAGTGTCTACCATTACACTAGGATCAGTTCTAATGTCCTCTTGCAACTGCGGAACTTCTTCTCTAAAGGCAGATGTACCAGAAATAATCAGAGTAACTGTAGTCTCTAACGATGTTGAAACAAAAGTTTCAAATAAACCAGATGAATTGGACTCAGTTAAATGAGACCGTTTTGCCCGTATTGGCTTCGATTCTGGAGTCAAAGATGGTTGACTTGCTAGTCTCCGCGAATGACGGGGTTTTGATTGACTTTCTTCCACAATTGTGGATTACTTGATCAACTCAAAATTAAGGGGAAAAAATATGTTATTGCAAATTCAATTAATTTTAATGACGCTTGGACACAACTTTTCTTTTTTAGTCTTTAAGAGTCGAGAAAAAGCTAAAGATGACTCTAGTCTCCTTCGATTTTTAATGAGCCTGAAAGGGCAAGTGCTCAGATGGACCTTTTCTTTTAAAGAGTCGAAAGGGAACGAAAGTGACTATTCTGGAGAATCTAGACAGAGGGATTACCAAGCCAATCACAAAATTGCAATATACACCTTAGTGATAAATTAAAGAGAAATTACCAAGGACTTATGTACAACAGTCAATCTTCCTGAATGTTGTGTTCAGTGCTTTGCGATCAATAAGGTGGTAGACTCAGTTTCCTATGGACAAAGGATTTAAGCCTATTGTGGTCTCCCAATATATACTCGACGGTACAGGGAGAACAAGTCTGTGCTAGCACTTGTCATATCAAGGAGGAGGAATCACCCAACCTTCAATGAAAATGATATCCACTAGTTTTAATGACACTGGAACATGTCTCTAGCCTAGACCTCTAGATATGTTGTGTTAAGTTCCAAAGCATTGTTAGGCTCATTGAAATTTATTTTAAAGTTGATCTTGTTTAGATTTTTCCTTTCAATGGTTATCCACGTAATGATGATTTGAAATTCATAATATGCAATCTACAATGATAAACAATCTTTGTTTATTTTGAGCAATGAAAATCCTAGCTACTAGGGAGAGAAAATAACAGTGCTTTTAAACAAAGAGCAAAGAGGACACACTAGTGCATTTCCCTAAATAATATTTTCGCACACAAACCAAAAAATGTGAAATGAAAATGCATGTATTTTTTTGTGTTCTCCTTAATGTAAAAAATTCCAAAAAGGAAAACTAAATGCAACAAAGATTTGAAATATTTCACTCAAAATGACATTTTCGACAATTTCTTCTTCAAAAGAGAAAGGAAGAATCAACGAAACTTTTCAATTTTGAATAAAAAAATTCTTTCGGCACTTCAAATATAAACAAATCAAACCAAATAAATGAAGAAAAGTTCAATCGATTATCAAGGGAAGGAATAATTCAGAACGCTTCTCTTTTCGACACAAAACGACAATTACGACACTTTTTGTATCAAAGCGACAAATCGATTTAAACAACCTTTCAACAAGGATTGTAAATGATCAACAAATACACAAAAACATTCACTAATCCTAATCTAATTGAGGCTGATCTACATGATGCAAGTAAGGTTCAATAAGGAGGCACTCTTCATATGCATCAAAACATCTAAACAAAATTGAAAACAAGGTCAAAAACCCTCAATTTCTAGAATCGAAAAAGAATTCAGTCAGTCATGGAACCTGGGCTTCACTGAAATAGGGATGCATCACACTTACTACACTCGGGAGGTGCGATGCATACTGAGTTACAATGGAAGATAGTGCAATGGTCCAGGGAGCGCAACTGAAATGGGTTTTGGCTTAGATGTGCAGTTGTTTTCAATGAGTTAAGTTGAGTGTTGATGAACAATAAAGAGCAAAGTATGAAGGAATGTCTTGAGAGGTTACTAAGCTACCAAAAGGGTATCTAGATGTGCTTGTAAGTCAAATGTTTAATTCATAAACTAAACCAGAGATTGACTGAAGCAGCATTCATCTACTATGCAATTGCAGAGCAAGAGCAATTCGAAGGCTATCTGGCTGACTTCAGACTCTATCTATAGTTTATAAAACAAACAGTAACAACAAATAAACATTTGTTCACTCCCCGGTGGAGTCACCAATTTGTTTATGGGAAAACTAGTATTCCTAAAGAATGCTAACCCTCTAGGTTTGGCAGCTACCCTCGAAACAATAGTTTAAAGCAATTCAATGATTTCTTCTATGTGTAATAGATAAGAGAAAGATAATGGAACCAACCTGGAACTTCCGCTTAATCCCTTGCTTGCTCTCTCTCCCCTTTGACAGATCCAACATCATCCTCCTAGCTTCAATCCTTCTTCACCTCATGAAATAGCAATATCACTCCAACAATACAATACTCTTTCCTCAATCACAAACTATCAGCACTTCCTTGCAATTCACAATATTCCAGCCTTTAGATCTCTTAGATTAGGGATCCATTTATAGATGTGTGCAAGGGTGTGAGTCATCCACGGGGTTTGATTAGTGTCATTACACTTGTTACAATTGGTTCCATTTGGAGATTTTTTAGATCCCTTATTCATCCTTGGGCGAATTCAGAGAGGCAAGTGACATAGGAGAAGTTTCTAGAAGATTCCATGAGCAACCACCTAGCAACCTATCTCAGACATTTTTCCATCCTCGTCCATCACACCCTATAGAAGGCCTAGTCAGTATGCATTGCACCCTAGCAGTGTACCACTCAGTATGCATCACACTTTGCCGGTGGAGCAGTCAGTATGATTTAATTTTGGCAATTTCTGGATGGTTTCTCAGATGGAACTTTTGTGGAATGATGTATTCAGATGACTATGTTCCTTTAGGGTATGAAACAACTCTTTTAGGGGTTGACGAGCCCTAATACATTGACATATAAGTTTGAGGTTGATGTGTGCAAATATGTCTATAACAAGTTGTCATGCAGAGGGGCCCTGTTTGGAGGTCGTGGCCACCGTCTTCTTCTTTCCCTGAGGGTGTAACATCAGGGAAAAAAATTCTCGGTTTTGGAAATGAGCTTACTGCATTGTTTTGTAGTAACCAAAGAGATGGCGCTAGGCGGTGCTACCTCTGGTATCTTGTACAACTTATTTCCCAAAGTAACAATAACAACACGAGGCCTTGATTCATACACAACATGTCACTTCTACAAGTATGGTTGTCCTAATAATGCATCACAAATATCAAGGGAATAACGTAACATAGTACCTCATCTATGAAGGGCTTGATGTTGTATGGAAGGCGACACTGTTGGCTCACGCGAAGATCTTGTCCTTGGTGAAGCCACCTGATGGTGTATGGTTGGGGATGTGTTGTGGTCGGTAAGCCTAGTCACTTCATGACCACTGCCAAAGTCAGGTTCTTCTGGCTCCCGCTGTCAACCATGAAGTATAGCACGGAACCCTTTACCAACATATGGGAGTGGAAGAGGTGCTCCTCCTCCTCTGGATCTTCGGGTTCCTCCTAGATATTCGTGGTGGAAACAGTGGCGTTGGGCTCTGCATCAATAATATTCTTCCCTTTTTCATTCCCGTTTTCAGGTTCTAACTCGAAGTTGGAACATGCATCTGATTCCAAAGCCTTTAGCGCAACCACTAGTGACTGCTTGGCCTGACACTCACTTGTACTATGAGTGGATCTCTTATGGAACTCACGCCACTTTCCCATGTACTTCTTCGGCTTCGCGGTGTTATTCTTTGCTTGTGGCTTTGGCGGGTTGTCCTGGGCCACCCCACCTTGTCTTTGTCCTTTTTTTTGCGGTTTGGGGGCACCTTTCCCTTACTTTGGATTTGCAGATCCAAAGTCTCGCTTCTTATATTTAAACTTCTGCTCGATCTTGACAGTGTATCGGCACGTTGTACCGAGCGACGAGATGTCTCGGAACTCCATCTTGTCCTGGAAATACTTATGTAGGCAGCCGCATTATTTGAGTACCAAATGCTACTCCGTATCCTTAATACCCAAGTTTTTGCGAAGGGTATGAAAAATATTGGTAAACTCTAGCATGTCTTGGTCCCTTCCCTACAACAGCATGGTCCACTTTATGTATTTATCCCCATAGCTTCTGACAGGGTGGTAATGCTCCTTGATGGCATCCCGAAATGAATTCCAAGTGGGTGCAGCTAAAAACAGTGAGGTCGTACTTTCATCCTTCTACTCACAGTAGGTTTCCCACTAGTCCTTGACGTGGGGGGAACCTTTGAGAAGAGCGAAAGTAATCTTTTCCCATTTGGAAAAATCATCAACAGAAAAATACCCTTCTAGCATATTTAACCATTTATCTACAGCGTCTGCATCTATCTGACCCTCAAATGTGGGAATGTCAAAGTTAACTTGTACCTTAAAGGGTGTGGTGCTTCCAAAGTAGCTGCTGGAAGTAGATGTGTCACCCTAGGTAGCCGCTGAAGGATCTGGGCAAAGTTGTCCATCATCACATTCCTTTGTTGTTCAAGGGCCTCTTCGAGCAAGATTTTGATAGGATCTCCTGCTCCCTCGCCTTTATTTTCATCTTCTATGGGAGGTTGTCTAGATTTGTGAGGCTGGTCTTCTAAAGGTTTGAACAGTTCAAGCCCTAACTCCTTATATCCCGACCTTGTTGGGGACATGCAAAGAAAATCAGAGAAAGAACAGACCACTTTGATACCACTGGTGCATATTTAAACAGGAATGCAAAAAATTATAGATATAACCATAAATACAGAGATGCAGCAGAAATAATACTTTAATTCATTAATGTAAAATACTGAAATATGCCTAGTAACAGAAATGGAAATAAACTAGCTCGAGCAATTGTAGCTTATTCCTGAGAAAAGACGTGGCGGCTACATGCCTCTAAAATGCTTTACAATGAGGCTCAAGGGCCTTTTTATTCTTGAACAATAAGAGCAAACCCTAAACAACCAAAACCCTAACCCAAGGAAATGTAACACCAAAAGTTTATGGGCCCCGTTGGGGTTAGTTGGACAATCAATTTCCTGCAGTCGTGACTTAGTCATATTATCTCTCTTTGACGCGCATGATACCCCATTGGAAAGATATCTTCGAGGAGTACGACAGAAAAGATGACTTTATTAGAAAATCATTGGCGGTAGATTGCCAAAAAAACATTGTTTAGTGCCTCAAAATGGCTCTGGAAGTTTAGGACCCGAAAAACTACGAAGTTATCATTGAAGTATACAAGAATAATGTCATTTAAATACTTGTGTGTGAGTTTCCACAATGTCCAATGTTGTATCCATAACTACATCAAGATTGGCAGAACTAACAACTTCCGACCTCGGTGATGGCATATCCTTTTGTAGTATATGCACATGCTAAAAAAAACTAAAAAATAAGTAATTGACAATTATTTTTATTGAATATTTTTAAATTTTACAATAAAATTTATAACCCATCCATTTATGCATTCAAAAGTGCATTTTAAACAACTATAATTCACAATGTTGCTCGAAAATGTATTTCTTGAATATCCCAAAAGAATACATCATGTATTCTTGTTATATTGCACCCATAAAACTCTTGAAAGATGGTTCCACTATGTAAAAGCCTTATACCATAAAAAAAACTATGCTCTGATGTCCCATTCTTAAGCCATTCCAATCTTCAATGGGAGTTAAGGAGCCCCCAAAGGACTCCTCTTGTCTCCCACCAATCCTAATATCATTAATGAGATAAGGGGAGCCATGTATTGGTCTTATGCCTATAAATACTAGTCGAATTGGAGCAAAGAAGAAGAACTTGGAACAATGTTACACTGCCAAAATTGCTAACGCAATCAACTATATTTTGCATTGAAATAATTTTCCATTAAATAATTTTCTTATGGATTCTTTTAGGGGAGAGTGCTCTGGCATACGATAGAGGAGAGGGGCTTTCCTTTAGGACAGTTTTAGAGAAACATTGCTCACCATAACTCCTTTTAGTTTCTTTGAATCATCTAGTGTATCTCTTTAAATTAAATAATAAAGGAGATTTTGTTTCCCATTCTCTTGAGTTTTCATTTCTTCACATTTCATGTGTTTCATGCTTTATTTTAATTTAGGTACATTGTATTTTTTTATGTTTTCAACTCTAATCAATCTCATTGTGGGCTCTCTTGCAGGTGAAAACTAGCTGCAAAATAATACAAGGATTTGGTATGCCATTGCAACAAATCCACAACCACGGGTCAAAACTGAGAGATGAATATCTATAAATTCTTGACTAAATTATTTTTCCACTTTGTTTTGAAAACATTACAAAATTCCTAGAAACATTTTCACAATGAAGGTTTTCTACCTTAACCATACCCCTTCTTGGGCATCCAAGCAATACATGCATTAATTTTGAAACAAAAGATACCAAATTCAGCTAAAAATAATTCTTACCCAATCCCTTTCCTTTACCTTTTTACCTTTTCTTATTGTTTTCCCTACTTACATGGATACCATCAAAGGCATTCTCAACTAATGACTTTCAAAAGATTCCAACTATCTTTTAACATATCTGATGTTGCAACATTCATTATTCCCTATGGATATTCATATTGATAAGCATGTGACATACTTGCATCCATTCCATGCTAGTCGTGCACTTTTATTTTTAGAGTTAAATTTCAGCGTTTGTTGTTTTCAATTATTCACACAACAAATCTCATAATCATAAGCATAAGCACACTACTTTCTTTCATGTGGTACTTAACAACAAGAGCTCACTTTGCACATTTACCATATGAACATTATATGTGTCATGGAATTCATTGGGTAACCTTATTGTATTACCCAAAACATAGAAAGTACTAATTTCTATTTGCTTACCATTAACACATTCATATTTCTTCAAAGATAAAAATATATCAGCCAACAAAAAGATTTAGTTAAGGAAAAGCTCCGCTTTTAAGCCATTTCACAGTTATAACTTCATTTTCCATATGGTTCATATGGACCTTGTCAAGCCCTCCTTCACTTAATTTTTATCCATATCTACCCTTTGATATAACTCTATAATGCAGGCTTCCAAACTCATTCAGAATCTCCTCACATGGAAAAACATAACAATGTTATTAAACATAGAAATGAAATTTCTCAAGTTTCTAGTGGGCTCATGACCCAATTTTTATTTCTTGTAAAATATTTTGGATCCCTTCCATTTTCACTCATGTGCATATTAGTTGTCTCAACACACCAACTATTATTCAATCAATTCATGGATGAGTTATAGCATCTCAATTTCATAACTAATTCAATTTTGTTGAATCTTGATTTCAACATGTCTATTATATATTAGACATTTGCAACAAGCCAAACCTTGTCATGCTTATGGTGTCTTGTAATTGAGTGTACAATTTGACCATACATCTTCAAAATCTTCCCTTTATGTTCATTTTAGCAAGGGTGCATCACATACTATCATATGCACAAGATTTAACCAAAATCTTTCTAAATAGTTTAGGAGGATCCCTCCCACTTGCATTCCATGCAAGTAGTTTACCTTATCTATGCATGATTTGTTATTAAACATCATAATCCTATCATGTACCTTTCATTATATTAAAGAGATTTTGGGGATGTTCCTTCATTTCTTTTCACCTCACCACCAAACGTGGGTGACTCAACCTTCTTGATTTCTCCAAGCATTAGCTGACTCCTTGCAAGCTAAATTGCCACTGCTAGGGATTTTTCCTGCTGATATCCCCCATTTTATCCACATCTGATGCACTTATGTATGCTTTATTCCTTGAGGTGGTCTCTTGGATGTCACAAATATCCCTACCCTAATGCCACTTATAAGGGAAATAATGGTAGGTGTTCATAGCCCCAACATTTCAAATTATTCCTCTATGATTTACTTCTTTCTGCATTTCTAGTTACTAGTCCATGTGTTTAGAGTTTAGATGGGATATCCTTCTACTATTTTTGGTGAGGTAATTCATGGAGTTGGTGTTCTCCTCCACAACCCCTACATTTCAATGGCCTTTCCTTCTTCCAAACATTATGGGGGTTAACCTTAGTTTCTAACTACTTATAACAATATTTTCCTTTTAAATGATGTCACTGAGTATCTTGGGCTTCTCATACTTTTTCTTATCTCAAAATGAAAGGAAAATTCTAGTGGTTAAATTTCACAAATCAACCAAGTTTTCATGTTTTTTTCCCAAAAAATGATTCACTAGCTTCCATTTTTTCTAAAATGATTCGCCCAAGTTTTATAGGATGAAATTATTTTCTTTTAAAAATTGCCAAAATTTTATAGAGACTATATAAAATAATTAGAAGTCTGAATATTTTTAGACAAATGTCACAAAATATTTTACATATTAGGGATTAGTAAGATTTTCCAAGGTTTCTACACTTTAAAATAAGTTTCCATCATTAAAATTTTCTCTGCTAAAATGGTCTTGACAACCCATTGAGAAAGTCTTGTATTTTCATTTCTTCATCTCTAAGAAATGACACATATTCCGATAGTGCTATGATTTTATTATCATAGTCAGCCATGATCAGTTATCCCATTATTAGCTCATATAATTCCCTGATCTTGTCATTATGATGCTCTTCTATATCTCAAGTGGTTGGCACATGTTGCAACAACAATTGCATGTGTGACAAGTTTAATAGCAGTGTCGTGTTTAACTTGTTCCCTAATGAGTCTTTCATTATCTTCTCTACATCTACTCAATTAAGCTCTCAAGCTACTAAGAGTATCCATCCCATCAAGGGAATTTTTTATGATCTCTTTCCAATTGAGTCGTCTTCTTTCTCATGATGGGTTTGATTTGTAATACACTATATCATTTTGTTTCTCATTCTCTATTGTTTTAAATTGTGTCGTCTTATGTGTTGTCACACACACACACACAAACATAGATTTTTTAACTAAATAAAGCATAAATTTATTAACTCAGTACCTTCATATGTCATAATTAAGCATGTTTATCTGAAGTTGTTCACACATCCAACACCGATGTCAGCTACATATCCTAGGAAAATAAAGAGACATGTAAGCATTTTATCAAGGTTAGAAGGCACATTAACTGAAAAGATAAATGTCATTCCAACAATTAGATTATAATATTAACTTGTATCCTTTGTGTGTGAGCCTCATCAGATCTAGTGTTGAACCTAAGCTCTGATACCACTCTGTAATCACTTCCCTCCCACCCCCTCATTCATCTTAGGATGTGGGAGGGTTATCTGTATGACCCAATATCTATGTTTTCTTATGAATATGAAGTCATATAACCTCTTTACTTGAAGTATTTGAATATTAATACTAATACTGCCATTACATTGAGCTCATAGAGAGCTTCCCAACAATGTAACTTTTTATCTCAATCTGATTCTCAGATCAAAATTTATGACCATTAAAAGTTTGGCCCATTAAAAGGGGGCCATGTCATTAGTATAATTCTATGTAACACTCATGTGGTCTCTCTTTGTATCCCACATGGTGACATGCCATCACCCCAAAGAGTCCATACGGTACCCACACCATTGCAAATTAGGTCACTCTACACGTTGAAACATTTTCTAATGTGATGAAAAGATAGATGGCCCAAACCTACCCCCCAAAGTGGAGGCCATTGATCCATGTCACCCTGAACTGAGCCGCCTAAGCTCCACTCTTTCTTAGTGAATATCTTATTACTCTGGTGGTCAAAGGCTAATGGGATAAATGGGACCAACCCAACCCACATCATAATAGGCTATATTTCCCTAATCGTTGTCCTCACACAACATTTCCTCAAGTCAATGATTTGAGAGTTGAAATCCTAGTAGGGCCTGCTCTAGTCCATGCCATGTTGGAATAGGGACTATCGGTCTCACTGTTCACTTGATTAGTTTGAGTGTTGAGGGCTCAAAAACATGAGGCCCAATGGGGTCCACCACTGATGTAGGTTGGATCAAGTGTCACCTCAGACAACCTCTTTTCACCCTTGATGGCTTGAAGGCCCGAGAGTTTGATAGGGCCATCCCACTCCTCTGAGCTCATTCAAATACATTACCCAATTCTCAATGACATTTCAACCATACACAAGGTTGGCAAATTTTCTTGATGATTTCTTTGTGTTCTACAGTTATTGCTCCATGATTCCACACTCAAATTTGAGCATCCTCTAATCTCTAGTAGAGTGAGAGAGAGAAATCTCACACACCAACAACCTAAAAACATAAACAAAAGATCAATATCTCAACCTATCTATATGGATAAATCCAGATAAACACCCTTAGATGAACAACCTAGATCCACTCCTACATAACATATGAATTTTCCCATTTCTCTTTTGTTGTTCTTACATATTTTTGCTCGGCGTCTCATTGTGCATCTAAGGAAACATTTCCTTAGCTCTTCGATCTACTATGGGAATTGGGCACCACCCTCTTTCTTCCATTATCTCTATGTCTAATGCTTCACTGTCTAACAACCCTCGTGTTTCTTGAAGTGTTGTCCCCCTAGGTTTGATTGTCCCCTTGATCTAAGAGGGGGGAAGATGGGCACTATCTTGTGCCCCCCACCACCCTAATATTTGGTCATGAATGAGTATCAACTCGTCATTATTCTCTCAAATCATGTTACTTTGTGAAATATATTAGACAATGTGATTGGCCTAGAATTGGTGGATTAACAATTAATTTGGCTGGGTTATGGCTTGCAAGGCACGTAAGAAAGCAAGCTTCCCTCAGACTATGGATCCTTAAGGTAGTCCCTCCTTTAGCCGGTAGTTAATTAGTTTTAAATAATTAATTTTATCTACTTAATCAACGTATCAACTAGTCGTAGATCTTCATGTTGGAATTTCAATCATAATTTAATATTAACAAGACATGAGTAATGTGAAGGATGTTACACTAGGGAGGATGTAGTTACAATAAAAATAGATGTAACTAAAATATATGCGATACTTGTTGTTTCAATAGTGGATGCACTAACAGGAGCTGTAGAGCTTGGCTAGACAACTTTCTCTGAGGCAATGACAGGTGTTGGGGAGATTGTAGCTGCAGCAACTAAATTTGCACCATTATAGCTCACATAGTTTTAGTAGATACAATACTGGTTGTTGCAATAATGGATGCGGTGATAGGATGTATCTAATGATAGAGTGGCACAAGGTGAATGGATGTGGGTATGGTGGAGGGTGTAATGGAAAATATATTGGGTATTTGAGTTGATACACCTATGGATCTAATGATAGAGTGGCACAGGGTGAATGGATGTGGGCATGGTGGAAGGGTGTAAAGGAAAATATATTGGATGTTTGAGTCGATACACCTCGACTAGTTATACCGTACAGGGAAGCACCTTAGGGAGGAAATGGGAATGCCAAGTGTTGGGGGGAACCTAATGGTCAGACTTGGCTTGTAATGTGGACTAAATGGGATGGGTGAAGGATGGAATTGGGTGGGTATAAAAGGGGAAATAACAATGGCACCTAGATAGACATTTGTAATATGTTTGATTAGTACACAAAGATCAATTTCGACTAAACTAAGATATTAAAACTCACATTAAAAGTAGATATAATGTAACATATGCTACGTGGGTGGGAGGTGATTTTCCAATCTTAGCTTAGGATTGTTACTAAGAAGATTCAATGGACACCTATGGAAACACAACAAATTTAGATTGATTTCTTCTACATAACTTAGACATTTGCAAAATAACAAATTTTTAAATCTTGTTAAGTTATCATTGAAGTAGGGCAAGAATAAAGTCATTTAAATAAATAATATCATGTGTGTTGAAAATTATTTTTTTTAATAATATTGAAAAATAAGTGTTTAATTTTCAAAGTTAAGCATTATAAGTTGCATTGGTCAATTCTAAACTAATAATGGCCAACAAACAAATGGATAAGGCTTGCCTTAAGAGAGACTCATAAATAAACCGACTCGAGCTAGAAAGAGGCAAACATGACAATGAGGGGATAAACAAGTCAACAAATATATCAACATATGTTGTACATAACTTTAGATTGATTTCTTCTACATAACTTGGACATTTAAAAATAACAATTTTTTAAATCTTGTTAAGTTATCTTTAGGTGTTCTTCCATTTCTTTGAATGTGACAGAAAAATGGAAGAACACCTAAACAATAGTGGTTGCTATATTATCTTAGATAAGGACCCTAGCCCTAAAATCCTTAGGGAGGTCACCAAGAAAATAAAAGATTCATCTCTTGACACTATTACAAAAAAAGAGAATCACTCCTACTAGCTCCATCACTCCTCGAATATACGGAGCTCCCAAAGTTCATAAAGATGGTATCCCATTAAGACATATAGTCAATATCATAAGTTCACCCACCTACCTCCTTACTCAATACCTTGCTAAAAAGTTACGTCTCTTAGGCAGAAACACCTCATCTTATATAAAAGAATTTGCAACATTTGTTCAATGGACCAAAAACCTTGGAATGAAAGACGAAGATTTCATGGTGAGTTTTGAAATTATTTCCCTGTACACTATGATACTGATAGAAGAAGCCATCGACGTTATGAAATCAATTCCTAATAACAAAACTATAAATCTCCTAAAATTTTTCCTAAAATCAACATATTTCATCTTTAAAGGAAAAGATTGTGAACAAACTCATGGAGTAGCAATGGGATCTCCTCTATCTCCTATAATTGCTAACATATACATGTACAAAAATCCCTCAAATATTTTCCTTACACCCCAGAAGAATGGAAAAGATTCGTCGACAATGTTTTTGCAAAATGGAGTCATGGTAAAAATAAACTGGAAGATTTTTTAACTCACATTAACAGTCTCTCAAGTCACATTAAATTCACCATTTAAATAGAAAAGGATATCCAGTTACCCTTTCTTGACATCCTTTTATCCAAAAAAAAACAGGAAACTTATCTCCCAAGTGTAGAGAAATAAAAATCACACTAAAAGATACCTACACACAAACTCTCATAGTCATCCCAAACAAAAATATGGAATTATTAAAACCCTAACTACAAGAGCTACTACAATTTCTGACTGGGATCACCTAAAACACATAAAACTAAACCTCCTCCACCAAGTTTTTGAACATAATGCATATAATAGAAACATCATCAAGAAAACCATCCGTCAAACCCTCAATAGAAATAATATAAAGAAAACCCTAGACATATCATTGTGCAATACAACGTACGTTTAGATAATGTAGGGAATATGCTAGCTTAAAAATAAATATTGAGGGAGGGCAGGGGAGGTGAGGGGGGGGGGGGGGGCGCCGGAGGGGGAGACCTGTGACTTTTAGCCCGGAAAGAGTGAAAGTGATCGTGATTGTTTAACGCGTCACGACTGTGACCTCGAGGCCAAGCTTCATGCGCAACATCATCCCGTACTTTGGCACGACAAGATGTGCGGCCACTGCTTTCACACGAAAACGCAGGATGATGGAGGAAGTGACCCACTTCATCTGCAGATGGGCAACATCCCTCCCTAGGCACCGGCGAGGGCCTTCGTTGAACACCGGGTATATGAACTCCGACTTGGTCCTGAATTTCCCATCGTGGAGCCATCATTCTGGCTTGAAATCGCGGCAATCCACGCCCCATATGCTCTCCATTCAGGCCATGGAGTACCATAAACACAACACCCTGGACCCCTTGTTCACCCACGTTCCATCCGGCAACATGTCGTCGTTCGCAACCACTAAATTCTACATTGGAGCTGACGGGTACAGTCGCAGAGACTCTGAGAGTGCCGCATGCAAATAGTTCATCTCTTTTAACTCATCCACCGTAAACGCTTCTTCGTGGTCTGCTTGGGTTTCATGTTTTCTGCGCTTTATTATGCCTTTGAGCTCCATCAAAATATTCTCTTCCACGCGAGGGTGCTACTGCAGAAGCCAGAAGAACCAAGCGAGTGCCGGGGCCGTTGTATCCTTGCCCGCCATTATGATGCTTATGCAAATGTCTCTCAACTGGCCGTCAGAATACACGCATCGTTCGTCTCCTTCTCGAGGCGTAGGAGGAGAGGGAAAAAGCCCGGAGAATCCTCACAATTCGCACTGTTCTGCGCTATCTCTCGCCTCGTTGAAGCACAGATCTCCGTGATATAGTCATCTATGACTTTTACATCTTTACGTATCTGCCGTTCCGGCCCCAAATTCAGAAATCTCAGTGTCTTCCAGTAAAGCGCTGCCATAAGAAACCGACGACCGGAAAGCTCGATGGCCCGGTCATATGCCTCTACCAAACGATTATGTGCGAGGTCCAGGCTTAGGGACGCCGGATCGAATCCGAGGGCGAAATGAGAGATGCTGTCGAAAGTGTAGCGATGAAAAACTTCCTGGAGGTCAAGAACAATGTCTTCTTTAGCGGCGCGCTGGAACAGTGGAATAAGTCTCTGGTGCACTAACCTCAAAGTTGTCTAAATAATGTCATTGTGGGTTTTGGCAGCAGCAAAAATCGTGGACATAATTGCCCTTAATTGCCTCCAAGTCTCTCCTTCTTGAAGTAAAATGTTCATGTCGCCGTAAACGTCACCAAACACCTGGCGGAATTAGTCGCCCTTCTGGAAGTTATGGAACTTTATCTTCATAACGTACTCAACATTAATAGGATCTGCAGTCACCACCCATTTCGTCCATGCGCCCTTCCTATATGTGATAGTCCCACTGCCCAGGATAAGCATCTGCGTAACCCATTCGTAGATATCATTGTAACTGTAAATCAACACGGGAAGCAAGCCCACGAGAGCCCACCTACCCGGAGCTTTCTGCCCACAGTAAAACCTGGCCGCTGCAACACCCAATATTGAAAACAGTGCAACAGGGAGCCATCCCTCAGGAACTCCTACTCCCTCCATTGCCATGGACACTGTTCAGTTCGAGGCACCAGACTGACCCGCATTTCGAAGAAGCTCGGATCTCCACTTGGTGACTGCCAGATGTCATTAATACATCGAATTTGGGTGTCATATAGACGGTGGACACTCTTCTTTTCTCAGTCACAATCGCCCTTCATAAACTATGGCAGACAGAGTCGTATTTAATTGCCTCACGTCTCTTTGTCTTGAATGAGATTGGCCTCTACAATGTCCAGGGTTTAGCGTTTAATATCAACACTTGCGTCCACGTTGTTAAAAATTTCTGTTGATTTCAAACACAAAAGAAATTGCACAGAGAACAACGCTCTGTTTTGAATACAGGATCTTAATCATAACACAAAAAAAAAACTGTTACAAAATAGTCTTCCTCTTCAGAGGGATTACAACAGGAACGCTTCAGTTCCAGAAACTAATTTCACTATCTCAGCACTGCTGTGCATTTCAGAAATCACAAAACTCTCTTACATTCTTCTAACATTGAAAAAAGGAACTGCTGTTCATTACATTTATATGTTTTAAAAACATATTTGAATTTGAAACGATAAGATAATAAAAATATCTTACCTATATTTACCAACCGCAGTAAATATCATTAATTACACGGCTGAAAATATCCTATCGGATTTTAATGCGTGGCCCATCACAACATCGCACCATCGCATCGGCGGAAGAGAAAAGATGTGACGCCGCTTCCATAACCGTTGAATCATGCGATTTGTGATATGCGATCAGATCGCATCGCGAAATCGCAATCGCAGACAAACGAAAGGTCGCAGTGAAGGTTGACAAGGAAATGTGCGATATGCGATCTGCGACTTGATTGCATCGCAGGGAACTCAAATGGAGGTTTTCTGGAAACAGAATGCTGCAGTTGTTGTTGCTCCACGGTAGTTTAAATTATCATTCCAACACTCCCCTTTAATTTCAACTGCTGGGTTTTTCTGCATACCTAGGCATTTCCTGAAATGATCAAAACTTTTCTTTCCCAATGGTTTTGTCAAGATGTCACCTACATGATCCTCTGTTCTGCAGTGCTGTAAAACAATCTCACCATTTTTAACCAATTCACGTATGAAGTGAAATTTGGTGTCTATGTGCTTTGTCCTTTTATGAAAAACAGATTTTTTAGACAATGCTATTGCCGAGCTATTGTCACAGTAAATGGTTGTGCCCTTTTCTTGTTCATGACACAAATCTCTGAGAACTCTTCTCAGCCACACTGCTTGGTATCCTGCTGCTGTTGCTGCCACATACTCTGCCTCTGCTTTTGACAAAGACACAACTGGTTGCTTCTTGGAAGCCCATGAGATGGCTCCCGATCCCATATGAAACACATATCCCAATGTGCTTTTCCAATCATCAACACTTCCAGCCCAATCACTATCAGTGAAACCTGTCAACATGAAACTTTCAGAAGAGGAGTATAAAATACCAAACCCCTTCGTTACATTCACATACCTTAGAATCCTCTTGGTTGCCTGCCAATGAGTCTCTTTCGGTCTTTCCATAAATCTGGAGATTAAACTCACAGCGTGCATAATGTCCATCCTAGTTGCAGTCAAGTACATAAGGCTGCCAACTATGCTCTTGTACAATTTTGGATCAAAATCCTTGCTGCTGTCTTCTTTGGTTAATTTCAACCCCATTACAGTTGGAGTCACAGCTGTCTTGCTGTTCTGCATGTTAAATCTCTTCAACACTGCTTCTACATATTTAACTTGAGAAATGAAAACACCATTTTCACTTTGGTCTACTTCAATTCCAAGAAAATATCTTAAGAAGCCCAAGGCAGTCATTTCAAATTCACTTTTCATGACTGCTTTAAAATCAGCAATGAGAGAAGCACCATTGCTAGTAAAAATCAAATCATCTACATATAAAACAACAATAAGAATCTTACCATCATTCTCCTTTATGTAGAGTGTGGGTTGACCATCACACTTATCAAACCCATTCTCAATCAGATAAGCATCTATTCTACTGTACCATGCTCTTGGAGCTTGCTTCAGCCCATAAAGAGCCTTCTTCAGTTTGCAGACTTTATGCTCTTGGCCTTCAACTTCATAGCCTGGAGGTTGTTCAACATAAACCTCTTCTTTTAACACTCCATTTAGGAATGCAGATTTAACATCCATCTGATAAATCTTCCATTTGTGTTGTGCCACAATAGAAAACATTGTTCTGACTGTTTCCATCCTTGCTACTGGTGCAAAGGTTTCATCATAGTCTTTGCCTTGTTGCTGCTTGTAGCCTTTCACAACAAGTCTTGCTTTGTGCCTATCAATCTTTCCTTCAGCATTACTTTTGGTCTGATAGACCCACTTAAATCCAATGGCATCTTTACCTTCAGGGAGGTCCACTAACTCCCATGTTTTACTCTTCTCAATTGCACCAATTTCTTCATTCATTGCTTCAATCCATTTATTTTCATTTACAGCATCTTCAAAATGAACTGGGTCATCAACATGACAATACAAAGCGAATAATGAATTCAGACCGGTATTATTACTTACCTCTCCTTGTTCATAAATCTCATTCAGATTTCTGAATCTTGGTCTTCTTGGTGTGCTTGGAGTTCCATCCGAACTTGAGGGTATCTCTGATCCCTATGGTGTGCTTGGAGAAGCACTTCCTTGACTTCTCAAGGCTGTTCGAATTCCAGCTTGTGGTGTGGTTTGTTGTACTTGTTATGGTGGAGGTGGAGCCACCAAGGAAGGATTATTTGCTGCTGTCCCTTCCTCTTCTTCTTCGTGAGACACAATTGTCTTCACATTCACTGTCTTTTCGAAGCTTCCATCCCAAGCTTCATCTTCAATGAACTGCACATCTCTGCTTACTATCAATTTCTTGGTGGATGGATTATAGAGTTTGTATGCTTTTGACTCATCACAATAGCCAATAAAGACACACTTCTCCCCCTTACTGTCAAGGTTCTTCCTTAGCTGATCTGGTACATGTGCATATGCTACACATCCGAATACTCTCATGTGAGTGACAGTTTGCTTTTGACCACTCCATGCTTCTTCTGGTATTTTGTTCATGACGGCTTTAGTTGGGCATCTATTCAAGATGTAAACTGCACAAATGACAGCTTCTGCCCAATACTCATGCAGCAAGTGTTTTTCCTTCATCATACTTCTGACCATGTCAAGAATGGTCCTATTCTTCCTTTCGGCAACACCGTTTTGCTGAGGTGTATATCTCGCGGTGAACTACTTTTGTATGCCATTCTCTCTGCAAAAACGTAGAAAGTCTTTGGAGATGTACTCTCCTCCTCTATCTGGTCTGAGCACTTTGATATAATGCCCACACTGTTTCTCAACAAGAGTTTTGAAGTGGCAGAATTTCTCAAACACTTCACTCTTTTCTTTCAGCATATACACCCATGTCTTTCTGGTGTAATCATCAATGAAGGTTAAAACATATTTATTTCCGGAAAATGATGGTATTTTCATCGGTCCACACACATCAGAGTGAACAATTTCCAAGGGTGCTTTTGCCCTTATACTCTTTCCTGCTGGAAAGCTTTCTTTGTGTTGCTTGCCCAAGATGCAGCCTTCACAAAGGTTGTCCGGTTTCTCGATCAATGGCAATCCCTTTACCATTCCCTTTCTGTGCAACAGATTCAAGCCTCCGAAATTGAGAAGTCAAAATCTCAAGTGCCACAACCAATTCTCATCTTTCACTTGTTCCTGAAAGACTTCTTGTGTTACAGTTGCAATAGTTCTTCCTTCCTTCAAATCTGCCCTGAGTTTGAGAGGAAACATTCTATTGCTGGTCATCTGCACCTGTGCAATGATCTTCTTACTTAGAGGTATGTCTCTGATTGTACACATATCATCTTTGAAGAACACATTGTAACCTTTGTTAATGAGCTGTCCAATGCTCAAAAGATTACATTTCAGACCAGGTACATAGTATACCTCTGGCACAATCATCTGTTCTCCATTTCTTGCTTGGATACTGACTTTGCCCTTACCCTTGACAGATATCTTACTATCAGTTCCTGTTGTTACCTCAGATTTCACATTTTCATCCAGATTGGCAAACATTGCAATATTTCCAGTCATGTGATTACTACAACCTGAGTCTAAGAACCAAAAATCTTCTTGTTTGTCTTGTGCAATATTACATGTTAACAACACGAGCTTTGGATTCTTATCTTCTTCATTTGCAAAATTAGCATTCTGCCTACTATTCATGTCATTTTGTTTTTTCCTACATTCATTGGCGTAGTGCCCATATTTCTTACAATAATGACATTGGACTTGGGATTTGTCATACCTTTGTCCATGAGCTTGCTGTTTGCTTGAACCTTCATCTTGGTTCTGATTGCAGCTCCTTCCGCTTGTGCTTACAAGATTATTTCTGCCTTTGTTTTGGCTTCTTCCACGACCTCTGTTATTTGCTCTGCCTCGACCTTTTCCTTGCCCAAAAGACATCTGAATCTTGAATGCTTGCTCAAAAGAGGAATCTGTTCCTCTACTCAGTCTGTGTTCATGAGACATAAGGGAAGCACTCAGTTCATCTACTGTGAACTGTGAGAGATCCTTTTTTCTTCTATTGCTACCACAATAGCTTCAAACCTTGAGGGTAAACATCTCAAGATCTTCTCTACAATCCTTCTTTCTTCAAGAATCTCACCATGAGATCTTATCTGGGTTATCAACCACATAACCTGAGTGAAGAATGAATCTATTGTATCAGATTCCTTCATGCTGAGTGTTTCAAAGTCTCTCCTCAACATTTGCAACTTTGCAATCTTCACCTTCTCCATGCCTTGATAGGCAGTTTTGAGAATATACCATGCCTCCTTAGATTTTGTTGCTGCTGCAATCTGTGGAAAAACACTTTCATGTACTGATTGGAAGAGAAAAAAGAGAGCTTTGGCATCCTTCTTCCTCTCGCTCTTCAACTGGTCTCTTTCTGCTACTGTCAAAGCAGCCAATGTTGTTGCATCTGCAGGTTCAGCATAGCCAGTTTCAACCAACTCCCATATTCCTTGAGAAGCAAACAATGCTTTCATTGTTATGGACCAATAACTGTGATTTTTCCCATTAAACTGTGGCAGTTGGGAATTTGTCAAACCAGTTCCCGCATCTGCCATCTTAACCTGTATAAGTAAAGAAGAGATACTAACTGTATAAAAAAAACAAGCAAAAAAAAACTTTCTCTGCTGGAGAAAATCTGCTTAATAAGCTTCTTACAGCTCCTACAGTGAAAAAACAAACTCTGTTTTTTGACTCACTGAGTGCCTCGACTAGCTCTGATACCATGTTAAAAATTTATGTTGATTTCAAACACAAAAGAAATTGCACAGAGAACAACGCTCTATTTTGAATACAGGATCTTAATCATAACACAAAAAAAAATTGTTACAAAATAGTCTTCCTCTTCAGAGGGATTACAACAGGAACGCTTCAGTTCCAGAAACTAATTTTACTATCTCAGCACTGCTGTGCATTTCAGAAATCACAAAACTCTCTTACATTCTTCTAACATTGAAAAAAGGAACTGTTGTTCATTACATTTATATGTTTTAAAAACATATTTGATTTTAAAACGATAAGATAATAAAAATATCTTACCTATATTTACCAACTGCAGTAAATATCATTAATTACACGGCTGAAAATATCTTATCGGATTTTAATGCGTGGCCCATCACAACATCGCACCATCGCATCGGCGGAAGAGAAAAGATGTGCCGCCACTTCCATAACCATTGAATCATGCGATTTGCAATATGCAATCAGATCGCATCGCGAAATCCCAATCGCAGACAAACGAAAGGTCGCAGTGAAGGTTGACAAGGAAATGTGCGATATGCGATCTGCGACTTGATCGCATTGCAGGGAACTCAAATGGATGTTTTCTGGAAACAGAATGCTACGGTCGCTGTCGCTCCACGGCAGTTTAAATTATCATTCCAACACACGTCTCTCTGTCTCGAAAGAAATTGGTCTATGCAACGCCCAATACTGAAAACAATGCAACAACGATCCATCCCTCACTCACTTCTACTTACTCCATCGTTATGGGCCCTGTTCTGTTCGAGGCATAGGATTGGTCCAGCGTTTGAAGAACCGCAGACCTCTACTTGTACCGAGCACTGTCAGATATAGAGGAGCAAGTATGCAAGTGTAATATCGCAGTGTTGTGCTTCTTGTTCTATTGTATGATGATCACTAGTAGGTTTATGTAAGCATGGTTGCTGGTGTGTAGGGGAATTTCAATATAAAATTCGAGTTGGTATACAATTTCTATCTAATAAGACACTACTCTCCATGTACTAACATAGGTGTAAAAGGCTCCAACCGACCTTATAACCTTACTTATAATCCGTGAATGTGTCTTTTCTATGAATAGTTTTACTCACTCAACAGTAAATCATTGTGTTTCAAAATATTGGAACAAATTTTTAACTGAAGGTAATTTTTTAAAAATAAAAAAATTAAATGTATGTTGGTATGAAAGGCAAGCTAATTTTACTTGTGATTTATTTTCACAGTCGAAACAAAAATGTATATAAATATTTATATGTAGTAACTACTAAATATAAATAAATAGAGCAAAAATATTTTGAAGTAATAAAAATAGGGAAATTTTTAATGATAATTTGAATAGAAAACAATCTTTGCTTGTTTCTTTGAGCATGTATCCCGAAGGAAACACAATACAATATTAGTCATTTAGCACCCCGATACATAGTTTTTTTTATTATAAATAGTTTCTATTTGTTTCAAACCATAACCAATTAATGGGTTTTCATTAATGAAGCTACATGTACTACCTAGTGGACCTTCTTTAATAAGTCATTTTATATTTATTGATTGCACAAAGTTTATTTAATAAATATAACCACTACATCTTATTTAGCAACATATTCCTTTAAGTGTAAGATTGAGAGGAACCCTAACATGAGAACTATGTAGATATACAACTCCCACTAGTCTAACTAATAGAAGAAATGACCTTTCTCCTTGGTCAATTTTGCCCAAAATTTGGTAGAGATTTTTGTGAATCATAAATTTAGGTTGCTTAATGTGTAAATTGCTAGTGTCTCATGGGTGTTTAATCCATTTATGCATTCAAATATGCGTTTTAAATAATAAGAAATCACAATCTTTCTCAAAATTATGTTGTATTATTCCAAACAAACAAAAACATTTCATTTATTAGATCGAATAAAACTCTTACAAGATGGTTCTACGATGTCAAAAAAAAACTAAAACCATATAAAAACTATTATTATACATGAAATTTATATGAAATCTTTCGTTAAGTTTAATGTTAAATTAGTAAAAAAATTAAAATATATGAATTTATATAATTTGAAAATGAATAAAAGGCATGTACAAATGAAAAATTAAATTTCCATAAAAATCATGTTAATAAAAAAGTTTAAGCCTCAAAAAGTGGTAAAATGTAATATACAACTTATCTCCATGTGTGTTTTAGTAGATTAACTTTGGAATGTTTTTTAACATACTCATGGCTATAATTGTAACATAGCTTTTTAGTTTGAGTTCTTGATAGATTTAAAATTCTAAATTATTTTTCAAAGACTAACAAAATGTGGATGGGGCGTTGGTTTTCCAGAAGATTCCAAGGTCAAAAACAACATTTCTCTATAGCATGTTGTATTTGAACTCTTTCATCTTATTGGCCGAAGTTTTTTTCTATTAAATTTCTAACAGATCAATGTTCTTTTCTCTTAAATTTCCAACATTCCATTTCTTATAATTTATACAATGTGCAATGTAGTATAATTATAAAATTTCCACCAGATTTATTGAAAGCATATTGTAAAATAAACATCAATAATTTGTTGAACCATTATAATTTTCTTAAGTAAAAGCCTTAAATTCCCTTCACATACAATTCTAGTAAACTTGTGCATTCAAGGATGTCTATGATTCCAGTCTTCCAGTAAAGGTTAAATGTTTGCATTCCAAACGTTTAAATTCAAAGATATCTATGATTCTAGTAACGTTAGATTTAGTATGAAGCTTGAATAAGCACTACCGTGACATTTGTCTAAATCATTTAGTATGAAGCTTGAATAAGCACTACCATGACATTTGTCTAAATCATTTAATTCATATATTAATTTAATTCATATTTTAGTTGATGACAAAAATTTAAGATTGTAAATTAAACTTAAATGCATAAAATGAAATATTATAACTTATTTTTATAAATAGTAACCATATCATCTACAAACAAACTCCTCATTTGGATTCCAACACCAAATTTAAAAGATTGACATGTTACCCTAAAATTCAAGAAAATGTTCATATAGAATGTATAATTTATTTAAACATAAAATCTCAAAAAAAAAAATTAAATGGAAAGAAAATTAAAAATTAAACTAAACTTTCACCTAAATAATTTAAAAAATACACTAAAAATACACTGCTTATACTAAGAACGAAGAAAAATAAATAAATAAATGAAACTTAAAATTTAATTAATGTTATCCTTTGAAATCTATTAAAAACCACATGATTCTAATTTCTGATTAGGTGATTAACTTCAACCCTAAGTAATCTTGTTGAATCATAACTTAATCAAATGAATACAATAATAATAAAATAACCATTCATTTAAACCAATAAGATAACCCATTTCTGATTAGAAAAATGTAACGGACCATAGAAACTACAGACATCAATAACAACCTTTATCGGTTTTATTCATACATTTTCGACCTGGAAGTACAAACAACAACTAAAGGGACATAAATCTTGCTTTAGCAAATGGTCATAATGGATTCTTCCTTCGCACTATCTCATTATTATCAAAACTGAATCTGGATTCTTCCTTCGCACCATCTAATTGTTATCTAAACTTAATCTCACCCCATGAAAATTTAGTAATGATTTTCTGGAGAGTAAATTGGTAAATTTTATCCTATTTTTCTCCTCCATTATTTTTCTCATCCATTCCCAATTCAAGTAATTATATTTCTTATAATAATTTTGTGATTATATTATTTCTATAAATTTTTATTCAACTAATAAAAAGATTACAGTAACTTATTGTATTTCTTATAATATTTTTGTGCTTATATTATTTTTATAAATTCCTATTTTATTAATAAAAAGATTAATATAACTTTAGTGGAATTGTTGAAAAACAATTAAACTCCTATTTTCCAAACTCTCACTTGAACGGATAGGATCCTTATCGAGTGTTAAGCTATTACAATTAATAAAGACGGAAATCATAATCTACTCAACACTATTCTACATAAAATAGATGACATTGTGCATCTAGCTAAATTATACATGCTCACCTTTGAACTGTTTCAAGACTGTTAAGAGAGGATTTAGGCTACACTGTAAAGGGTCCAATTTAGCTCTCCAATCTTCAACCATAATAACTATATTTTAATGTTTTCCTTCCTACCGAGAGAAGTAAGTACCCCTCCCATTTTCTTTCGATCGCCTTCTCTCCCTGTTTCCGAATTTTCCACATCAAAGTATTAGATTGGTTCCTATATGGTTGCGCTCATTTCCTACACTGAAGTTCGAGATTAATTAGTCTAAATTTTTTTTTTAACACACATTAAAAATCCTTCTATCAACCCAAAAAAATCCTAGTTAAATGTGATAAAAACTGAGTTTATTAGCTAAACAACTCTCCAGGTGAGATACCTGGAGAGTGTATAAACACTCATACACCCAATAACTATTACATTACATACAATTAGATCAGGAGAACAGCCTAGTAATATAGGCTGTCACACAATCAGGGTGGTTTCAACCACTCCCCAGATAGTAGGACCTGAGACCTAGTCTTAGAGTCTCAATCCTATCCTTAACTAACTGTATCTTTCTCCATTAATTCTGACACTCCCGTTTAATGGAGAAAGGGTACTAAACAATAACATACGCCTGCTAGTCTCAGTCTCAGCTAGGCTTACAATGGTAAAAGACAAAGCTTTCATTTTTGTCTTCTTGCAGCAAAGCCCATACTTGTTCATTTGTGAATGAGACTTCATCTTCACTTTCTTTGCCATGAAGGAAAGCTTGAATTCTTATTCTTCCCCTTCTCAGAATTATGGCAGGCTGGATAGGAGAATTTTCCTTCTCACTATTTCTGGTGTCAACCATCTAAATGCCAGCGATGATGTCTTCACCATTAATTAATGCAACTTTTGTGTTGACTTCATAAAGACATGGTGTTTCAAGCCATGCTTTAAGAAACTTCAATTCTTCTTCAAACTTCGTTGCTTTTTCCTGCCTCCCAATATCTGCACAAAAAACAATGTTAGATTTATAAAGAGGACCACATTTGCTTTTATCCTCCTGCTCCTTCAGGAGAGCTTTCATTTCTCCATCTCTCCCTATTTCATCCCTTTCTGCTTTCATAGTTATGCCTTCAGCCTCTTCCCTCAGTTCTGTTGTTGCAGGCATGTTCTGCATTTGATTTGTATGTGAGGATAGGCCTTCCTTCTCACCAAACAGTAATTCATCAATAAGATGGTTTTCAATCATCAAATTGATCCACTCATCATGAGGTATATAAGTCTCATCAAACTTAATTTCTGCATCTGGTAAACTTTCAGGTTCTACAATAATGGATGTGTATTCATCATCACAAGTTTCAGTTACAGACACACATTCATCACCCATCATTGCATCTTCAGTTTCACAATCAAATATGGGAATATCTTCATCATCATTACCCTCATTCAAACAGTATTTCATTTCTAAAATATTCCATGAGATTTTGCACTAAGAATCTCTCCATATTCATATATTATGCTGTGTATGATGTTATCATCTACTGCAGATGTTATAAGACTTAATAATGATGCATCTCCACTATCATTAATAACATCTTCAACATAATCCAGTAAATTTACCTTCCATAGTACTATTTTCATTTCATTTTCTCATTTTCATAATTCATACCTAAAAAAGACGGTAAATCTAGCATTAACCATTTAATAATCTCATCAAATTCCAAATCTGCATCTTGATCAACAGCTGGTCCATCACTGTCAACCTAAAACACATCACAAAATTCAGCAAAACAATATTTTGCAATTCTCCTTTGATGCTTTCTCCTAAATTTTCTTCGAGACTCTTTCAATTTACTTTGAAGACCCATTTTCTCCCCTATCAATTTCGGATCTGGAAGTCAATCCACCACAGTAAAATTCTCCACCAAGCACTCAGATCTCCACAGATCTGCACAATCTGGATACACAATGCACGCTGCTTCTCCACGTAGTGCACAAATTAAGCAAAACTCAAATTTCCTTGACTATACACGTAGGCTCCTTGACCGACCACGCAGTAAATTGTAGCAGACCTTACTCCACAACAAATCTTTCTTCACGCGGGTTCCTTGACCACGCACACAAATCTGAGTGAATCTCTTTACAAATAACACTAAGAACCACTCCCCTCTTCACAGTTCTCGAACATGCAGTAGCAAAGAAACAATATTAGATTTCAATACGATTGAATAACTCAACAATTTCTATTAATTAATACGATGCACCATTAATGGCATCTGGGCAACTTCATTGGTGGTAGTTCTCATCCATATGGCAATTTTTCTTTGTCTAGCTCTCACACTAGCCACAACACCATTATTCAACATCAAACAACAACGTGATTTTGAACGCAATCCTCCATTGAGGATGGAAAGAAATCAACATTCCAACAATGATGTCAGAGAAATTGGTGATAATGCAAAAGTGTTTCGCGATTTAAAAGCATCCTCCTAGTCTTTTGAGGCTTTCAGAATTATATTTGGAACATCTTCGGTCCTTTCGGCATCAGGTCAGACTATCATGAGAGATGCCCAATACGTTGTTCGTTCTTCTCCTTCGCTGGCTATAGATGAGGCCTTAAACGTTTCTGGCTGCAACTATGAAACCAATGCTACTTGGGGTAAAGAGATAGGATTTGTTGTATAGCTCCAGTCAGGAATTTGACTCTGTCGGCCTCCTCCAATTAACAGCACGCCAGTCTAATCAGTGGCGGCCTCCACACACCCTCTATCGACCTTCATGTAGCCTCGATCGGCCACCACTCCGTCAAATGAGAGGGCCTCCCTCAGGCAGGGGCGAGCTCCTCTTTGCCTCTTCCTTTATCTGCAGAACCATCCAAACAGCCAATTCGGCCTCCACTATTGTGCCTCCTCACGAATAGCACCCTTCGGCCTATCTTGGTCTCGCTTTACTGGAGGAAGATATCAGGTTTGTTGTTGGTCTCATCCAAGAGGTAAATGGCTATTCACTCCTCCTACATCGGGCGAATCCTCCACGCGGTTTCCTCGAGTCTCTTCGGCACCCAACATCTCCTCTACGCAGCTTCTGAAGATAAGAGGACTGTAAACTTTTGTTGTTTGCCGAAATCACAGCAGCTACAGGCAGCCACCACGCATCAGTACACAAACGGGAGAGCACCACCCCAAATCAACGACGTAGCTTTCAGGCAGTCAAACGCACAGTCAAGCACGTACCATGGTTCGATGCTGACCACAACAGCCACAGTTTTTGAAAAACCGTATGTTCGTTCCACACTCACCGCACCAGGCACGCCCTCGACTTCCACATAGGCACGATCGACTTAACCACACAGCCTTCGCACCTTAGTCGAGATCTTGATTTGCACAGCCATGATCTCCTCCACACAGCCACGATCAGCCTCCACCGACGATCAGGCCTCCTTCTCAAGGCAAGTCTAGCTAGCCACATCCATGCAACCTCTATTGACCACGCTCACTATGTAAAAATGGTAGTAGATCTCCACTCCAGCCTCTGCTTTTATGCTACATATCTGAATCCTCACGCTCCCTTTGGTTTCCACCTGATCGCAGCCTGAACACCTCACATCCACACTTCTCCCTCAAGCAAATAAGGAGCCACCACGCAGCCATACGCAGCTTCAGCCACCACTGATCCACTCGACGCTTTTTCCAACCATGAGATCATGAAGATCTTCGACGGAAAACAAAAAGTATCTGTGAAGATTTGTAAACAGTGGATGAGGGAAGTCTAACAGGGCAATCATCGCACTTTTCCACAGAAGGTTCGTGACGATTTCACTATAGTCGCCCTCTCCTCTCGGCTTATAGGATTAACAACATGAAGCTCTGATACCATGATAAAAACTAAGTTTATTAGCTAAACAACTCTCCAGGTGAGATACCTGGAGAGTGTATAAACACTCATACACCCAAGCACTATTACATTACATACAATTAGATCAGGAGAACAGCCTAGTAATATAGGCTGTCATACAATCAGGGTGGTTTCAACCACTCCCCAGATAGTAGGACCTGAGACCTAGTCTTAGAGTCTCAATCCTATCCTTAACTAACTCTATCTTTCTCCATTAATTCTAACAAAATGGGTATTGGACATATGGTGAGAATAGAATCCGAGGTGCCATGCCGCAATTTCCTTGGAGTCATCGTTGTTCTGGGGTTAGTTTTGCAGGGGAAAAAGGTTGTCTCAAGGAAACTAGACCCGCATGGAGGAGTGAGGGATTAATAAATGGAATGGACCTGCACACAGGAATGAGGAATTAGTAAATGGAATACATAGAAAGATTAATGAAAAGGTGAATTGAGCAATGAAATGGATGGATAAGGAGAGTGGAGTTTTTTACAATATTTTTATCATATTTTGGAATTCACTCAGTGATATTTAATATTTCAATGTTTTGAAACAATTATCATATTACTAAATATTTTTCATAATTTTTTAGTTTTTAAAGAATGAAAAGTGTGAGAAATATATTATGAAATAGTAATCAATTAGCATTATAAAATTTTAATTTAATTATCAATAATTATTAAATAGGTAGTAGGGATCTAATTTATATGAAATCTTTTTTTAGTAAGAATCATGATAGAAAGTGTAGATTTATCTTATAATTTTTTTAATTTAGTAAAAAATTATTGTTATTCAACTCTTTTTACTTATTGCTATTTTTTACTTATTCTTATTTTATTATATTTTTGTTGCTACACATTTTTTTAAAATGAATATACATTTTAACTTACATCTTAATTTTTTAATAATAATAATATAGTTGATTTTTATGATTATTTTAAAATCTTGGCAATCATTGATTTCTTCCAAATAACTTAGACATTCGAATTAATATATCACCTCAAGTGGGTGTTTTGGATAGATTTATGGACCATTTCCCTCTTTCAGTATTTTAACCATATAATACATTGGTGTGGTGATATTTGATATGTTTTTGTAAGGGGTTGCTTAAAATGTTTGATCAATGTTGAAATAAGCTATTTACCATAGATTGAGTCATAGTATCTAATTCCCTAGTAAGCAAGTGCAATATCACTAAGTGTTGTGCTTGTTGTACAATAGTAACATGATGACTAGTAAGTTTATGTAAATATGGTTTCCTATGTGCAAGGGGATTCCACTACTCTCCATGTACCAACACAGTTGTAAAGCACTTGAGTGACTCTACTTATAATCCCTACATGTATACTTTGTAGTGATAGTTTTACCTCCTCAACTATAAATCATTGTGTTTAAAAATGTTGAAGGACATCTTTAGCCTAAAAGAAATCTTTAAAAATCAGATGCATGTTGGCATAAGAATGAATTCTAATACCTCTTTTGATTTACCTTGATAGTTGAAACAAAAAATGTAGATAAATATTTATAAGTAGTAACTACTAAAAATAAATAAATAGAACCAAAATATTTTGAAGTAGTAAGAGTACTAAGAAAATTTTTATTGATAATTTGAATAGGAAGCAATCTTTGCTTGCCTCTTTGAGGGTGTAACCTCAAAGAAACACAGTACAATATTAATCATTTAGCACTCGTTACATAACTTATTTTACTATAAATAATTTCCATATAACCCAAACCCTAACCACCTAATGGGCCTTCATTAATGAAGCTACATGTACTACCTAGTGGAACTTCTTTAATGAGCCACTTTATATTTATTGATTGTAGGATCTAGTGGAACTTATTTAATAAATATGACTACTACATCTTAATTAATAATCTATTCCCTTAACTATAAGAGTGAGGGTGGAACCCTAACATGAAAACTATGTAGATATAAAATTCTGAGGCCATTTTATGGTGAATGTTGCTCAAAATCTGGTAGAATTTTTAAGAATCATAAGTTTAAATTGTTTAATGTGTAAATTTCTAATTCCATAAGGGTTTTTGAGGGAGTTAAATCCATTTATACATTCAAAAGTACAATTTAAACAACAAGAATCACAATCTTAATCTTGATAAAAATTATGTTGTATTATTAAAACAAAACATTTCATCTATTAATTCAAATTAAACTCTTAAAAAGTGGTTCCACCATGAAAAAAAACTCAAACCATATCAAAACTATTATTATACCTAAAATCCTTAGTTAAGTTTAATTTTTAATTACTAAAAAAAATTAAAATATATGACTTTATATAATTTTAAAATGAATAAGAACAATGTATAAATGAAAAAGTTAAATTTCCATAAAAGTCATGCCAATAGAAAAGTTTAAGTGTCAAAAAGTAATATATAACTTATCCTCATGTGTGTTTTAGTGGATTAATTTTGGAAAGTATTTAAAAAAAAATCCCCTACTTAGGAATTAGGTTCAGAAGTTCACAATCATTGCTTTTAAACCCCACCACAATGCGTCACACTATGAAGTGAATATAATAAAATACAATGGAAAATATGTCACAGTATTTCGTGTTTCATATCGAGTGTTTCATATCGTCAGCAGGCACGTCACATTATGTCCCCAGATCAGCCGTTGAATGCAAGAAAGAGACATCAATGAGATATGTGGAGTGCAGCAATGATTGATGAATAAGTAAACTACATGTATAGAAATAGAAAGATGAGGGATTTTACAAATTTTGGTCAATCCGTGCACTCACTTTATTTGATTTTCTAACAAATTAATAAGATGCGACATACAACCAAAGAATCGTGTGAGCTTTTCAGCCTTCCCTTCGTTTGTTTTATTTATTTATTTATTTTTTCTTTTTTGTTACTTAAGCATTCATGGGAGATTTGAACCAGTGACCTATCCCAAGATGTGCTTTAACAGTGCACCCATTCACCGTCAATCCAAAGCCCCGTGGGCTTTTGTTTGTTTTACTTTTCATTATTAGATTGATAATAATATATATTAGATTTTTTCTTCAATAAAATTCAATTCATTATTTTTCTTCTCAAAAGAAATTAATAATAATATATAAAAAGTGTTATAAAATATCTATCATTTTTTATTATATTAAATAAAAATATTTATTTAGTTATTTTTAGGTTTATTTTATATTATATTAGCACAATAATGTGGTTGATAAAAGTCAATAAGCATATATCAACCATATTTATTTTTGAAGATTTATAAATCCAAATGAATCCATAGTATTAATTTTGAATGGGTCACAATCATGACCTCTCATCTACTTTTCTTATTATTTTTATGATGAATCCTAATTGTGACCCAAAATGTCTATTCAAAATGAAATTATAGATTCATTTGTGCTTTCGAAATCTTCAAAACCTATCCACATAAACTTTCAAACACATTTATTATTATTTATTTATAAATATTAACATTAATAATTTTATAATTATTTATAAATTATATATTATAACCACCATTATTATTATTATTATTCACTATTAATAAACTAATAAAAATATTAATAATTAATAATAATAAAATATTATAAAATATTAATATCCATAAATATTAAATATTAATAATAACTAACAAATATTAATTATTAATAATTAATAATTATAATTGTTAATAT